>OY729850.1:13180446-13780446 GCA_951394115.2 Drosophila phalerata | reverse complement strand
GTTGAAAAAATGTAAGTAGTAGATACGTATCGAAAAATTCCTCGACGAACAAACAGCAACAATGTTGTGCAACATCGGCATAAATTGCAAGTGAATCTATAACTGTTATGACAACGTCTCTCCTTTAATTCGTTCTATAAAATTCTTGTGGCCCACCAACAACATCAGTGTCGCAGTCCCCACCCCTCTGCAGCCTCAGCCGCCGTGCCGACAACAACAACAACGACGACGACGACTGAGCGAGAAGGAGCATAAGCTAAGAAAGAGGTCACAATGGCACAATCACCCACACCAATGTTTAATGGGTTGGACGATGATCTTTATAACGATGCGAAATATGCGCATGAGATCAACGACAAGATGCGAGTGCCAAAGCGTATAAAGGCCACCGGAGAGTTCTCCGATGAGGATCTGTTGCTATCGAATCAGAATGGTTTGATCAACTCGTGGAATTATCATGATAAGATCGATATGAATGTGCCCGATCGCATTGTGGTCCTGGGACATAATCAACATCTGGAGACGCGCTCAGCACCGCGTGAAATTCTCTTGGAGAACTCCATATTGCCCAAGAATCCATCGAATGGCTTCATGCGTGTCCAGACGCCTCCTCGCGTCATCACACTCACCGATCATCATTTCCCTTCGGCCTCCGAGGAGAGCACACCACTCAAGCCCAACGGTAGCTTCTATGGTAATGATCTGGACGGGGACAATAATGATTACGGGGATGACGATGATGAGCATCGTGCCACGCAATATGTGCGCTCCAATGGCAATATACGCATGGGATTCCACAATGGCAACGATGCCAACTCCGTGGAATCGGATTCACAGGTGAGAATAAAACATTCAACTAGAATTGATTTAAGAATTTAAATGTATCTCATTTCCGCATCTGATTTATCATTATTATTTAATAAAAATAATAATAATTCAAATGCGTAATCCCTTAATCCAATATTACGTCACAATGCATTGTCTATAAATTTCATGACGATCGTCACACATTTCACGAGTCCACTCACTTCTAATTCCATTCATAATCTTATAGAGTTCATTTCATTATCATCAGCATTATCATTATCAGCGCATGTGTTAATGCAGCGAATGACGATATGACGAAATGTGAGTGCTGCCAATGCTTAGAAATTTCCACATACACTCTCCGCAAAACTTGGCGACCACATTTCAATTATTTATTTATATTTATATTGTCGAGATTAATGAACTGCTGAGCGACAGCTAATCATCTGGAATTTAGACTTGAAAGCTATAATTAGGTAGGTTTAATACGTTGAGCAGTAAAAGATTTTTATCTACAGTTAGTCGAGTAAATCTTTTGACAGAAATCAAATTCCCATATTGAATATTAAAAAGAAATTATATTGTTATAATTACTTATAGAATTATTTATTCAACAAATTTTAAATTTGTAGCCTAAATTAATATTTACATTAAATATTTTACTATTTTAAATGTTAAACATAAAACATATAGTTATAATATCAATTTTAATATCTGAATAATAAGATTTATCGAGTTTAACTATTTTAAAAATATAAAAACAGAATATTGCTATACTAACTGTATGTACTTAGTCAATTTATTCTGTGGTAGCTAGTATCGCTTTCGAGTCTCCGATTCTTAAATTATATATTTACAAATTATGCATATTTTGCTGTTATATTATCATGAAATCTCTCCAACAATAGAGATTATTTTCAATGATTTCTGTATTATCTTTATTACCATAACACATACTTGCACTTGTTTTTTTTTTTATATCCGGAAACTATACGCTAGTCACTGGAGTATGCCATGTCCTGGCCATGATTCACAGCATCCTTAACGGGTTGTCTGTACGAGGAGCGATCAAGCGGTTCCTTGGGAGTCTTGGCAAAGGCACGACACTTCCAGATGTCCACCTCAGTGGACAGACACTTGCGGAAGTCGTAGTCGCACATACCCAACTTGTACACATCCTCGGTGGGCTCAAAGTAATGCAAACCACGTCCGATCTTAATGACAATGCCGGAGCTAAGCACAATCTTGCGATCGTGCAGAGCTTCGTCCAATTGGAAGTTCATGTGAATGTTGCCAGTGGCCAGATCAGCACGTATCTGCTGAAGTATATGCATCTGATTCTTGGCTAGAACTGGATCCGGTCGCGTTGTCAATCTTATATACTTCAGATAGCGACAGTTCTTAACGAGAACTTCGAAAAAGTTCAGGAGATTCTTGAATTGATGCAACTCGCAGAGATGCGGCTCATTCACATGAGCCTCCTTGACACTGTCATTTAGATAGGAACCCAACAGTCTTTGATAGCTACGACCCCGCGAATCCCGCTCAATGGTGATGTGATCCAGCATCTTGCTTGACTGTAGGTGACTCTTGACCTGATCCCTCAATTGCTTCGCTCGTGATTCGTACATCTTTATATACTTGAGGCACAGTTGCTGCTTGTTGGGATCAGTGTTGTGCATTTGACCAAGCTTATAGATGCTCTCCTCGTACAGCAATATGGCCTCCATAACATGACCCGATTGCTCGCACTTGAGCGCATTACTAATCGACTCCAACTTGGGTAGCTCATCTTCATCGAAAAAGTTCGCTTGGGACATTATATAACTCCTGAATTTTTTGTTGCTGAGAATTTAAATAGAAAATTGAGAAGAGAAATAGTTGTTTACTAAGTTCCCTTCAATTATTTGCTTAGTTTTCTTTTTCATACCCTTTTCAGAGAGTCCTATGATTTTTTTTACAATGTATGTAAGCGAAATAAGAGTATCTTTTTCCCATAAACATGATACTTAAATGAATCAAACAAGTATAACCACATAAACATATACACTTTTGCTGAATTGTCAAATTCCAGTTAGTAAAAAACTATTTTTTTTTCTGAATAAATATATTTATTAAATTATTACCCTACGCCATGGTCTATCAGAACTTTTCTGTGAGTTGTTATCCCCTTTATAAAGCTCAAATTTTAATGATGATGTGATGTGTTCTTTTTAATCCTTAGCTCACCACGGGAAGTGCGAGCAAACGCTCCCAGCAGATGCAGCAGCAGCAGAACAATCTGGACGCATCGATAATAAGTCATCGGGATGGGACGCCTATGGGAGAGTTGACGCCACATGAGGAGATACTTTATCTGCGTCGGCAGCTGGCAAAACTTAATCGACGTGTGCTCAACATTGAGATCAATAATGAGCAGAGAATGCAACGCGAGAAGATTGTCTACTGTTTGGGATTGGCGTATTTTGTGCTGAAGACCATCATTTGGCTAAATCGCAACTAGAGCTGAGGGAATGAGGTCAGGACTCGACCTGATGGTGCTTCTTCTTCGTTTGTTTCCTTGCTGCACACACACAGACACACACACACACTCATACTGACACCATTTACACACCCGTACAATTTTATGTTTCTTCTTTTTTTGATTTGTGAATGGTTTTGAGAGAGACATGTTTATTTTTTTTTTTCATTTGCCATATTTGTTGTAAGAACTGTAATTAAATAAGCACAACTTCTTTTTGTTTGTCCGTCGTGGAAACCAAAACATTAATTTTTATATTTGTTAAATTTTAAAATCATTTTTCTACTTATGCATGCTTTATATATATATATACATATATATATTCAAAAAATTCCCCGAAACTGCCCAAATTGTTATCCCTAATCTTTGTGTGTGTATTCATGCTGAACCAATCCAAAGCACAGCACTGAAAAAATGATCTTAATCTAAAAGCGCATTATTTTTAAATTGAATTTCAAAACTGATCTGAATTCTTGTGTGCTTTTGTTGAATGTTAGTTTTAGCCTTAACATTGTTAACGATAATCCCATGGAACGATTATTGATCCCAACAACATAAAATAATCATAAATAATAACGGTATTTCTATGCAAAATCCCATACGATCTAGATAAAATAATTAACCCATACTTATATCTAAAGAAATTTTATGGATATGTTTTGAAACGAATCCTTCAGCAACAGATGAAATCATTTAGTGTTAGTGATCGATTATTATTGAATTAATTATGGTATTTAAAAACAATAAATAAGAAAATATTTAAAATGTTTGTCTTTTTCTATAAATTAATTGATTAAATTCGAAATCTTCCCATTTTCAAAAACAGAACACATTGCGACATTTTTAACGCATTTAAAAAATGTATTTTATTTTTATTTATTTCTCATATTGGAATTAAATTATATAGGTATTAATTAAGACTACCGATTAAATGCAATACATCTTCTGAATTATATCTCGCAACATCTTTAGGGATTAACAAAGATGTTTCTCTACAGTTCAATTATTACGAAAAACCTGAGCGAAATTTCGTTCGTTTTTTTTTTTTTTTGTTATCATTTTGAACAACGTGAAAATTCTTTCAACGTCTTTGCATATTTTGTACACTCTTATTTGTTTCTCCGCTTTCTTTTCAACCACAACTTTTAACAATTGTGCATTACGAGCTATTGGTGTATATATCTTGAATCTATAGAATATAGATTGTGAAATCCGTTTAATAAGCAATTTTATCTCATCTCATTTCGGGTGTTGGACAAGTATGCAACACACATGTTTTCTTTTTTCTTCAGAACAATAGTAAATATCGATTTTTTATAGTTTTTATTTATAATGGAATTACGTTATCGTTTAATTTACAAATTTTTATGCAAGATACACAAATTGATCATTGTTTTTTTTTTGGTTTGCCGCCAACTCGTTATGCATCTTTTGTTTGGGCGGCAAAATCTTCGCTTTGAACTCGACTTAAAAATTGTTTGTATTTAAAGAAACGCCTACTATAAACTTAAAATCTTATGTATAAATACAATTTTGCTTATGTGTGTGTGTCGTTTTGTTGGTATTCTCTTAACATTCGCAACTTTCCTGTTTTAACGGTTATCTTTCATTCTTTCTTATTTATTGGGGCATCTCTTCTGTGTGTATTCTATGCTATTTAGAATGGGTTTGGGTTTTGGGTTGGGTATGGTATGTGTGTTTGTGTTTGTGTTGGTGTGTGTGTAGATGTGGGTGATGAAGATTAAACAAAATGCGATTGACTTAATTGATTGACAGACAGGTCCACCACGGATGATGTTGTGTGCGTGTGTGTGTGTTTTTGTGTATTTTGTTTTGACTGCGGCCTGAAGATCAATAATAATCATCTCTATTCGCTCTCATCATCATCATCATCGTCGGAGTCATCCCTTTTGCTTTTTTTCGCTGGCTTCTTTGCTGGTTTCGCACGCTTTTTGGCACCGCCATTGGCTGCTACACTGCTGCCGCCGTTGGCCTCAAAGTCCTTCACGGCACGATCGTAATCGTCCTTGGCCTTGGCTGCTTTTGCCTCCCACTCCTATAGAAAAGATACAAAATAAATATATATATGTATTAGTTAGCAAATTCCACACATGCATACAACACTGAAAGAGAGTGCTCTCTCTCTCTCTCTGTTTTACTTACCGACTTGTCCTTCATTGCTCTCCATAATTCGCCACCGCGCTTGGCAACTTCGGTGACTTTGATGCCGGGATTCTCACGTTTGATCGACTCACGAGCGCTGTTCAGCCACAGCATGTAAGCGGAGAGCGGGCGTTTTGGTTTGTCGGCCATTTTCAAAAATGTGTCTTAGTGTGTGTAAGTTTGTAGAAGATACTAAATTATTTAGCTATAAGCTTCGAGCTGTAAATACACAAAAAAAAAATGAAAGAAATAAAAATCAATTATTAGTTTCAGTATCCATAGACATAAAAATACACGCCATGTACGCAGCTACCAAACGAGACAAAAGAGAAGCCACCACCACTCAACGAATGAACGAACGAAGCAGTGAAGCAACACACACATACAAATGCAGCAATGGCCGCGCGCAAAGCGGCGCGTCAAGAGAGACGGCTATACTGCACACTCACTGTTGTTGGCAGCGTCGTCGACGTTTTCTCGCTTTTGAGAAAAGCGCGCGCGCGCGTCTTTCAGTTTAAGTGGCGGCAAAGAGAGTGCGCGCAGCTAACAAATAATAATCACATATGAAAATTAATTGCATAAATATAATGAACAAATAACGCATTTAAAATGCCAATTTGCAGCATTATCAACAACAGCATTATCTAGCAGCCATTTTATTTCTTTTCTCCCTTCCAGCAGTAGCCGTAGTGCAAATGACCGAAATGGCAACACTTTTTTCTGTGTATGTACTGCTGCTGCCTCGGACTGGCTCCTCTGCTTGCTTTGGCACTGCTTCCACTGCCTTGCTTTGGCCTGTGTGGTACAGCAGCGTCGAATTCGTATGCGTGTATGCGACGCGCTCTTTTGCACAGCCCAAGCGACATTTCGTATGAGAAATGTACTACAGAGCTGAATTTTGTGTGAAAAAATCAAACAGCAGGCGAAAATGTACACCAAAATCTTTTCAATTGTCTATTAAATTGACATAAAGCAGCATTGTGCAAATAAAAATTTAATATTTTGTGTGCTATATTAAGTAATCACATTTTACTTTATACAACTAGGTTTCTTCTACTATTTAAAGCTGTTGTTCTTTAATGCCGCTTAAAATGTAGCTAGCTTTGAGTCACATTTTTGATTTAGTTTATACTTTGCACAAAATAATTTATTTTTTCTTTGTAAAATATAGATATATATATATATATATCTCGTTGCTTGCGTTGAACCAACCTTTCACGTTTCTTTACTAACTTCAACTGTACTGAGCGAATCAAGCAAAAAGGCAAGGCAACCGAAAGCAGCAAACTCAAAACGTTGACTCGTGCTGCGCTGCAGCGACGCGACGTCGGCAGCAGATAAATTGCCGGCTGGGAATTTTGTCGGAAGCAGAGCGGGAGAGAGAGAGCGCGTGGAAGATGGCGAGGCAAAGAAACGCGGCTAAATGCCGAGTAAAAACAAATACAAATACGGAAACAAAGTAAAATATGTGAAAAGGCGAAAAAACGCGCGCATTTTTGGGCAAACTGCGCGCGTCTCCATAAACAATAATTTGTTCAGGAATATTTTACGCATTTAACTCAAGCATATACATAATTATGCAAAATTAATTAAATAAATAGCCAAAGGCAGCCATTTTGCCTTAGCGCCGCTCACAGCACACACACAAAAAATCCGAAATGGCAACGCTTTGGTCTGTCTCTTTAGTACAGCAGCGTCGTATTTCTCACAGCGTCGAACAAAAATGTGCTCACTAGACGGCGAAAAACGTTAATGATAACTGAAAACTTTAGTTGTTACATGACTATGTCAGCGTAAATTCACTGCACGATATTTACAAAAAAAAAATCTTTTAATTTTTGTTATATGTTCACTTTTGATAACTTAAATACTACATGTTATTTTATTTTCTATTCACAAATATTTCACATTGCGAACCAACCTTTTTCGTGTGTTGCTCAATTTCAACTGTACGGACTCAGCGTCTTTCGGCATAACGAAAGCAAGAGAGCAGCTGCCAGCTGTGAGAATTGTGAGCGTCGCAGTCGACGCAGGCTGAGGGGCTGCTTAAGATGTGAGCGTGACGCCTATATGAGGCCGAACGTGTCACGTCACATACACGCAGTAATATACACTTCATATAAACATTTCATTTCCTAGTTGCAATATATAATTGTTACCTGAATAATAGTTGATATGCTAACTTCTACATTAAATCATTTGCTTTAAGTTATTTACATATGCATTTCAGATAAGTTCCATTTGTGCATTCTGGCTCGTGACACGCAATCATACCTAGGAAATTTGTACATGAGAGAGAGACAGAGAGAAACCAGCCGGCAAATTATCTGAGACAGTCGATGAGATAAATCCGAAAAGCGAAACTAAAGCAGAAACGACGCTAAAAGCCATGTAAAAACAAAAATAGCGTCAATAAAAGTGTGTTTGAAATAAAAATGGGATAAATGGCGGCCACAAAACGCATTTGCAATAAAAACAAATTCAAATTGACTAAATACCAAATATGAAGCAACTACATCTAATTTTAATATGTACCATTTATTGACTATGCGTTGAGAACAGGAGAAAATCGAGAACAGCCAATAGACAGCTCTCTCACTGGTGGTACACACAAAAAGAGGCCTCACTATAAAATGGCGCCAAAACACAACAGCATTAATTATATGAAATTAATATAAAATTTAATTCCACACAAGCTTACTTGTTAGTTACAATATTAATGAAAGCACCTTTTATTATTTAGAATATAATTTCCTCAATTGTGCTATAATAAAAATAATCCCGCAACGTTTAACCTCATTTTCATTGTTGAAAAATAAGTAAAATTTATGTACAATAATTTTAATAAGTTTAAGCATATGCCATTAATAAGTAACTTACAAAAATGTGTACATTTATATTTGCTCTTTTCTCTCGTTGATGCTCGTTTCCTTCGTACTGGATTATAGCAAGCAGCTTTCTGATATGCGTACTAAGTTCCACGATGAACAAGGTTGACTCTATGCTCTGACGTCACAACTTTCGTGCTTTCCTCAATATTCAAACTTTGAATTTCAAAGTAAATTTTTTTTAACTATTTATACTCGTTTGAAAGAAGATTTAAAAGTTGGTAGGTTGCTTTTATTTGCTTTCTTCATAGTATTTAAGATGAGTCAAGATTTGGGAATAATATTGAAATGGATAATATTATCAATTAACATAACTTATCAGATGTTCCAAATAATATTCTATTTTGAAATTATCTAAATTAAAATTAGCTGCCAAATATCGTTAGAAAAGATGATATTTTAACTATCAAGCTTATTAGGCATCTTAATCTTATATTCAAAGCCATTAGAACTTTACTACAATTAAAATTTACTAAAAAAAATAAGAGACGAGTGAAATATATGTATAGATATAAACTTATATATGTATCTTTATCACGAAATACAAGCGATCGTTTAAAAATTGAAGTCTACTGTACATATGTAACTTCATGAAATGTGATGCAATATAATGTAAGGTAATCGCTTAAAGTACTCGTTAAATAAAATGGCAATTGTATAGATTGATGCTGTTTCTTGTAACTTCTGCATCATGTCCCGTTTAGGGTTAAAAAGTACTGAGATTTAGCGAACAGTTACCACCAAAAAATCATAAGTTTGTAGATGCAGGACGGAGGCTGCACAGCATTTTCCCGCCATAAACCCATAAAGAGCACTGGGAAAAATGAACCGAATTGAAGGTTACAGGAAAATGGCGTAACAGTTCTTTATGTTGGTCTTTGCAAGCAAAATATCTAGCAGGGAGGCAGCAACTGCTGTTCGTACAAAGGATAACGATGTCACGCGCTGTTTGAAGTTCACAATGAGCGGCAATACAGGGAAAGGACCGTAAGACGAGTCAGAGAAGCCAGCCAGACCTTGAGGCAGCCTCTTCGGACACTTTTCACATGATTTGTGCGGTTCCTTGCTAAACAGCATGGGAAATGCATTGAGTCCCTTTTGAGATTGAAGTCTTGAGTTCCCCTAAAAAGTAGGTAAACAAAAATGTGAACAATTGCAGTTGCATTCTATCCGAATTCCATCATAAGTATTAAAGAAACGGTCAAATTCGCGATCTTTTCGGTTTTTGTTGGGTCTTTTTTATTAGAATTGTTGTAAAACACAAATAAAAATTGATAATATACAAATATAGTTTGTTATTACTTTTAAATCGTGGTCAATACTTCAAGCTTATCCAACTGCTAAAAGCCATCCATGTACCGGATTTGGTAGCAAACTGCATTTTCAATGCTGACTTTGATTCATTTCCTGTAGTCTGATTGAGTTTCAACACAGGCCGACGAAAAAGCAACATCCTTCAACTGGTTGATGTAAAGAAAGAACCATTTAAGTAAATTTCAATACACTGCAAAGGCTTTAAGTCGTGCAAATTGATTTTCAGCATAGATACGTGTGCATAGTTATCGATAATTGCTCTCCCATCTCCATGCTTTACACCGCAAGCAAAAGCAGAAAAGCAAATCTAGTTAAAGAGGCAACGAAACAAAAGCAAATCGAGTGCTTTAACAGCAAAAAGCACGACATCCACCGAACGCCAACACAAAAGCAGCGAAGAGACAAAGCAGCAAGCGGCAAGGCAGCAGTACTCAGCAATCTCTTCGAGCGAGCGGTTGCCTAACGGTTTATATTCAGTTGCCTACTTCTGCTGCGAATCATTTCGCCATGTCTACCAATGGCGAGGCAAGCGTGCCATTTCGATTTAGCGATGAGCGACATATCAAGTTCGTGGAGCTTTACAGTCGCGAGCCATGCTTATGGAATCGCCGACCCTATCTGTGGGGCGCTCGTAATGCTGCATATAGGCGCGTTCAGACGGGCATTAACGCAGAGGCGCTAGCCAATGAAAGCCCTGTTACTTTGGAGGGTGTTAAAACGAAGATCAAGAATATGCGCACTGGGTATCATCAGGAGCTAAAAAAGATTAGAGCGAATCCTAGTTATACCCCCAAGATTCCCTGGTTCTCGCCATTGCATCAGATTTTGGCACCGTTTTTAGATCAGGTATTTTCGTTAAAATACACTTTTTTCAGAATTTACTAGGAATGTTTCTTCTATATAGCCATCAAATGAGGGCAAGTCGAAATCCCCAATGCCTTTGAAGCGTCTCCAGGTAAAATTGCCACGCTTAAAGCCCATCAGGGTGCTACCTCACAAGGCTGAAGAGAAGACAGAAATCAAAATAGAGTTGGAACCCGATCAACAGGTTTTCATACCAGGCGATGCTCTGCCATTGATGCCCACACTAACTCCAGCTCCACCCCTGCGACGTATTACGCCCCCGGTACAACCACCGTCACCAACCCCACCGCAAATACCCGAAGTTTCCTTACAGCCCAAGGCTAACTCCTCGACATTGGAGCGAACGCTGACGATGCAATCGCTTAGCGAAGACGAGTTTACGTTTTTCGGACTCAGCGTTGCCGCCCAACTACGTAACATGCCTCTATCAAGTGCCATGATCATGCAATCTAAGATTCAGTATTTTCTATCAATAGAGCGTCGTAGAATTGGCGGTGATACGACCGAGGTCAATTTGTTTTCCTAATCGGTTTCATAGGGTATAGTTTTAGTGGGCATTGCTATAAAAGAATCAGTTCATATCACACGAAGTCAAGAATTTCTTCCATATAAATATAAATATATTTGATTTATCAAATTTTTAATAAAATATACTAATAACAAAATCGACCAATGCTGGCATTAATTTTAATTGATTGGAAGTGACTTAAAAAATTTCTTAATCGAAGATTTTATATCGTATGAAAACAAATTTTGACTGCGTGATAATAGGGTTTAAAAAAAATCGAAAGAAAATTAAAAATTTATCAAAATCAAAATCTGTTGTTTTAAAAAAATGTTGTCCTGACTGACTGAATAATTCACGAATCTCCAGAGCGATAAAAACGGTAAGAACTACAAGTCTGTGGGGTAAATGTACATATTTAAATATTTCTTGTAGTCTGCTTCTTCTAATTTGTCAGATAGAAAGTGTATAACGCTTCGAATAGATACATATGTATGTATGTATCTATGTATAAACAAAGGCAAGCAAACGCCAAAAGCACTAAAGCAAAAACGCAAGCACATCAAAAAGCAAACGCAGTCCGAAACTGAAACGAACGAAAGCAAACTGTACTGTACCATACAAATTCCGTTTGTACTGCGCTTGGCGGCAACCTAAGAGAGGCGAATAAACAAGCAAAACGAACGAACGAGCGAGCGAGTGACTGAAGAGAGTCGTATATGCGTGAGTGTGTGTGTGTGTGTGTGTGTGATTATGACTGCGTGTAATTGTGTGGGTGAGTGTGGGCTTCGTTCAATTTTTGCATTACGTTAAAATTTGTCTTAAATAATGGCGTTACGTTAAATTAGTACATGCTTAAGTGTGCATATTGTTGTTGCAAATACGGCCAGCATGAATCACAAATACCCTATACGCACACACACACACACAAAGGCAGACCACAAGGTATGAATTTACATACATACATATGTACATTCTTATGTACATCATACATATATTTGTATGTATGTATGTATGTATGTACATGCATGTGTAGAAATCGTCGTTCAAATTCTCAGACTCAGCAAGAGAAACTGCGAAAACCGGACGAAAACAACGGCGACAACGAACTGCTGACTACATTGTTGTTGTTGTTGCTGTTGTTACTGTTGTTGTTATGATTGTTTGTTGTTTTCATTTGTGTTGTGTTGTTTTTATGAGCAGCACATGCTTATCGTCTCTGTGGACGGGCACTGAGTTTTGCAACAACAAAATACACTACAATATGCCAGTTAAGTTCAACAAGTCAATTTGAAACGTCTCCCAAAAAATTATGCCATATTTTAGGTTTAATAGCTTTCACGGTGATCTTTTTCTACTCTCTTTCGCTCTCTGCTGTCTCTCTCTCTCTCTCTCTCTCTCAAAATGACTGCAATAAAACTTTGATTGATAACATTTTTAAAAAATATTGTTAACCTATTTAAAACTTTAAAATCAACCATTAATAATTTATAACAATGAGAAGGTAATACTTGATTATGCATTATCATTCACTAGTGATGTACTCATCACGTGTCGTGACACGAAAAGATTCAAGCAGTCACGACATTTCGACATTCAGCTCAATTTAATACAATTTTCTTATCAATTATTTGACCAGCAACCTCGTTGGGCAATCCATCAAGTCTTCTTCTTATTCCTCTTCTTCAGCCAACTACCCCCCAACCCCTAAGCACCACGTGGGTGCAGTTTGACATGGAAATGCATCGACAGCATCACTTTCGCACTTGGCCAACAAAATTGGGTCACATGGCATCGAAGGTGGCTACATGGCCCAGAATCAGAGTCGAGTCGTGCCAAAATAAGGAGTAAGAGTAGGAGTAGGGGAAGGAGTTGGAGTTGCAGTCTGGAGTCCTGTTGTTATTTCAAATCGCGTTGCAGCATCGCCAGCCACACTCGGCCACAACAATAGGCGCTGCAAATGTGAAATGTGTTCAAGATACTGAACTTGGCCTTTGAAATACTCTGCGGGATACCCTCTCTCTCTCTCTCTCTCTCTCTCTCTCTGTTGCTCTCGACCAGGCTAGCTGTCTGTCTGTTTGGGGTCTGTTGTCAGAGACACACCGGCCCCGAGCTATACGATAGTCGAGCAGAGAATGGCGTCACACAGTGAATGTGCACATGCCATCGCCCTCCAAACAACAACCCATTCGCATATTTTGTGAACAGCCCCCATCAACTTCATCCCGCTCTGACATCCTACATCCATCGGGCATTCTCCCACACACTATTTATATGCATCATCAGCTGTTGGTGTGAACCAACCGAGGTTAAAGACAACCACAGAAACCAGCATCAAAATCAGCAACAGAACAAGAACCAGATGGAGAACACGAAAACAGAACCACATGCTTAAGCTTCAGATGGTCGAATTCTTCCTGTTCTTATACTATAGCCAAATCTATTATATTTCCTTAAAGAAGGACACTAATTCAACAGCTGATCATATCATTAAAAATATGAAATGGACTTTCTAGTTGCATTCGAATTGCAATTTTATTGATATTCTGTATTTATTCCAATTTTTATCAGAATTTAATGATCCATATCTGATCTTGAGTTAGATAATATATTTTTTATATATTGTTATTAGTTTTAGGTAAACTTTTTGAATAAAAATAGTGATCGAATCTGCTTGTCTACCGGAATTAGAATTATATGTATGGTTTATCTAAAGTTCAATATACGTCAAGACTGTCAGAATTAATATTTGATCTGAAGAACTCACACACCTAGTTTATATTTTTATTAAATTCCAGTAAATGAATCTATACTATTGTACAATTTTCAGTTTTTCTCTATTTTCACATTAAGTTTTAGTGATTCCTGTTTCCAAACATTTACTAATTACAGGAAGCCAACTTTTCCAATATGCGAAGGCAATGGAAAGGGGGAAAACTATTTGAAACTTTACATAATAATTTGAGAATTTCATTGTACTGTCAGAATGTGCGTATTAAATATGCATTGGGGCAACATAATGTAACGGTATAACGTAAAAGATACATTGCATCCATATGGCAAGCATATTGGCTCAAGTAGGCGACGACAAGAAGACGCCAATGGACCTGCAACGACAGCAACAACAACAACAACAACAACAACAACAACAGCAACAACAACAACGACAACGACAACAAGTGCCTGCCACATTCTACTCTGGGCATCTCCTCGTCTGCTCCAGACATCCTGCTGTGTGTGTGTGTGTGTGTGTGTGTGTATCTGTGTTTGCATGAAAATTGCAAAAGTCACTCGTTCTGCCCAAGTCATCCAATTCAGTAAAGGGACCAACGGCAACAGTCACACTACACACACACCACACACACACACACATAAACACACATACAACGACATATACGAAACCCAAGTAGTACAAATGCAACTAAGCTGGCAAACTATACCGTCCTCATCGTTGCCTGTTCATCTTTAAGAGGAGGTGAAGGCAACCCAATGCAACATACTCATAGCAAGTGCGACCGATCCCAATTCCCTATAATGATACATAATGCTTCATAATCTTCAGTTATTATCTGAAATCTTAAGTACAATAAAATAATATTAAATATCTAATAGCTACAATTATATTTTATTTATTATTTCTTGACTTACATTCCTTTAAATTTGATTCATGATCAGTTAGCATTTTGTTATAGAAATAAGATAGAGTTAAAGGTATATTATGTATATATATGTCGTAAATAACTATATAATTTTTTTTAACTTTTCAAAAAGTTTTGAAATACATTTAAATACTAAAGACACTTAAACCTATTAAAGAGTTCGGTAAAATATTATATATATAAAATATTATTCCTTAACGCTTCGTCGTAGGATTGGAAGATAATTAAGAAACCTGTGAAAAATTTGTAATACTCAGTATAATTACATCAAAATAGTATGATTTATACTTTAGAATAGATCAAACACATTAATATTTTACGAACTTATACTATTTATTACTAAACCCTATTTTAATTCATATAAATAATTATATTTCGTGATGATAATGTCATGTTGTACTAATTACAGGTCTGATCTTTTACATTTTACTAATAAATAATTTATATATGTAAGATCTTTTTATGAATTCTAATTATATGCTCGTAATATTTATCGGGGAGGGTATATGCATTTTGAGTGTTGCTTTAATTCTTCCTAGGGTTTTATACAATGTGCCTACCAGTTTTGCAGTATGTTTCTATGCTCAGACAGAGCAGAGGACACAGACACACACACACACACTCACACACATGCATACAGGCTCGTTATATCCACATCCTGTCGAGTGCGCGTTCGGTTCGTTAGCTCGTTCGTTCCTTTTCTGCTGTTGTTGTTCTTGTTTTTGTCGGCTCGGCCAGTACTTGGGCTTCCATTACTGTTGCTGTTGCTGTTGCCTGGTTTGCATACATCCCGAATATGTATTCCCGTTCATACAACGACAATTGCCACCACCGAAGCGAGTGCAACCATCAGGCGCTGCTCTTACCTCTTACCTCTTACCTCAGAGCAGCGGCGCAGGCAAAGTCAGAGCGGACAGAGCCCCCACCCTCTATCCACCCGATGCCAACGGACCGTTAGCTTGTATGAGGGGTTCAGTTACACACACAAACACACACACACACACATACAAACATAGACCGCCCAGTATCCGTATGTATTTCTGCATTCAGACGACAAACAACCAGAATAATCGACATCGACCCACTGCACTGTGGGCCGAGCTCAATGCGAACATCTTCTACCTAATCGACAGTTCTGTATATTTGCAGAAAATATATTCAACAGCTTATTGTGTGGCCTGGTACTAGGATACAGTGTCTTGAGTTCTATTTTTATTCATTCAAGATTTTTTCAGAAATATTTCGGTTTCCTGCTAGATCTTATCATATTCCTATATTATATTCATTAAATATTAACTATATTATTTTTATTTTAATACTAAATCCTAAACTTTTTTGAAATCTTCAAATCTAAGTTATGTTAAAAATATTTGCAAATTATATTAACGAAATTCCCACAGTGTACGAGATTCGATTAAGCAAAATTCCTTAACAAAAAGCCTTTTACTAATAATAAAAAATATTCGATACATTTTATTTTACGATTATATTTAAATGATTTGTATGATATTTGAGATTTTTATTTAAGTTATAACTATAGTTCTTGCAAATAACTTTAATATCACTCAATGAACTCAATATACCTCCCATAAAATTGTATAATACTAAGCTACCTAAGATCTTTGTAGCCTTACAAATATAGCTTAGAATTCATAATTCAAATGTAGTAATTTACAAAGTATTAAATGACTGATTTTGCTAATTACCAGCTGTAAGATTTGAATACTAAGTAGAGTTTTTATTTTACAAATATTCTACAGTGGGTAAAGAGCTATTTTATTTTGTATAATATATTTAAAAAAAGTTGATTCGTTTCAATTTAAAAATCGTAAAGTTTTATTGATTTTTTTTTAAATATATGGTTAAAAACGCAATTCTCTATAGTTGAATTATTGGTTTAATGATGGGATTAATCTTGCGATTAATAATTTACTTTCATCCAAGTCACGAGAGTAGAAATTTCGCTTCACTATAGCCACGATATTCACACATCGAGTTCGTTTAATATTTCGCATCGTGTTTGCATTAGCGCCTGGCCCACTGCCTGATCGTATACCCTACATCGATTCGGGCCCATTGATTTTTGAAGTCTGCCAGCGACGTTGCCGGGGGCCTGTTATGGGACTATGAGCTGTTTGCTGTTTGCTCCCATAGATACAGATACACACGACAGCGACAACGGCCACGACACGTACAGACATATCGCAGTCGCCGTCATCGCCGTTCCACTCCCTTCTCTCTCTCACTCACACTCTCTCTCAGTCTCTTTCAACGTCCCTCGCTTGCTTGCTCTGCCTATTCACTCGTTTGCTCGTTGCTTCGCCTGCTTCGTACGTATTTTCGTTGCGGGCCTCTGCTACTGGCTGTACTCTGACTGCGGCTGTTGGCTCAGCAGAGCGAGATACTCGTACTACAGCCATACAAACGAAATGCGTTAAACTGGTCGAATTTCATTGTACACTACTCATGAAGAGTTTGTATGGTTTCTATATTAAAATTATAAAAATGACTCTAAAAGAGATTTAAGATTCTTTGAACTTTGAAATACTTAGTTAAACAGATAATTATAAATATTTCTGGATTCACTTTTAGTAATATTTTACCAAAAAATATGACAATATATAGAGCAAAAAAAGATAAAAAATAAATACACTTCTCGATATTTTTTGTACATTTTGCATTTCATTATAAATGAAAATAATGGCAAAATAATTCTTGTTTATGAATATAGGTCAAATTCGCCTGAAAGAAGTCTAAATCTCTAAATATCAATATATCAGTAGTCAAAACTCTATCTTTTCCATTGGATTTTTAAAACATTTTACATTGATCTATATAGTGAAAGTTATTTTCTAGTTTAAAGTATTATTATTGTTTTTCAAGAAATATGTCTGGGTTAAATCCTAATAGAAATTATCCATATCAGTTTAGAAAGATCTGATCAAAATTAAACATTTTCCTATGAGTGTCTAGATTTTACAGTTTTTTTTAGTTTTTTTTTTAGATATTTTAAATTTTTTTTTATTTATTGTTAGAGTTAATTTCTCTAGTATTATTATTATTAAAAACAAAAAAAATGTTAAGGATAATTACCATTAAAATTAATCAAATTTTTTTTTTTATCAATTTGGAAAATACTATAAAAATTATCAGATATTAACTATTGATATATTTTGTAAGAGTTATTTCCTTAGCTTAAATATCAAATAAATCTTTGTGGGATAATTTCCATTTCTCAGTTTAATAAATTTGAAAAGATATGATAAAAATTAGATTTCCTTGTAAGTTTTACTATATTTCTTTGGTTTTTTTTTAAATATTATAATCTGCCTTATATAAAGGCATTTTTTATGTAGTTTAAACCCTATTTACCAGATGGTATACCATCTATAATTTCAACTTAACTGCATGGGTTTGTGGACTAAACCGTTTGGCGCAGGGCAAGCCAGAGCAAACCAGCCACAATCAGCAGGCAGGCGGCCATATTCAGTGCTGTTGCCATTGCCGGTTGTCGTTGGCCCCTTCTCGCCCGCCTTAACCCCCCCCCAAATGCCCCGCTGTCGTCCATGTGATGTGGCTGCTGCTGCCGTGTGTTCATATAACGAACGAAAAATTTTTGTTCAGCTCTACAGTACAGTACGCATACATTGAAAGTGGTGCCAGGCCAGATACACACGCATACGTTTAGCTGTGAGTGTAGTTGTGTGCGAGTGTGTGTGTGCGTTGCTTTTGCTTTTGCCTCTGCTTTGCGCACATAGAGCGAACAAACCAACGAAACGTACCGAGCGAACGAATGAACGATATACACAGATACAGATACACAACCAGACATATACATGTATACAGATACAGATACACAGATACATTTTCACTGCCTGCGTTTGCGTCGTACTGGTGTGCTTGGTGCTCTGCCTCTGCCTCTGGCTGGCTGGCTGGCTTGCTTGCTTGCTGGCTGGCTGACTGGCTGCCTGCCTGGCATTCATTCTGTGTATTTGATATTCCACTGAAGGCAAAAGCTGTACGTACTACGCTGAACAACACCGAGACCGATACACAGCAGCAGAGGCAACAGCAACAGCAGCAGCAGAGGCAGAAGCAGAAGCAGCGACCGAGAGCACAGCCAACACAGCCAACTGACTTGAGTTGAGTTTTTAGTAGAAGAAAATTTATAAAGTGAACAAACAAGCAGCAGCAATATACGACAGTGCACAAAATATAACCACGAGTATATTGAAAGTTGAGGCCAGCAATTAAAAACGCAAATTACGCGACATTTTCCCATTGGTGAGTGAAAAGTGTCTCACTATGTTTGATTTCTCATTAAATTAACTATATTAACTCATCAAAATGTGACGCCATTGCGGCCATTTATTATATAAATTTTACAAAATAAACGAAACGACCCAATTTCGATTTCCATTTCAATTTCAATCGTGTGGGCTTCTATCAAAAGCAAAAGCGCATAAGGTGGCCACGGTTTGGCATATAGTCGTTGTATGATCTGGTCAGGCATAGTTTTAACACGGTCTAAAATATATAGTCTGCTCTGAATTTTAACCAAATTCAATGAATCTGGCTACAATTTTTATATTGTCGCTAAAATCTGAAAGTTCTCTTCTTTTTCATTCTGTTTCTGTTTTTTTTTGCTGGCGTCGTCGTCGTCGTCATTATTGTTTTTGTTGTTGCTATTGAATTTAAATTTTGAATGGCGCGCGCGTAAAATTGACGGTTATTTTTTGAAAATTCACTGCGAATTCATTGAATGATTAGTCAATAGCATGATAACAACAAATTGAAGCTAAATATAAAGATAATACTGATCATTATACACTATCTATATATACAGTTTTTTTCTTTTTTCCTTTTTTATTTTATTTGTGATTTTGCTCAAATTTATTTCTTGTAAATGTAAAAGTAGTAAATGGAAATTGTTGTTGTCTTTTGAGTTAAGATTAAATGATGGGGTTTTCAAGGGGGGCTAAGGGGTATCTGTTGGCAGGCATTTGTAGTTTTGAGCGCGTGATAGACAGTGACGGGGGGCAGGGGGGAGGGAGGGCAGTAAAGGGGAGGCAGGTGGGCGGCATATTTGGTTATATGTGACGATGAATACGCTCAAGAGGGGGGAAATTGAGGGGTAATGTTGGTTTGACAGGGGCAGGGGCAGGGGCAGAGCACGGTGGGAGGGGGAGGGGAAGTAGAGTGGCAGCGGCGCTGTCGCGGCCAAATGCTACTGGCATTTCGTTCGCACAAAGCTCGTTCGTTCCACGCTTTTTATATGGCTGAAGCAATAAGTAGTCAACGCGTACAGTCGCGTCAAAAATAGTCGAACATGCGCGCGTCCATATTTGAAGCAAGAGCTAATGAGAGTTTGCACTGTGGAAAGGTATGAGCATAATTTATGCATTATGGCAGGATAGTTGTTAAAATTTTTATAATATATTTTAAAGTTATGTTTGAAAACATAAATATTTTTTTAAAATTTAAAATATATATGCTATAAATGTTTAATATATACTTATAAGTTTTTAAGTTTATGGTAATAAATTTAAAATAAATAATGTAATTTGATGCTATTATGATGCTTAGCATTTAAAAATATCTTTGATTTCTAAAATTCTAAAAAATCATTTCAAAAATCTAAATTTTTTTTTGTATTATGTCAATATAAATTCAATTTTCTCGCCGAAAATCTAGTTTCTGAGATTGTAAATTGTTTCCATTGCTCTTCCAATATTCAGCGACAGCACTGTGCATGCGCTGTACAAATTACACATTGTCGGCCGTTCGATTTGTTGGTACGCGACTGTTGCGACCACCGCAAAAACGCAAATTATTTTTCTCACACACACGCACGCACTCATTCGTCGGCAGCTGTGCGCACGTTATTTGCCACCACTGTCGGCCAGTAGTAGTACATACAGTGGCCCGTCGTCTGCCTGCTCTGTTCTCTCTGCCCGCTGCCCGCCCGCTGCCATCGTCGACGTCGTCGTCGTCGTCGCTGTTGTTGCTGTGGCTCTTGTCGTCGTCGTTGTCGACGCTGTATGTTGGTTGGTTGGCTGCCTGGCTGTTTGACTCTCAGATACAGATACTTTTGCTGCCGCCTGCCTGTACTGCGCTCACACTGTGTGGCTCTGGCTCTGGCTCTGTGTATTATTTGATGGTCTCGCTGTTCACTCGTTCGTTCGTTCGTTCGTTTCGCCTCTGCGTGTGTATGTTTCGCCTCTGCTTCTGTTCTGCTGCTGCTGCCTGCCTGCTGCCTGCCTTCTGCCTTGCTTCGCTTCGGTTTGCTTTGCTTTGCCTGTGCCTTTGCTTGGTACAGCTGCTTCAGTTGAATTTCAGTTCAGTTTTCTATAGACGCTCACAGTACATTTTGTTCAGCGTTCAGTGTGTTGTTCAGTGCTAGCAGTGCCAGCGTCAGTGCGAAGCAAATTTTTAGACCGAGCCGGGCCAAGAGTGAAGTAAACACACAGCAACAACAAACAGCAAACGGCGACAGCGACAGCTACAGTGACAGCCAAAGCAAAGTATGTACGTGGGGCGACTGATAAGTAATCAGTCTCTAACTATGAGCAATTTATACATATTTTTCACAAAATCAGCACTTTTTGTTGTCAAACTTTTCAATTGTGTATTTGTTTCTCAAATTATTTTGAGAATATCATTTAACGTTTTCCAAATATTTATATTATTATAATTAGTATATATATTTCAAAAATCAAACTAAAAAAAGTGCTGTGAATTGTGTCTTATCTGTGTTTAAAACCAATTTATTAATGAGGTCAACACTAATTTGTACAATGTTTTTGGCGGGTATTTATTTGAACTGAAGACATTCCCTTTCAAATATTACAGTGATTTTGACTAGTTTGATAGAAAAGTGAGATACATATTTTGTTATCAAAAATAAATATTTGACAAGTACTTTTATTTGGTAAAATTCCTGTGCTATGATTCATATCGGTTAAGTTTAAAAGAACGAATAACACAAAAATTTTAATTATTTTATTATTATTATTAAATGGGTAGTAAACAATATTTGTGATTCTGTAAATTATAAAGTTTTTTAGTGAATATTATAATCAACTTTAAAGTTCTTATTTCGCCATATTTACATTCCTAGGGTTTGGTGTTTTATTATTTAAGTTACTTATCAGCCGACCCGCGTAGATATCAGAAATACGAGTATTTTTCATTAGTCGTCGGTGGACAATAACTTTTACACTGATGTTTAGTGTTGTGGCCCATGGGGCGTGCATTTACAGTGAGCGTCAAATTAGCTGTTCAGCCTTTTGTTTGATTTTGTTAATTGGTTCGATATTATCAGCAATTCGATGTAGATCCAATTATTGAGTTAGTTTAATTAATTAGTTTGATTTTATACTAATTCAAAGACAATAATATAATGACATTATTATTTTTAAAATATAAATATTTGTTTTATTAGTTTCTCGTCAGCGATTGCGATATCTAATTTGTTTTAAGATTGTTGAGTCTATATTAATACCCACCACTGTAATTACACCCAAAAGGCATTTTAGTGCAATTTAGTACGTCTGCTTTGCATTTCGTTTTCGATTTCAGTCATTGTTCTGACTCGGCTCGTACTTGGCTAACGGTTGAGTGTGGCGCCTGTCGGTTGCCCCACCCACCTGTCGGCGGCTTCAGTTAGTCTAGCTCCCAGTGTTATACTCCGGGGCAAATATTTAAGAACAGGATGTGACTGTTGATTTCCAGTCTCATAAACGATGCATCTTTTGCCTTATCGCAAGGCTGCAATTGTCGCCAAGTCTCACCGGTTGTCGGTGGTCACGTTTCCCATTCTCCATTTTCCGTTGCAATTCTCCCATGTTTATTTTGCTTAAGTCGCATTTTGCAGCTGCGTGCGCGAAATTGCACGGCGGAATGAATTCTCCTGCTGTAGATGAAGTCTCTGACCGTGAAATGTGGTTTGTTGGCTAATGGGGATGTGGACTTGTTCCCTTCTCTTGTAAGATTAAGACATATAATGAAATCGCATTGTGCTATCTGTAGCTAAAGGCGTAGCTCTTTAACTCGAACTTCCATGTCTCTAATTTCATTGTAACACTCTTGTATCATTTGCCAGAATAAAGACATTCAGTTTCTAGAACTTTATCTAAATAGAACGTATTTTAGTTCCGAATAAATTTTCATCACGTTTTTAAGCATAAACATACAGTGGAACTTTTCCAATTTTAACTAATAATAATAACAGAAATTTTTTTTTGAAATTATTAACAAAACAATTAAAGAGTGAGTTGTCAGTTTTGTCAAGTTCAGTTTGCTTTTAATCTTGTTTATTTCCTTACTAGGAGTTAGGATTAATAATAATGTAATATTCATCAAATTGTTGGTAACAAGGCGGTTCATTATTATATTGAAATGCTCCTTCAACTTCAAATTACTAAAAAAACTAAATTAGCAACCGTAAACATTGTATGAGAATTGTACGTAGGTCATGGTTAGCATTGATTATGCCCGCATTTCTTAATCAAAATTCGTTACTGAATGAATTTATATTTTACGAAACATTTTTTATTAAAAATTAGCTTTTTTAAGCGTAAGACTGTTTCAACTTTTGAAAAAATAAGTTAGTGTATATATTTCCAAAAATTTAATGGTGAAAACCAGCAAATATATGTTTTTCCCTTTGTTACAATTGCATTTATTGTTAGTAGGGTATTATCAACTTAGCTAATTATTAATGTACCCATTTATAGTTTAAAATTAAAATCAAAGTTTTGTCTTGGTAATTTGCCGCATATTTATATGTTTGGCCTTTTTTCTATTGTTGTTTCAAATTTCGCGTGCTTTTTATTTTCACCATATCGTGTTGTTTTTTTTCCCTTGTATATGTTTTTTTTTTTGCATTTCGCGCGCGCTTCGCCAAATGCACTCGTATCGCGAGCACTCGAACGCAAACTAAAAATGGCGCCAAAAGTTTGCGACAGTACCTGAACAAAGAGAGTGACAGAGCAGGAGAGAGTGTAGAATACAGTTAGTATTGAAATAAACGCGTGTCTCACTTTAGATTATGACAGTTCTAAAGCTCTAGCGAACAATTGTCGATAAGTCAATTCATTGAATTGATTTTCAATACTTGTGTTTTCAATTGTTAAAATATATTTGAAAAAATAAACGTAAAATAATGGAAATTGTATTTCATATATTTAGACATTAAGCTAACAATCTGCATTTAAATATTCCGGTCATCTCTTTTAGTTATATTGTTGTAATCGATTAAATAGCTTTCTACGTGCTGGCTGAAATAAGCTGTGAGCCACTGTAGATCTTGTTCGAACTCAACTCAAAACATTGGCGCCGCGTCGCTGCCAACGTCAAAAGCTCATGTCGACGTCGACGTTAACGTTGACGTCGTTTAGTATTGCCCTTGTTATTGTTTAGCTGGCAGCGAACGTTATTATTCATGTTGTTGTTGTTGTTATATTGCCGCTTGTCACTTGATGATCATCGCCTGTTAAATGACTTATGATTTTGTTTGTTGTTTTTGGCAAAGCTTTCGCTCTTTGAGAATGTGTTTACACTCGCCTTTTGTTAGCTAATCGCACAGAACCTGTTCAAATATTTATGTGGGGTTACTTATCACAATTGACAATTGTCATTGAAATAAAAACCCAATAACAGGGGAACTTAAGATTTTAAAGTTAGAAAATTTCAAAATAATTTACTTAGAATTCATTAAGTAACTTAAGCTTGCAACAACAAATCTGTAAATTAAAAACATACTCTGCTCAACATTTGTGCCACAACTGTACAGCGCACAAGCTACACTACTCAAAAAAATGGAAAGAAATTTTGTGGCAAAGCTATAAAAGTCACCACTGTACGCTCTCTAACGGTAAACGGCACTTACACAGTTACACACATACACCGATGTACATATATATATATAGGTATACTCGCATAACGGCTGCAGCGACACATAACGGTTGTTTGTCCTGTCGACATCCACTGCGCAAATCCCTGTAAAAGTATCTACCCTAAAATGCTGTCACTGCGCACAAGCTCAAACTGAAAGTCGCATTCAGGCAACGATTTTGCAGTGTTTGGATGGTTTTGTTGGGTGGTTTGGGTGGTTTGGATTGTTGGGTGGTTCGTTGTTCGGTTGCTTTGGGTGGTTTACACAGTGCTGTGCAGACAACAACCACTGAGTGTTCAAAGCAGCGCTGCCAACGCCAGCAGCTGCGTTGACGGTATTAAAAATGCCATAAACACACACACACACATACGCACACACACACGAACACACACACACACAATACTCTCACATAGCAGAGATAAGTAGAAGCAGCGGTAATTTTATGCCTCTGTGTGTATTTGTATACTGTATTTTGCTTTCAGCAATTTCACATTTCATCCATTTGCCTTTAACTGCGACTGTGACGTTAGCAGAGACGCCAGCGTCGGCGTCGACGTCAGCGTCGCCGTCGGCTTCTTTTCAAATTTTAGATCAACGCTGTAATGTCGTCTCTGCCTCATTTTGTATGCTATTTAATATCATTTGTTGTCCTTTCCTTTCCTCTTCTTTCCATTGCGTTCCGTTCCATTCCTTTCATTTATTTTCATTGTCCCATGTCGGTTATCTATTATGCATGACTGTGTGGGAAGTCGCACCACGCTGCGTATGCGTAACGTCCACAGTTTTCACTGTTGCTTGGACTCAAAAGCATATTTTGAATACTGAATATGACTTATAAAGCGTGAGACACTCAAACTCTAATAATGCTAAGCTTTTATGTTAATTAGATGTTGGGCGAAAAATACCACACCCACAATGGGAAAGTTCTAAAAGAAATGTTAAGAGTATTTTAACTTATTGTCTATAAAAACAGTTTATAGTATGATAATAAAAAATTGCTGAAAAATTACACTCATAGACGGAAATGCGGTTAGAATTGTGGAGTGTATTTCAACTAAAACTTATCTACATTATTATTATCTGCCCATTGTCAAGTTAATTATATTTATTTCTAAATTCTTAGTTTCATATACAAATTTGCATACATAATATGCAACAAGAGGAGTTTTCAACAAGTTTGTGGAATTTTTTTAAGACGGAATTTATAAAGAGTTAAATACTTAGTATTTGGTAAAACGAATTAAGCTTTTCTGGAATTCCACTCTCGTAATTCCTTATTTCACAGAAATATATTCTTCTCTTTGGCGCATGCTTGTTGTGTGGGAAAGCTTCACCCTTTTGGTATCCTTTAATCCTGCTACGCAACGCTTTAGGGGCAAAAGCTTTGGCTATATGAAGTACATATCCTGAAAATTAAAGTCGCTTTCTACGCAAACGCATAACTAACGTTAACAGCTGCCTAGTTACCTACATATATCTATACTTAGTACCTATCAATTTCTGACATCTTCACAGTGCACATATACACATATGTATGTATGTATGTATTTCCTGGCAGACATAACGATTTTCGCTTTCGATTTTGTAGGTGGTACATATAAAAGCTCCTCTATGTGTAGGTGTCTGTCTGTGTGTGTGTGAGTGTGTGAGTGTATATGTTACGCATATAGCCAACATGTGTCGTGCTTGTTAGAGGAATCTTTTGCTGTTATTTCGCATTCGAACCATTCCAGAAAATGGCAACGCGTAAGCCTTGATGCATCTCCCACTGTTTCCCCATAGGAGTTAGTTGTTGTTGCTTTGTGGGCATCACGTGTTGCCGCCTCGTGTGGCGACATTGACAACACATGTGTATGTGTGTGTGTGTGTGTGAGTGTGTGTGTGTGTTTGTGTTTGTGTGTGTGTGAGTGTCTGTGGTGACGCATTGGTGGAATCTGTATCTGTGGGCGTCACTGTTGCTGCGCGTGTGAAACTTGCAACAAATTTGCCGCCATTTTCCTGTTGCTGCAACAGCGCAGCAGACAAACACAGATACATACATATACATACATATTTTGGGTGGCTGCAAGCGTTATGCTTGTTATTGGCCAGTTGACCAGTGACTGGATTTGTCTTCGTGATTGATATGATTGCAGTCTTGCCACCTGCCACCTGCCACATGCCACCAGCCATCCGTCGTACCCTCCTTGATTTATTGTGGTGTGTTGCCGCCGTGCAAGTCAGTCGCCACTTCGGTGGTTTGTTAACCCAATTGCCAAAGAACCTCGTCAGCATCGTCGTCGTTGTCGTCGTCGTTGTTGTTGTTGTTGCTTTCGTTGTCTCGTGCCTGTTACGTTGTTTTGTCCGTGTTTCTCAGTATTTGGGTCAAGTGCATGGACGCGATGGTCTGTTGTTACCTCCTGATGATGTTCATGATGACGACGGCGACAATCATCATGTTGATGCTGCTGACATGTAGACAGCGAAATTTGCATAACGTATACGCAACTTTTGGGTGGCAAATGTCATTCAACATTAGATGTCTGTTTACGGTATTTGGATGCAAGTTTCCGAAGTGGAATGCTGGAATGAAACAGCTTGCCTTGAGTTAATAAGCTCATTTTTTTCTTTAAATATTTAAATTATTCTTGACTAATTTTGCATAGCAAATGCGTTATTAAACAACTTTTAAATAATTATATACTTTTTACTCATTGAAATAAAACATATTTGTACTTACTTAAATGATATGAAAAATCAAGAAACCTCAAACAATTTTTTTTGTACTGTTTTCGTTGGTATCAAACACAATGTCAAGGGTCGCATAATTTGATTTCCGTTTAAGCATATGCTATTTATATACATCATAATCATGTATGTATAAATGTAGTCTATTTATTAAAGGCCATTGCACTTATTTATACATATGTACTCCTAGATATGTGCAATTGGTCCCTTGTCAAATTATGTCTCACATAGCTGCGTAATTGAGTGAATTATGTACACAATACATAACATTCTATATACATAATAATCGAGCTTATGTGCATATTAAAAAGGTTGCATCCTGCATTTGTGTGTGTGTGTGTGTGCGTAGTGTGGGTGTGTATAAAGTGTGTACAGTTGATTTCACAATATGCACAAATATTTAATCAACGTTTGCACATTCTGAAATGCATTAATTGAATATTTTATAGGTTTCAAAGTAAAATTACTGATTATTGACCTGACAATTGCATTAATAATATATGTAAATGTTGAAAATTAAAAAGAAAAGTTTATTCAGTATTTCAATACATAATTATGGGTCTTTCGCTTGACTAGCTGACACACAAATTAGCATCATCAGTAAATCGAATTACATTTCAATAAATTTATATGCTGTACATTTTCATTGCCTACTTTTAGGCAAAAATTTTTCAACTGACTAACAATTGTTGTCTGTTTCTTTTGCTTACAGAACATAGAACTCCGTGTGAGAGATTTCATTTGAGTTAACCGTAAATCTACAAAAACAAAAGCAAACATGAGCGGAGACCGTCCGAAGCGTCCTCTGTCAGCGTATATGCTGTGGCTCAATGAGAATCGCGAAGCGATCAAGAAGGAAAATCCCGGCAGCAAGGTCACAGATATTGCCAAGCGAGGCGGAGAACTGTGGCGTGGATTAAAAGACAAAACTGTAAGTGTTTTAAATAGTAAATTTAGTTGATATTCATTTACTAATATGTTTTTTTTTTCTCTGCTACTTGATCAGGAATGGGAACAGAAGGCCATCAAAATGAAGGAGGAATACAATAAGGCGGTGAAGGAGTACGAGGCAAATGGTGGCACAGACTCCGGTGCGCCCAAGAAGCGAAAGAAGGTCGCCGCCAAGCCCGCCAAGAAGGTCAAGAAGAAAGAGTCCTCAGAGGAAGATGAGGAGGATGAGAGCGAGTAAATAATCTAAAGCAAAATGCAAATGGCAATGTTTGCATCAGTTTTAAAATACATTTTACTAATGTAATTTTTTAAGTGACATAAAACAAAATGATAAAAATGATTGAAGAGAAAAAAACATAAAAGAAAACAAAAAAAATTTGTAAACCTTAAACCTTCAAATATGCACTAAACACAAACAACCACACCAACAACCATAATATAAGTTACAACATAATTTCCAGTCAAACACAAAAAATGAAAAAAATGAAAAATCGAAAAGAAAAATACAAAAACTAGCAACTGTTTCTTAATAGGTTTGTACGTATCTGTATGTGTATGTATCAACAATGTCATTCAATCGCGTTTCTTAAACAATTCCTCATCAAACCAAGTGGAGTACATCGTAGTATTTTCTGCACTTGGTTCCATATTTCAGCATCAGCAAATATGAGGTTATTATAAATGTTCTTTTTGGCGGCATCTAATGTAAATGTTTATGAATAGCGTTCCACAGTTTTTGTGAGCAAGGAAACGTCGGGAAAATTATCCTGGATAGTTCGTCCAACGTATCCCTTTATTCGTCCTTTTAGCAGACGTTCTCAATTTAATTACATACAATTTATAAAACTTAAATCAACAATCCAACAAGTTATACATTTTAATATATACATAAGTATATATAAATAAATCTATATATATAAATATATATATGATTATGTAATTTAAATGAAAATACAAAAAAAAAACACAAAAACAAAAACAAAACCAACAAATATTACAAATATGTAATTGTAAATGTAGAGCTGAACGGAATATTATTTAAAAATATATAAATAAATGAAAATTTAAAAAAAAGCGTTCGAAATTGTGTTTAAATAAGGACAAATGCTTGGATAAGTACATTTTTAATATGCATAATTTTAAGTTTGGATTTTCAGCAAGTTTATTTAATTTTATATATTGTTTTTAAGCTCTAATTAGTTTTTTAAATGTGTATATCATTAAACTACAGATTAACATATTTAATTAGATACAATTTTTTATTGAATGGATAGTATCTGTAAAATACTAAGGTTCAAAGCTGACAAAAGCTCTAAAAACTGAAGTTAAAGCTTACATTTTTAAAAGCTTTAAAGTAACAGTGAATGTTTCTGTTAAGAGAAATGTTAACAGACGGTAACGGCTCAAAATGTTACAACTGCATGTTATACTGATAATAATAGATTGAACTCGATTAAAGTTAGCGGAAATCAATACTTATATTTATAAACTTTTTAAATAGATTGTATATTGAAATGCAGAAAAATACGTAGCTTTACTGGAACTTTAGCTAATTATGCTTACATTTTCAATCTTTTACAATTGGCTTTTATACCACGGTAATGGCGCGTGCGCGATCCTTTATAGCCAAAACAAAACCAAGTCAGCTGCTGTCTGTGGAGCTGTCCAAGTGCTTATCATCGCTTGCTTGAATCGTTGTCTGTCAGCTGCCGAGGAGGTGAGTTCAACATTTTCGCTCGTCCTTTCGCCGTGGCTGCGTAATTTCCAAAGTGCAAGTGGAAAATGCAGTGGAAAACAAGGAGCGAGTGATGTGATTTCCAACAATTAACGAAACCCGACTTGGTCAGCATTGATAATTGTTAATTAGAGATTAATTGTTAATCATTTTCAACTAAAACGCACACCTGTTGAGCCCCAAAATTGAGCAACGGAACTTCAATGGAGGCCAAATTGCAGCTCTGGGAAAAATCAATAACATTTAGCATATGGCAACAAAGGGCAGCTGATAAGACTGATTAAACACGTCGCAGAAACATTGTGCATTAATCATACGCCGCGTGTGGCACGCAACAAATTCACTTTAATTACAGACGGACAGCAAAACGTTGAACTGAGCCACATGACCCTGAACTTTGAACTGGCAGTGAACTTGCGCGAAAGTAAACAACAACAACAACAAAATGGCCAACATGCGGCGCTTTCGTAAGGTAAAAGAAACACAACAAAGTTACATGAATGTTTTTTTCTTTGGCACACCGAAGATTCAATGACCTAGTTAGATATATTTTTCAGAAATACATTTAAAAAATTTTGAATAGAAAATCTTAAGAGTGTTTCGTAAACAGTTGTAGAAAACAAAGTTATAAAAATTAATAGCAGTTGATAGACAAACTAAAAATATATTTTATCATTCTATCAATATTCACGGAGATTCTTTAAAATCAATACCTGAAATTATTAATACACAGTTTTGTTGAATTTAATAAATTATTTAGAAGTATGGTATTATATATTGATTCAAACACTCTTTAGTACAGTCAGAAAAGTAAATTGAATGTGTCTTCTTAATAATATTACTCTGAAATTTGAGCATTGATGCTTATAGAAGGTTTATTTTATAAAATATGTATTCCTAAACTCCTCTTAAGCCATTACCCAGTTTTTTCAGAATCAGGTGAGAAAATGCTTGCAAATGAGGAAAAAATATTGTAATGATCAAATCGAATTTTAAACATTTTTTCATATTTTTCATATGCATTATTCCAAGATCAGAGTTTGTCTCATGACTTTATCATGATTAATCACTTAATCTATGAGTCTCTTGAGTTCACAACCTTCATAATATAGTTGTTAGACCCTGTGAAGTTGGAAGGGGATTGGTTGAATGTCCTTCGGTGACCAAAAAAAAGCGCGACACGCGAGTTACCTGATGCCAGATACACGTACTCAAATATATTGGATTGTCTATCGCCTCTGATAGATGAGACATTGGGGTGCTGTGGCGCTGCTCGATTAAATCGATTGATAGTGATTGTGCGGGCGTCCCGAGGCAATTAGCATGCAAGGCATCAGTTGTTGTGTGTCTGTGTGTGTATTTGTTGTGTTTATTGCAATTGCGTGCTGTCCAAACCGATAGCTAGATTGCCTTGCCGGACAGTTCAGTTCGAGTAAACGACTAAACGTCTGTCACATTCGCAGTTGAACCAGCGCAGCGTGGAGCTCGATACGGAGGCGACTGTAGCACTGTTGAAGTCATCACCGAATATTTTGGAGAATTTCGCATACGACGATATTCAGCCGGAGGCAACACACTCCCAATTGAAACGCATGGCAAGCACTCCAAGAGAGGTCAAGAGGCCGCAATCTCCACGTTTCTGTGAGACGCTGGAGCGGCATGCGTTTATGCGGGATGTGATCAATACGCGTCCGGAGCCACAGCGTCGCTACTCGACTCCGGGTGAGAAGGAGGCAAATGTGCGACGCAGTCTGGAAGAGATCTCCAAGGATATCAAGGAGATTGAGCAATTTGTCAGCGCCACGGAGCAGCTACTGCAGCGTGAGAAGGAACAGGAGCGTCAGGCGGAGCAGCAATCGTCCAGTCATCGCAAACGGGATAAGGAGAACAAGACTCCCAGTCCGGCCAAGCGGATTAGCTATAAAATCAATGCCTATAAGGCGCCACAGCGTCGTCAGCGTCCAAACAGTCCAAGATTCTATCACTCCCGTTTATATTTTCGCAATGGACGCATTGGTTGCATGGACGCCGAGCGTTCTGGCCAGGGCAGCAACATTGAGAGTACCCATGCCCTGGTCAAGCACATACTGAAGCACGAGAAGCCACTGGTCAGTCCGGACAGTGTGAGGCGGGTGTTGCAGCCGCAGTATATCGAGATGACTCCTCTGCCGGGTGCGGTACCAGAACCGGATCCAATTGCAGCTCAACGGGCTGCTGAGCTGCGAAGTGCCACGGGACAGGTGATCCTGGAGCCAATGCCAAAGCAGAAGGAGCCGGATGAGTGTGACGACAATTCGCAGCCCATGGAGGAGGAGGATGAGGACGAACAGGATGTGCAAATCTGTTATAATGAATCGCCGGAGCAGCAGAACAATGATCGCAATATGCGCACCACACGATCCTCCTCGCTCAATGAGAGTGAAATCGTCGCCGTTGTCGAGACGGAGCCACAACGTCCCAGCAGTGCTGGCAGCCTGGACTCGCAGGGTCAACAGTTCCTGCGGGATCAAGTGCGTCATCTGGTGCGACGTTTCACTGCACGTGCCAACAAGGTCAAGTCACGAATTGAACTGCCACCCACTCCATCCTCGAGTAATACCAGTTCACCCACTCCGCCACCCACCAAGGTGACCCTACATGCGAGCACCAAGAGTTTGCATCCATCGCAGGGAAATAAGGTGCGTCTGGTGCCCGCCGGACAGTCGCCACATCGTGGACGTCTCTTCGAGGCGGACACTCCACGCTCCAATGTCTGGTTGTGCTCGAGTTTGTGTGGTGCCAACAATGATGAGCGTACTCTGGATCCACAGGGCAAGATCTACATATCCTGGCTATGTGTGGTCTCATTGTCCTTTCTCTACAATGCTTGGGTCATTCCACTGCGTGCATCGTTTCCCTTTCAGACCAAGGAGAATACAAATATCTGGCTCGCCTGCGACTTCTGTGCCGATATCATCTATCTTCTGGACGTCGTATTCTTCAAGCATCGTGTCATGTATCTTTTTGAGGGATTCTGGGTGAAGAACAAAAATCTAACTAGGAAAAACTACATGAGGAAGCTACAGTTTAAGGTAAGGATACGAATTGAGCATAATTTTAAAATCCCAGGTACTGCCAGCATTATAAGTTTTATTATTTACAATATAATAATTATATAATTTTCCTTCAACATAATGAATATATTTTGATTTATACTTTATAACTCCAAAAATAATCATTATTTTTCATCAACAAATTTTATTTATAATATAATAAAATGATTCTTTAAAGAGTTTAATTTTTCTTCGAAAATAATATTTAATTGGCTTAAAAATATAAAGCCGGGTTGGTTTAAAAAAATTAAAAAAAATCAACATAATGTTTTTTTACATTCCCAACAAAATTTTCTAACGTATTTTCTTCTATTCAATTGACAGCTGGACATCCTGGCCTTGTTGCCTCTTGAGCTTTTCTATTTGAGATATGGTACAGGCGCCGTTTGGCTACGTTTTCCACGTTTCTTTAAAGTTCAGAGCTTCTGGGAGGTATTCCGTCTCTTGGATCGTGTCATCTCCTCACCACATTTTGTAAGTTTATTGAGCTACATAGATTGATTTACTGACTGAGGCAATTTTCACAGGTTCGGGTGGCCAAGACCCTTACGTATATGCTCTATATGATCCATATAACTGCCGCCTTGTATTACGCATACAGCGACTATCAGGGATTGGGACAGAATCGTTGGGTCTTTAGTGGCAAGGGTCATCCCTATGTGAGATGTTTTGCATTTGCAACCAAGACAGCGACATCGATTGGCAAGAATCCGAAGCCGGAGCGACAGGGTGAATATGTTTTCATGACGATCGCCTGGTTAATGGGCGTCTTTGTGTTCGCTTTGCTCATTGGCCAGATTAGAGATATCATTTCGACGGCAACACGAAATAGGCACGAGTATCGCCAGCTGGAGGATGAGACACTAGAGTACATGAGACGATTGAATCTCTCGCAGGAGGTGCAGTCACGGGTGAAGATGTGGTTCCAGTTCACCTGGGAACAACAGCGCACTTTGGGTAAGCTGGAGCTAATAAACAAATCTAGCATACTTCTAATTACCCAACTTTTAGATGAGTCCAATATCTTGGATGCACTGCCCATAAATCTGAAGACAGACATTGCCATTTCGGTGCACATACAAACCTTGTCCAAGGTTCAACTCTTTGCCGACTGTGAGGAGGCTTTGCTGAGGGATCTGGTATTGAAGCTGCGTGCTGTGACCTTTCTGCCGGGTGACTTTGTCTGTCGCAAGGGAGAAGTGGGTCGAGAAATGTACATTGTGAAGCTGGGCCAGGTGCAAGTCATGGGCGGACCTGGCAGCGATGTTGTCCTTGCTACACTCACCGAGGGCTCTGTTTTCGGTGAGATCAGTCTATTGGGTATCAATGGAGCTGATCGCCGTACTGCTGATGTCCGTTCCAAGGGCTATTCCAATCTGTTTGTACTCTCCAAGTCGGACTTGAACGAGGTAATCGCCTATTATCCCAATGCCCAGGCAATCCTCAAGAAGCGTGCTCGTCAGCTAATGAGAAAGAATGCCGCTCGAGAGCGCGAGGAGGAGGAACGTGAACGTGCTCGGAGTGCTCTACAGGCTGACGTTGTTATTGGCAATCCGAAAACACCCGAAACGCCGCCAAAACTTCTGCAAACTGTCATTCAGGCATTGCCCTTCGAATCTCCCGCCGTCGTTCTCATTACCCGAGGCTCAAAGCGAGTGCGCCGCAAGCGGCAATCGGTGCAGATGGAAACTATTGTGGAGCCAACTTTGGATGTTGCCGGCTGTGCCGAAATAGCCCAGCAGTCTGCACCTAGAGATCGGGATAGTCTGATTATGAAACCCGGTCGAGGTTCACCCGATTTGCTTTCATCCATCCAGCAGGAGCTCAAGTCCAAGCACAAGTTTATCAACCTAACCGATTCCGAGAAGGCGTTGATCATCACACAATCGGCCAACAACTCGATGGAGTGTGTCCAGGACGATGTATTGTAATCAAAACTATAAACACTTATGTGCTATATTTGTATTAATTCTGCGATATATGTATATGTTAATGCTTTATGAATGGAAATTGTATAACAATCTATGCTTTATATTAAAAACATAGCTTATAAGAAATTATCAAGGCTTTTCTTTAAATCGTGATTGAGAGATAGAAAGCTTGTTAATTTCCTCTGATTTTTGCGATGAAAATAACTGGGAATGGATAGCAGATAGTTCAGAATGAAAAAATCGATTAATAATCTCTCTGATATTCTTCTTATAGATAGATATTACCAATGTAGAAAATGGGTTATTTTTATTGTATATAAATAATTTAAGATTCTTATCAAATGATTTGTTTATACACCTTTCCAGATATTCGATATTCAATAGTAGCCCCAAAATTAAGATTGAGATCGATGAATTTGAGCTGGACGAAGAAGAAAGATTGCAATATTATCTTATCCGTGAATTAAAAAATTAGTAAAATGGTGTAGTTAAGAATAAATTTGTTTCTGTATCTCGTTTAAGTTTGTTTGTTTGTTCATGTTTAAGTTTAAGAAACCTTTTCCGACATACTCAATCGCCGGCAGTTTTATTCGCTAATGTCCTTGTTGTTCTTTTCTTCCAAGACTGAGCCATCATCGACATTCTGCGTTTTTTCCTTAACAACAGGGTAATGTATCGAAATTTAACTATCATTTTTAAATTCAGAGAGACAGGACATTAAAAAAAAAACCTGAAAGAACCTTTTATAAAAAATTAATAATAACAATTCAATCATATTTAAAAGTTGTTCATTAATTTTCGAATATAATTTGTCTTTTAATACACAATAACAACAAAGTTAAGATTAGATTTTTTTCTGTATTTCGTTTAAGTTTTAATCAGTTCATTTCTAAATGTTAGAAACTTTTCCGACATGCTGAATGGCCGGCGGTTTAGGCGCGAATGTCCTTGTAGTGCTTGTCCGAATCATCTTGGTCCAATTTGATCGAGTACTTGCCAATAAGAGATCCCTGTACATCGGCCTGGCCCATTGCATTGAAGACCGGACCATCCCCGATTTCTTGCATATCTTCCTTCACAACACGGTAACCATTCTCATCGGCCTCATAGTGGACCGTGCGCATGACATAACCATCACTGTAGGAATAATGACCACTGACTTTTGTGCCGTCACGTGTCTCCTCACGTTCAATCATGCCATCGTTGATGGCATCCTTAACTTCACTGTTAAAGGAGTATTGGGCACTTTCATTCTGAATTTTTTCTAATTCTGCTTTCTCCGCATCAGCTTCATCATACGGCTATACGCGAAATATAGAGAACAGAAGGTTATTATTAAGTGTTGACATTTCCCACAAAACCATAATGAAATCGTAATGATTCTAACGAATTGCTATCTTTCAAGTTACATCGACAGCTGTCAATCTTAGCTACATTTATTGCATTGTAAATATTCGTAGTTAACGTTATCGACTCTCTGACAACAAGTCGATGAGTCAGTCGTCGTCTCCATAGACCTCCCAGTGAGGGTCTTTCAATCTGAGGTTGTGAGGTTGCAAAAACGAGTTGGTTGCGCTGTTTTGCATTTTTTCACGTTAATTTGCCCGAAGTGTGTATATATATATATATGTTTTTTTAAATTTGTTATATGTCGTAGTTGTCCGATGGCTTGAGTGCACGAACGGAAACGTTAATTAAAAGATACATTTCAGATTTTGACTACAGATCGGTCTATAAGGTTCATAAAGTGGGCTACACGTGCTATGAAGATTTTTAAATAGTCGCCTATCAACATACAATAAAATAATAGTTATAATTAACTAATCATGTTTGAATATATTTGAAAGCTGGTTCCTTTTTAATTATATGCAATGCTCGAGTCAAGATATTCATGATCACAACACATTATAAAGCTAATTAATGAAATTTTCATTTGGGGCTTGGATTTATTGAGTGGAACCTATTTTCATTACTTTTAAACTACATTTAACACCTCAAAATTAAAATTTTTTGAATTCCTGAAATCGTTTTTACGCTTGATGTAATTAAAAAATAATTATAGTTTTAAAATTTTCAAAATTCAATTATGGAAAGTTTCATACACTTTTGAAAATTATAAGCAATTTAATTTAGACTTCCTTTATGTTTTACTTTTAAATTTTGTGGGCTGGAGCTCTGTTATTAAAATTATGCGAACACGGTTTGGTTTGAAATAAACTCTATTTTTTGAAATTGTCAGAATGGTATGGATGGTAATAATGTATCATCTAGCGTAGAGTTCTCATTGTGCGTCTCTAGTCGCAACTATCTGACAATATGTAAATGCAAAGTCAAATTGATAAGTGTCGTTGCTTTTGTTTTTATTTTTTTTTTAATCACACGACAAGAGCGAACAGAAAAGTGACGACAACCTGAAACTGGTTGGAATAGTAGGTGGGGATCGGCCTACCGACCCTGGGCACGAATATAAAGCTGAGCCGACAACAGTTGATGTTGAGTGAAGCAACGAAGCGGACGTTTTATCACAACTACTAAGAAAATGAGTAAGTATACGTATATATATATAGTTACTATATGTGTCTCTAAATTTCTTTAACTCTTTCTCTCATAGACAAGTCGAGTTTTTTGCTAATGCTGCTGTTGATTGGCGCCTGTGTGGCATTAACACTGGCAGCTGGAGGTAAGTCATGGCCAAATTGTATTGACCAGTTTTGTCATGGCAAGTTCGTTGTCTTTTTGCAGAGTGCCCCTCATCGACAAAGGTAACAAGCTGTACGCCCAAGTGTCTGCATGATAGCGAATGCAGTGCCATTGGTGGCAAGTGTTGTCCAAATATTTGCAACGCACGCAGTTGTGCATCATCGAATGTGTTGGGCAACTCTGGTGCGGACAAATCACCCTTTGGCAGCAAAAATTGTAAGTAAAAGTTGTATATCTACATATATATATCTGGAACTGATCTCTAACTTGAATTTAATTGCAGCTGGCGCCACAGGCACCTATTGTGGCAATGTTAAATGTGGCAGCTTCGAGAAATGCGACACAGATCGCAGCACAAAGCGGCCGAAATGTGTGCGCTCTTAACTCTGAACTGTTAACACTTTAAGCTTGGCTCTAAACAGGACATAATAAAACCTTTGATGATTTTTAAATATCTTTTCTCTCTTTTCTTGTTGTATTGTTTATTATTTGTTTCTTTCACTCACGGGTGCGGCAAAGGCAACGCTGACCAGCAGGCTGGCAATCAACACGAATTTGAACATATTTTATTATTTTTTGTGTGTGTTTTTGAATGGTTTGTTGGACACGAGCTCTGCACGCTGCAAGTTGACTTTAAACTATGGCTTGTTGGCAGCTCGAGTAAGTTGCTTTTATAATACACTTGAGCACACACATACACACACACACACACTCTCAGGTACTTACAGCGACGCGACGTCGCCGTCATTTTGGTTATTGGTAGCTGGCTTTTTGGCTATGGGGACAAGTTGTTGCATTTGAGATGCGATCTGGAGCTGTTTACTTATCATGTTGTATTTGTGATTTCAAATAAGTGTACAAATTTGTACATTAGGCAATCTTACAAAAAAGAGAGATGGCTAAACATAGATAAAGAGAGAGAGCATGAGATGCAGACTATTGCAGCTGTCAGAAGACAACAGTAGTCTTGAAGATTGAAGATGGCATTGCATAATCAAGGCTCAAGGTCAGTTGGTCAGTTGGAAAGATGCGAACCAGTTTCAACTGCTCCCAAAAAGTGCGGGAACGCTGCCGGTTTTTAGTATAACTTTAATTTTATTGTATGTGGTTTTTTTTTTGGTTTTTTTTTTGCTTTTGGCCAACTTATGTAATTTATGTGGAGTTTTTTTTATTTTGTGCAAATTGAAAGCTTCGATTGTGTGCGTCTTGCTTTATTTACCTTTGTTATTGTTGTTGGTGTTGGTGTTGTTCGCTTACGAGGAAGTAAGTGGCGCATTACGTTGACTGTGGGGCACCCTTTTGAAAACGCGACGGCACAACAACAAACAACCAACAGACAACAACAATGGGGCTCTCAAAGAGGCAGAGCTGGCAGATTCGGGCAATGCAATTTTTGTTTTTCTTAATTTTTTGTTGTTGTTATTACTTTTAAGTGCCTGCCACGCACAGTGAACCAAACAAGTTTTTCAGCCTGAAACGAAGAGCTGAAGATGGTTTCAGTCTCACTTGTAAGTGGTTTTGACAGGGTCGCGTTCTGGTTAGGCGACATCATAAAAAAAAAAATAAAACAAGAAAACTATTAAGATTTCCTCAGCATATTTAATGCCAAGCTGCTTTAGAAAGGAAACAGCTTTGCTAAGAAAAAATTATAAAAACAGAAATTATAATAATTACAAATATTTATTTTTTTCTTTGCTTTAAATTAATTATAACAACCATTCAATAATAATAATTATTAATTGGGTTTAGAAAGCAACAGTTTGCATGTCTCTAAAAAATTCTATATGATTCTATTAAATATTTTATTAAAATTTGTCTAGTTGCACTTAATATGCTGAGCATGTTTTGTTGGTTTTGCTCAATTTGGTTGGTTCGTTCCACTGTTTGTGGCACATCCGTTCGTTCCACTTTCGTTGCACGACTCTTACCCCATTCACTTGGCTTTCCATATGCTCAAGTTGTGTTGGGCTGAGTCTTTCAATATGTACTTAATAGGAGTTTAGTTTTTATTTTGTTTTTATGTTTATCTTTTTGAAATTTGGATGGCATGAATTTATTTGATATTGAGGCGTTTCGAAAAGACGAAAAACCCATAAAGACAACTGCTGTTATAGTTGTTGTTTCTGCTGCTGAAATCAATATAATGCGCTCAAGGTGAGAGACCGCACCAAGTTGTCGTACACGCAACGCCCCATACCATACCATACCATACCATATCATACCATCCATCCATCGACTTCGTCTTCGTCTTTTTCTTTATCGTCATTAAAATTTCTGCTGGCGTTTTACTAATAATTTTATAATTAACATTTTTGGCTCACAATGATGGCCAATATAGACAACGGACAGAGCTTTGATTGATTACATTTTCTTTATTTCCTCCACTCAGATACATACATACACACACACACACACACACACACGCACACACACACACCTGCAACACCTCCGCCAACGCACTTTATGTGTAAATTTATGGCTCTATTTTAAGCATGCCTTCACAAATTAGCACGATAATTTGCATATGTTGGTCGCATCTGCAGCACGGTAAGGTCGTCTGGGATCTGGGGGAACCCAACCTAAAACCTCAGCTCCAGGTCTTGGGTGTTACATTGACAAATTGTTTGGCTCGCTCTTTTATCGCTGCTTTTATGCAAATTTTGTATTTCTTTACGCGTTTTTTTTTTCTTCTCTCTTTCGTTTTTTTGCTGAGGTTTATTTTATTCAGGGCTAAAGCGAATTAACTTTTTCCAACAAATAAAGTAATATATTTTAAAAAAAAATATTAACATAGTTGTTCACAAAGTTGTCGAATTAGTCTCATTTTTTTTAATTTTGACTGTATGTTTTTCCAATGAAATCTTTTAATTCAAATTAAATCTTATGGATATTGATTGTCTCTGTCAAGTTACATTTTTAATGAGTAATTATAAAAATGCAGATTATTATAGTTGTAGTAATAATTAAAATGGATATATCTATCTAATTTTTAGATTCGTTTAATGTAATTACGATAAAATTGTCGGTAGTTTCAAATTATTTTTAAAATATAATAATATATGTTTCACAATTTATTTATTCAAGAAATTATTAACTTTCTATAAAAATCAATAGATAAATAAACAGGAACTTATCAAGAATTAAATATATCTCTGAAACTTGAGACGATTGGAACGATGACTGTACCCATATGCTGAACAGATGCTACCAGCCATCATTAACAATTTACAAATAAGCTAAGACTCAGCATTCCCAGTTCAATGTTATAAAAGAAACTTCACATACTTGAACGTCTTTTGCAGTAAATGTTTGAGTAAATATTTGGGCACTTTATTTGGCAAAAAGAAGAAACGCACTAAACTCAACCAATCTACAGTTGCCATTCGCAACTTTTGGCACTTTACGAGCATCTGACAGTTGAGGGAAAATAGAGAATTTGGGAAAAAAGGAGTGAAAATCGCTGCCGCTTTATATGCAAATGTGTGTGTCTGTGCATAATTTGGTGCTTATTTTATTGCATTCCTTTGGCACGCACACAGTCAACGTTCAATGTCCTACGCAGCTCTCAGTTTTTGGCTGGTTACACATACGCCACGTTGCCCTTGAAATGGGTTCGTGCTGTCATCGACATTGTCAGACATTGCTGTTTGCAAGTGCCAAAACTGGCAGAGTATTATGTGTTTACATACATAAATCTATAGTTGCGGAATATATATACATGCATTTTTATTACCCCACTTAATACTGGGATTCAAGCAAGTCTATAAAATTAAATATATAATAAATCTTAAAAAAATGTCTACAAGGTGTGAATCAGCTATCAAAGTAATCCAAATTGAAAGCATCTGTCAAATATCAAAGTAAATGACGCATTTTACCAAACACACATTTTTAATTCAATTTTTATGTATTTCGCCAATAACCCAATTCAAATAAAATGCATATATTATAGTAAATTAATTATTATTTTATCGCTTTTGTCTACTCAATCACTCAACGGGGTTAATCATAAGGTCACAGAGCTCTTGACATTTTGACAATTATGTCATAATAAATGCATATGATTATATATATAATTATTTAATACAATTAAGCGAATTATCCTTGGGTTTTTTTTTGCTCTCTCTGATTGTATATATTTTAGAAAAGTAGTATATAAAGCTTAAAACTTTAGCTGTGTGTCTTTCTAAAACATCCTCTCTGCCTTTTTCATGCCAGATTCCACATTTTAGTTTCCACATTTTAGATTCCACATTTCAAGTTCCAGATTTGAGTGCAATTTTGGAATCGTTTGTTACTCGACTTAATTAACGCTGACTTACTCATGTTGCAGTGCCACGCCCTAAAATCCTTCCATTCACACACACACACACACGCACACACACACACAGCCACTCTCTGGCATTGTTATGGTTGTAAAGTTGTCTTTGTTTCTATTGTTGTTGTTCTCGCTGTTGGTTTGATAATTACTTTTGATAACTTATGTTGGTTGGCGCGGTTTTGGCTTTGTGTTTGTTTGTCTGTCTGTCTGTCTGTCTGTCTCTCTGTTCATTATTGTTGCTCTTTGCAGCTTGCATATGGAGCCATTACAGGGCTTATCATCAGGCATGCCAGAGCCACAGACTCAGCTGGGCTTTACCACTTTTACCCCTCTTATTTATTTTTTTTTGTCAACTTTCTAGGTTAAGTGCTTTATAAGCCTTGAGATAGGTCAGTCCTAAAAACTGGTCGATGCTAGTGACAAACAAGAAAGAAAAAGTAAAGAGTAATCGTAGAGAAAATAAAAAAAAATGTAGACATAACTGTTTGAATAATCCAATTATCTCCACTAGATAAAAAGTAAGCATTGCAAATAAATACTTTAAACACTTTAGTCTAACAAAAATAATTTTGTTTCCTTAATTATTTAGGGTTTTTTCGTGACTTTGATAGATTTATTAAATTATGTAATACAATCAACATTTTGCAGCACTAATCACTTAATTTTCAAACTTAGAATTGATGTTAAATAGTAATTATTCCTTTGCAAATTTTCAATTGAATTATGCGTTAAACTTTAGTCTAATTAACACATAAATGCATAATAATATTATGCAGCATGTTGTAGATCATACTGAACACATGTGCTATGAGTTGTGTGGTGTCTTTAAATTATATTTAAGCTGAGTTGCACTGGCAGCATTGACCCTGCAGCTGCTACAGACAGCGACATGTGTAATTGTGGCAGCAATTTAAGTTGCTGCTGCATGCAACATCAACATTGCCAACCGGAAGCAAGTGTGCACAAGTGGCGTGCTTGGGATTGAATTGCATAGGAGGCGACGAGAGAGAGAGACAGAGAGACAGAGAGACAGAGAGAGAGAGAGATAGAGAGAGGGCAGGTGGACCAGACATTGAAACTTCATGTTTTGTGCTGTGGTTGTTGCTCTGTTGCTCTGTTGCTCTGTCGCTATGGTTTATGCCTTTATTAAGCATCAAACAAAATCCAAAACGTCAAGGATATGCTTCATACATAGTCAGCAGTCGCATCAGCATCAGCATCAGCAGCAACCTCATCCTTCACGTGTTTTGTATACAGATGCAGTCGAGGCAGCTTGCAATTTATGCACACAACTTGTCACACAAAACAGGCCAGGCCAGAACAAGACAAGACAACAGCATACAGGGTGCGAAGGTGAGCTACACCAAAAAAAAAAAATCCGTAACTTCCGCAAAAATTTAAAAATTTGGCAATCTAGAATTTTCTAAAATCTAGAAATATTTATTTTTATCGCGGACTGTAAGCATAACAAGCTTTATAAGAAAATTTAAATCTGGTGATTATTTTAAAATTTTAAAGACTTAAAATTTAATTAATAATATTGGCCCAAAAAACAAAAACTCTTGCAATTATAATTATTTCTTGAATGCTTGTAAATTATAACTTTAAATTAATTATTGTTTTGTGAGTAAATTAATAATAATCGTTATTTTGTTAGTAATGGTGAAAATGGCATAGATTGCACATATTGTTATATTTAATGCACTTTGAAAGAAATTATAAGTGACTGATTCTTAATAAAATTTAAAACTAAACACAATAATAATTATCCCTAATTTTAAATAAGTTTTAATAAAAAGACATTAATTTTACATTACCATGGCAAGGATTGCGTTTTAAATGAATGTTCTAGCCACAATGTTTAAAGCCGATTTTTATGCTAGAACATATGAAAAAATATTTATTAATGTATTGCTTAGGCTTTAAATATTTGTAAAAGCTTTTTAATTTTTTGAATCATTGTATATTAAATTGTTATTATTTTTTATTATTTTATTGATTCTTTATTTTTATTCATATTTTAATTTCTGTGTAGCTGAAGATGTATGAAGTAGGCGCTGCATCGGTTAGCTTTAAGGGTGTGGTCGAGGGGGTTGGATGGGACAAGCAATTTACACCGCACAATGCGTTGACACACGTCGTCCACAAATGTGCGGCTATGGGAAGACCAAAGACAATGGGCCCAGAGAGACTTGAGATTACAACACACACACAGCGCAGTCTCCTCACCCAGGACCTAGTTGCATCATTAAACCTGAAAAGTGTCAAATGCCCAGCCATAACCAGATACACACACCCACACGCACACACAGATACACCTTCATATGCGAACTGAAGTGCCGAGCAGCTTAGATTCAATTGAATGCAGTCAGCAGAGCAAAGCAGATCCGAGCCGAGTCGAGTCAGGCTAGTCTGGTGTTAATCTAAGCCAGAAATTTACGACTGACTGGTGAGAATGTGTCCTGGTCTTGGTCCTTGCCGTAGTCGTTGTCGTTGTCGTTGTCCTGGCACTGACGACGACATTTCAAGCTCATAATTCAAACAGTGTTGACAATGAAAATGAAATTCCCATTAAAATGCAATATGTTGCAGCAAGCCTGTCCCCAATCCCTAACCCCTTTTCACTCCCCTCTCTCTACCAGTCGGCTATTAATTTTCCCACTGCTCGACCCAATGCAGTAAAAGGCAATGTTTATATGGCCACAGTATAAACATTGACAATTTGAAAGTTCTACTGGTCATTGAACTCTGGACTCGGGACCAAGGCTGAAACTGGGACTGAACAAGGCAAATGACATTGCATCTGTTTATTGGACTGGACTCTCAAAATCTGACTGTTGACTTTGTTGATGATCTGGACTTGAAAATTTATTACACTTTACGACTCCGTTGGCTGGCAAATGGTGCACATCTAATTTAATTTTAGAGATTAATTCCATTGACAAATGTTTGGTTGGATTGTGTTATTTAATTACAATTTGCAATGTTTTTTCATGTAATTGTTAACATGAGTTGCATTTCATAGACAAATTCCAGCTAACGATGTACTAATCTGACATTAAATTATTATTGTTATGATTACAAATTTGTGAGAGACAAATTATTGCTTCTTAATTCTTCACTTTAAATCCAGTATACTATATGTACTACATATTTTACCATAAAAAAAAATATACTTATCGCAACAAGAATGAGAGTTCTTGATAATGAAAAAAAAACGTTATGTACATTAGTGTTTAAATAATTAATTGAGATATATTTTATTAATGCTAAGTCAAAACAATTTGTGAATTGTGTTAATTGTGTAAGAATATTAACTTTTTCGACAATACTTTAGTTGCATTTTTAGTTGTTATGTTTATTGTAAAAATTCTTTACAGGGATTTCAATTCTTGCTTGTTCTCTGTTCGTCATTAACTTGTTTTAACTTAAATGTTAAACATTTTCAGTTAGTTGCCTCTACAGTCAGCCACACCTGACATGACTCACAAAATACTTAAGACTTAATATAATATTATGGTACTGGCCGGCTTAAATGTTGTTAATCCCGCTCAAAGGCATTTAAATTGTTTGCGCCTCCTTTGATCGTTTTAATATTTAACGTAAATCGTTTATTTATAGCATTTAAAAAGCATATGTATCTGGGCATTTTGCCAGAGTCACCTCACCTACCTCTCACACCCGCATGCCACTCCCTTTTCCCTCACAGAGGCTACAACAAAAATTTTCTGTTACAACGTCAACGGAATAATTTCGCCTAAAGGCTAAAAAAACTTCTTCCTGTCGCGTTTTCAAGTGCTGCTTGTGTATGTTCGGATTTGTGTGTGTGTGTGTCTGTGAGGGAAGAAAATATTAAATTTTATTTGTATAGCATTTCAGAGCTGTTTCTGGGGAGCTAAGCTGCAGCATAAGTAAAAATCCAACTTAAAGCCAACAATTGAAAATCCACAATAAATTTGATTTTGATTTGCAACAAGACTTTCATTTGTGCTTGATATTGTTGCCGATTACTCAGAATATAGTAGAAAATTATGCTAAATTGGATGGAGACAACTATTGTGAGAAGGCGTGGCAGTTGTTTAAAAAAAAAAAAAAAATAGAAATCAAAAGTGAAACAGAAACAAGAACAAGGAATGAGAACCTTGACAAAATTGTCTTGAGAGCAGATTGCACATAAAATAACATATTTTCTGTCTGAACAAACAGCAACAAGAGTCAGCAAACATCTGCAGCTCTAAGGATTATGCATAAAATTCTTGCTGAAAGTAAAACATGTTCTTTTTTTGCGTTTTCTTTTTCTTTTTCTTTTATTTTTTATATTTTTTTCCTTGCTTTAGAAGGCGAAACATTGGACTGTTTTATGTTTCTTATTATGCGTTTGGTTTGGCTCACAAATTGAATTACACGCACGCACTCACACACACATCAGCCGCATACTTGGAGTCACAGTGCTTGTTGGCGGTGCCACGTGCCGTATACGTAATCTCAGCAGCAAACACGGGAATACCCTACCCCAAAAGAACACGATAAAAGAATGCTTGTTACAGGTAAAATAAGGCATCTCAGTGTTGATATATGCAAGTGTAATGTACCTTCCCAATTTGTCTGTGTTTAAGGGTATCTCTTAGCACAGCATTCTGAACATTTGCAGATTTCCTTCGCCTTTTTTTTGCTGTTGTTGTTATTGCTTTGATGTTTGCAAATCGAATTTAGCGCAGTGTGAAAATCACAGCTAAAGTTAAACATTTCCCCCCATTCCATTCATACCCCTGATGTCTGCTCTGTGACAAGATTCAAAGTTTGTGCCCGTATCAAGTATACGCAGCGTTGATTGGATTTCAAGCTGTCCACTGACCGGTTGCATATAATAATCATTTGTATTTAAAGTGGCACAAGCAGCAACTATCACACCCACTACCCCCCTCCCCCCCTTTGACACCCACCAGTATTCTCATCGAGCAGAAGTCACATAAAGTTTTGGGTGACACGGAATGGTTGGCGTTATCCTTGGCACGTCTGCGCAGCGGCTGTCATGCAAAGCAAATCTGACAGCTGACAGCAGATACGAGTATAACTACGAGTATGAGTATGAGTATGAGTATTCTTATTCGTATGTGCATGGTTATGGGAAACTGCATATAAGCACAGTATTTGAGTATTTGCTTCTTTTTAGCACCTTGCTTTAGTCCAGGCTTCCTCCATTTTCAAACCATAATCGTTCATCTTGGACATAAACGACAAAAATCAGAACATAACACGGCCATTTTATATTCCCAAAAGATTGAGAGTGTTGGCGAGAGTCCTTGTGGCATGTAGTAAACCGCAGGTGTGCTCAAAACGAGGCAACATCAAAAGGTTATCATGTGTATCAAGTATCAAAGTGACGGATAATAAATTCTATATTTTCCCATTTGATCTCAGAGATGAGGTGCTTTTCGAAAAATTACTCAGCTAAAAGATACTTTTGTAAAAATAATATAATTTATATAATAGTTTGGTTAGGAATATTACAAAAATTATATAATTGAATTATATATACAGTCTTTAATATAATTTCAGCATGTTTTTTGACTAACCGAGAATATAATTATTAAATAGTATTATTTTATTTATTTTATTTTAACAGAACAGAATTTTCTCCAAAATATTGCAGATATACTATCTTTATTTATACCACAGAAATTATAGTATATACTTTTAATGCACGGGCAAAGCCGTTTACGATTGTTGGTCATAAGAGCACTCCGTTTTAATACGCCTGCTTTTAGCTATATACAGATGTGGAAAATAAAGTTGTGGACCAACTTAAAGTGACGTCATAAATTTTGAAGCTACTTAAAGAGAGGGGGTGGAAAATGGAGTTGGGTGAGCTATTGCACAAGGAGCAGACTGAGCATCCTTTGTCTTCTGTTGCTCCTTGGCTGCAATCCGTTGTCTAGCAACTAATGAATTTATGTTGCTGTTGTTGGTGCTACAAACTTGAACCAAAAATCATGATTGTTATGTGGTCTAGTCCTTAGCTTTTGTTAATGTTCGGTAGTTCTCTCCAACGCAAGATGATATCTCACATTTATGCCAAAGAGCAAGCACAAAGTTGCCAAGGAACAGCATTTGGTGTGTGTGTGTGTGTGGTCGGAATAAATCGAATTCTTTCATTAGCATGCAACGCTGCGGCGCACAATTCATCAAAGTTTTGCCACTAAGTACGAGTGTTCCCAACAGCAAAAGCAGCAGCAGCAGCAACATCAGAAGCACCAGCTGCAAAACACCTAAAAGTATGCTATGATTATATACAACTGGTAGAAAGTGAGAGAGCTCGACTGTAAAAGACCTAACAAAAATCTAGAATATATATTTATATCATTTAGTGATATTAATTATTGTTTCACATATTTTTTTATTCTGAAATATACTATACTTAAAAGCAAATATATAATTATAAATAAAAAGAGAATAATTTATAATTCATTTAAAATATTAGATTGTATTATTATTATTTCTGCCATTGCCAAACTTAATAAACACCTACTACTCTTTAAGTACAGGGCTTCAAAAGTAGTAAAAGTGGAAAAAGTCCAGCGTGTGCATGATTGATTAACTTTCGTGGGCGTTATCCTGTAATTTAGCAAAAGACGGACAAGTGCACATAGAAAACGAGCAAAAATAACTGTAAATACTGTGTGAAAAAAAAAAAAAACAGAGACAGAGTAAAATGCAAAACGGAAGCGTAGCAAACGGTAGACGATGACGAGGACGACGGCTGACACTTAATTAGAAGCGCCGGAAACGGAAACGAAATGCATGTTCCTGCCAACGGGTGACCTGTCATATGCAATGCTCGCTAGAGATGCACACACAAAAACATTTATAATTCAAGTTGTAGAACTTTTTTATTAATTATTATAATTTCTGTTGAACAATTTAGAGATGAATTTAACAACTTATTTTTTTTTGCCATCACGTATGCTTCACAGTTGAAAGTTATGTCACAGCAATTCATTTCCGGCTGACACTGGCACATCGCTAGGGAGCAGCTGTTGCTGTTCCATAATCCACAAAATCATCCGTCTATCCTTGTATTCTCCCATCCTTCCATGCAACAACAAATGCAAGTGCAGCCCACAGACTGTGACGACAAAATTAAATTCTACACACAAAAGTCAAGGATGCCTCCTGCAATTTGTTTTGACTTGGCTGCCGTCTGGCCTCGTCTCCGTTCTCTCGTTCTCTATGTATGATGAAAGGATGCCTGAAGTGCTTGTGCTCCAGCATCTATTTTTTATTAGCCCTTCGCTGATTTGATTTGCATGTGAGGCAACAACTTATAAAGCCATAAAGACAACAAAAGCAGCAACAAAGGGGGGAAACTGTGGCGAAGCAGCTGCCTGGCATATTTCGTTGGGGTTGTTATCTATGTGGGCACATCATAATTGCGGACAAGGTGGGAGATGAAGCCTGGGAGCCTGGGAGCTGGCAGGAGCAAGGGGCTTGGACGACATTCCTGTGCATAATTGAAATTCCAGCCTAAACGCGTTTGTAACGGGAAATTGCGCGGCCAAAAAGGCGACCGGAGCCGGAGACGGAGGCGGATACGGATGCGACCAGGCAACGTCCAAAAATTTCTGTGTTTTTTTCGGGTCTTTGCTTCTGACAGCCTGTTTGTTTTTGTATATAGCATAATTAGTTTAGTTCTACTTGTACTGTTAATTAATTTTGCAATAATAATTTAAAATAAAACGAAATAAACTCAAAAATGTCAAAAAATTTATGTTTTTTTGAGGTTTTTGCATCTGACAGCCTGTTTGTATTAATTATTTTTACAATTATAATAAAAAAAAACATAATGTACAGTTGTTCAAGTAAGTTTTATAATAAACGCAAAAATTCATTTTATTTTAGTATGAAAAACTGCAAAATTGTCCTATTTTCTATGAAATTAAATTGTTCTTAACAGAGATATCAAATAAATCTTACGCTTTTTGCTTTAGATTCACTTACAATAATTTCTAAAAGTTTTTTCTTATTTTATTAAAATTTCTTATGGGTTTTAAATCAGTTGAATAAAATTGAATATATTGAGTTCCATTGGGATTTACTATATTTAGAAAGTAGTATACATAAAATAAACAAATTCCTATACTTTCTGTCAAACAAATACTAGACCAACTGTATATTCCTTTGGGTGTAATTAAAAATACATTCAATTTGCAATGCATGCATCAAAGTGTCATTTAAATCATGTATTTGGCGCCTGTAATGTAATCAATTGGGCCAAACAATAATTATTGTACACTTGCAGATGTTGTTGTAGTTGTGTAATTATATTTGATAAACATATTGCGCTCAAGGGAAATGTATTATTTGACGCCTGCTGCTGCTGTTGCCGCCCACGTACACACCACACATGTAACAGCAACTGCAGCAACAACATAAAATTTGAATTGTTGAATCGGTCGAACAGCTGATCAGTTGGCTGCGTGGCGTTGCCACCTAATTGCGTGCGCACAATGATGCGCGCGTTGTGCGCATGATTGCTTTTTCCAGGAGTTGAAAGAATACTTTTCCAAGCAAGGCTTGTTGGCCAAAGTCATTAATGTGTCTCTGACAGTACACGCCGAGCTATCAAAACGCATTCAAGAGGAGCGCGCATTAAGACAGGCGGCAATTAATTTACATATTGTTGAACAGTGCAGCGTGTGTTGCACCCAAACAAAATAAATCGTATTAAAAACTCTGATTAGCGTGACAATAAAAGTTAATACAAACAGAATAATTGATAAGTATAGAAGCAGTAATTGCTTATAGTTCTAATTGTTTATAATAGTTTTTTTTAATTGTTTAAATGTTAACGTCTGCAGCAGTGCTTGGCAACTCTGCCAATGTTTTGACAGTTGGTTAACGCTCTCTCTCAGTCGCTCTCTCAATCAGTGGCTCTCCGCTGATGAAAATGTTTCGTGTTGCGTTGTGTTGTCGCGTTCGCATTGTTTATAAAACAAATTAATTATATTTATTATTAGTTTAAGAGCTAAAGTGGTTTAAATTGTGCAATGCCACCACACGCGCTTCATAAATGCGCGAGAGCATAAATAATGCTGCCTGCCAAGTTGTCGTGGTCGTCGCCGTCGCCAGCGCTGTCGACGCCGAATTCGTCGCGCCACCAAATGAAAAAAATACATATTAGAAAAATGCTTAAATATATTAATACAAATTGAATAAAATTAAGCAAAAAGTGGTGTTTAACGTTCAATATGTGTGTGCAACGTTTATCCAAGTGAAATGTGTATGGTAAAATCGCGCGCAAAGACGTCGCAGACAACAACAAAAACATCAAAGAGAGGAGAAATTGAGCGAGAGAGAAGGGCGCCGCTGTCGCTGTCGCCGTCGCTGCTGCTGCTCAGACAGCACGAAAAACAACAATAACAAACAAGCAAAAACGAAAAAAAAATCAAAATGCGCCTTGACTAAGGCAAAAGACTTTAAGAAGCAGCAATCGCTTCTCCTTCTCTCCATCTTCCCACCCGCAATCAACCAAAATTACAAAAAAAAAAAAAAAAATCAACTTAGTGCAACACCTTGTAGCAAGTGAATTCGGCAGCACTCTTGGCTGCAAACAGCACTAGCAAACCACTGAGAGCACCCAGCAGTACCCACTCAATACCCAGCTGGACTTGTCAGCATGCAGGCGAAGAAGCGTTATATACTTGTCTTTGTCTCCTGTGCGTTTCTCGCCTACTGCTATTTTGGCGGCTATAGGCTGAAATTGGCACCGCATCGTCCACGTCGCGCTCAGCACGAATCGGCCAAAGATGGTGGCGTGCAACCTTATGCACAATTGCCCAGCTTCATTGGCTATGAGCATCGCAAGCCACTGTCCAATGACTCCATTGTGACTGTTCCCACGGCTAAGAGGAAATCATCCGTGGCTGGATGTCGCATGGAGACGTGTTTCGATTTTACCAAATGCTATGACCAGTTTCTGGTCTACGTTTACCCGCCGGAGCCACTCAATTCGCTAGGTGCCGCACCGCCTAGTTCGGCCAACTATCAGAAGATACTCACTGCCATACAGGAGTCACGATATCATACCAGCGATCCCGCCGCCGCCTGCCTCTTTGTGCTGGGCATCGATACGCTGGATCGTGACTCTCTATCCGAGGATTATGTGCGTAATGTGCCATCGCGTTTGGCCCGTCTACCGCATTGGAATAACGGACGTAATCACATCATCTTCAATCTGTATTCGGGCACTTGGCCAGACTATGCGGAACATTCACTGGGCTTTGATGCCGGCGAAGCCATTTTGGCCAAGGCCAGCATGAGTGTGCTCCAGATGCGTCATGGATTCGACGTCAGCATTCCGCTCTTCCACAAACAGTTCCCATTGCGTGCCGGTGCCACGGGTTCCGTGCAGTCCAACAATTTTCCCGCCAACAAAAAGTATTTGCTGGCATTTAAGGGCAAACGGTAAGTGCACTCCAACCATTTCCTCCAAATGTTTACGCATTCATTAATAATTGCAAGGACGATCTATTGACAATTTGACTGTAAACTTGGTTATTAGCAATGTGAGTTGGAAAACCCTTTAATGGACTTCCCCACTTCCTTTCCTGTGGAACTCGGTCAGGCAGCAAATTGCAGGTTGCAGCCATCGATTGCAATACTTTGCAGTAGAAATGTTGCCAGCTCCAATTTTTGGTGCCATTCAAATTGAAAAATTGTCTAGCAACGTATCCCATTCATCATGTCATGTGGCCAGTGCTGCCAATGCAGCTATTTTCCCGTCAAGTGTGACCATGTATAAAGTTAAATTGCGAGAAGCAACAAACACGGCAGGCAAATTAAAAAGATAGATAAGAATACAAAAAAAGTTCATATTTGATATTAAATGTGTTATTTTTGTATATGTATTTTTGAAATCAAGATTTACTTCCATCGATTAAATTAGACGGTCTAAATATTATTATAATAAATCCGTATGATCATAATTAATTAAGGCAATTTATTCAAAAACAGGGACAGTAAATAATGATTATTTAGATTTTTTCAATTAAAAAAATATCATTCACTTCTAGTAGCTGTTAAAAAAAGTGAAATATACTAAATATATTCTTCAAGGGTAATCTAAAAATTAAAAAAAAAAAATCTAAAAAAAAAAATAAATTTAAAATAATATCACCATTATTTTAAAGACTTTTTAATGAAAAGATTAGATTTTGTTCAACTTTTTTCCCTCTAAAAGTGGGCAGCACTACATTTAGCTCCCATTCATCCTCTGCCACTCTCCTACTCGCTCTCGCTCTCGCTCCTGCTCCTGTTCGTGCTCGTGGTTGTCCTTTGCTTTTGTTGCGCTTTTGTTTGTCTTCGCTTTATTGTTGTTTACTCGCTTGTAGCGCCCACTTTTGCCACTGGTGCTTCTTTTGACATGTAACTCGATTCAATAACAGGCCCCCAGGCTACACACTCTGAAGACCATCAGGCAGGTGAAGAGAAAAAAGAGAGAGAGGGAGAGTGAGAGAGAGAGAGCGAGAGTGGACTCGCCTCTGACCTCTGGCTTATTGTTTGCTATTGCTACTATTGCTGTTATGTGGGAGTTGTCCACCTGTGCCTGACGACAAACCTGGTCAGCAATGTACCTCTCCTGGCGACATGAGCTCATTGTGCTCTAATTTAAAATTGATTTTTGCTTTTTGTGCAAACCACATACAACTTCCTTCTCGCTTTAAGTTGGAATTGTCAACAATTCTTGAAAGTCTTCATTAATTGAAGTGGCGGACGCACACAATTAAGCATTGGGGGAAATGGAGAGAATGATGGCAATTAATAAATTTATGGGGAAAGGACAATGAAAACGCGTTGTCATCGTCCTGACTCCGCTTCTGTTCCTGATAACTGCCACCGTTTAAAATGAAGCCATCAGCATGCAAATGTATGGTTTGTAAGTGTGTGTAGGTGTGTGGGTCTGTGGGTCGCACTCAAGTGGACTGCAACCTACGGATGGGTGGCAACTGGCAACCACTGTGGCACGCAGACGACATTTTGCCATAAGATTAACACAAGCAACAACAACAGCAACAGCAGCAGCAGCAGCAACAATGACAGCAGCAGCTGGAGCATGTTTGAGGGCACACCAATGTGATGTTAAAGTTGTTAATAACACACACAGATACACACCCATTCACACACATACACAGGGAGTCCTGGTGCTTAAGCTGGACGCATGGACAATTAAAAGCGAAAGCTACAGCGCATATCAAGCCACTTTACAATTATATGTGCCACAAACAACAGTAGAGTTGTAAAGCACGACTGGCAGATACCTTGCAATAGTGTGTGTCCTATAGGATTAGGCAAAAGAAAGTTCAGGGCAATCAAATGTAATATTCTTGCATAAAAGATATAATTATTAAAAATGTTTATTCTGGATGTTAATGCAATTCCGGGCTTTTTATTTTTAATCAACTCCTTATATCAAAGTTAACATAAAACAACACTTTAAACTTAATTTTGAGATCTTTCATTTTCTTGTCAAAAATCATTGGAAATTGGAAGTCAAAGGTCTGACCAACTTAAAACTGTCATAGCTTTGTCAAAACTGAACTCATTTTCAAGAGGAATGTCCTTCTAATCATGGTTTGCCCTCTTAATTCATTCTGCATTCAAATCGTTAAAATGATGATTATTCGCCAATATTAAATTTTAACAAATTTATGTCATAAGCAGTAAAACGTTTTATAACATGCTCTACTGTTGTAAGAGGTATCTCCCAGCACATGTAGTATAGTCATTAGAAGACAGAAAACTCTCACACTATCACAGGGTTACTGATACACCTACACACACAGACACGCACACATTTACATACTTAGTTGCCTAGCGACCCTCTGTGAATTCGCTTTTCTACGATACGATGGAAAGTTTTTCTTTTCGCATTTAATTGCTCCTCGTTTCTGCTTTTCGCTCTCCCCACTTCCTATCTCTCTTTCTCTATCTCTTTCTCTGTCTACCTCTCACACTTGCTGTGTATTACATGTGGTAAATTGCTGCGAGTTAATCTGCGGTTGGAAGCTGAATTTGGCACTTGGCAGTTTTGCTTTGGTAGAACCCCTCAATACTTATGCTTTTCCAAGCTTACTTTACAGATAAACAAGCTGCAAACGACTCGCTATCAGCTCGTTATCATATCAGTTTATGTATAGACATTACATTATCATGAGTAACGGCCTATTAAGACTGATACAGTGTCGAAAGGTTATCTATGGCTTCTTAGAAATTTCATATAATTATAGTATTAAATGTGGGATCGAGTTAAAGCTAAAATTTTGTAGCTGTCATATTTGTAAAAATAATGTTTAGAATAATTTAAGAGTAAGCAATTCTAATTTCAGAACGATATGTATGTTTATTTTTTGGAAACTATATAATAAATATATCTTAGTTAAGAACCTATTGAATAATTGATGAACGTTTTTAATGTGAATATATTTTTATCCCTGTTCTTATAATTTTATTATAATTAAAATACGTTTTCAGCTGATACGCTGAGATTAAGGGGAATAATGCATTATGTAGTTAGATATTGCAATGCTATAAAATGCTACTTTCAGACGGATAGTTTCGGTGTCAGTCACAAAGTGTACAATATATAAAATTTTACAACACAAACGTGATATTTTCCATAATTTGAAACTTTTTATGATTAGCTTTTTCGCACACTGATGACATTTACATGTGTTCCTTGAACTTTTATGGTATTGCAATTGACTTTCAGCAAATAGAAATCAATTTGGCAACAAATTCCATTTTACTCCCTTGATACTCGGAGTCAAGTTTATGTCCCATTTTCCCACAATATCGTACAGTAAAAGCAAACTAAACTTTCACACCTCATCCCAACAAAAGTCGGTTGTACTCGTATACAACTTCAAAGTGAAATGCTTGCCACACAGTTTGCCCCATGGCTTCCTGTCACGTTCGTGCTTCTTATTAACTTTTCATATCTTAGTTCATGATGTGCGAATTTCATATGCTACGATATACAAACATATTATGGCAGCTATTCCCCAACATTTACCGCACTCGCCAACATTTTGTCACAATTTCTGGTGCTTAATAGAAACCCCAATCCAGCGATAACAACGATAACAACAACGACATCAACTTGATATTAAGTTTTTTATTGACCCAGTTATGTGCGAGTTTTTTGCAATTAGGGTTAAAAATTGTTTGGCTATTGTCAAAGTTTGCGCCATTTATACATGTCTTTTGGGTTTATTTTTTGCCATTTAGACCACACGCATGTTTCTTACTGTTAATACAACTCTATGCAGTAACTAAATGGCTAAATTGTGACTTCAATTATTGCTGGTGCAAAGGAATGACTTAATCTACTCGTTTATACCTCTCAACCAGTTCTATTATGAACTTGTTATCTTTTAGTTCTTTAGATTTATCATTAAATTAATATCTGCGTTTGGTTTGTTTTTTATAGCAACGGATATCAATCTGCTATTTGATAATTATTGTTCACATTAAAAGCAACAGCGAAGGAATAGAAAATCATTAGTTCATTTTTGGTATTATTTGGATAAAGACCCGATTGAGAGGAAGTTGGAGTATGGGAGCGATGGATAGGTGATTTGAAATTCGTAGAACGCGGTTTGATTAACTAGAGTCAGTCAGAAAAATGTTTACCCATGGTTGCAAAAATCTCCAATACACTCGAATATTTGCTGGCTTCGAGTTGAATATTGCTTTTGGGCTCTCTGGCATTTCGCATGCAGCTCATGTCGATGGCTATTGGCAACAGGGTGGTTAAATGGACCGTTGTACGTTTCGTAGATGGTGAGGGTGGTGGTGAGCTTAGTTTTGCAAAAGGGATAGGAAGTGGGGTTCCTCCCAATACCAATTGCATTTTACAGCGCACATTTTTGCGCTCTTTGAAATTGCTCAAATCAATTCGATGCGGTTGCAGTTTCGTTTCTAAAATCAGCTTTGGGTTGCCAGCTCTCCATGCCGGCTATTGACTTAATTCATTTCGCCAAATCAGCAACAAGGGGGCGTGGCAGTTGCCAACTGCTGTAATTATCTTCAGCCTCGAAACATACAAGTGTGGTAAATAATATGCCAACGATTATTTATCCTTCGCTTGAAGCATGTTTTTATATATTAGCCAGTTGCAATTTCCACTTGCTTTGCTCAATAAATCGTAATAAATAAACAAATCTATATTTATTCATTCAATGTGTGAAATTTATGAAGTGAATTGTGGCCAGCTTCTGTTTATAAAATATTCGTCAGTAAAACTTTCTTGGTTATAAAAATATATGCATTTCTTTCAAATAAATAACTTAATATGTTAAAAGCTTTAACAGTTTTTAGGTAAGCGTAATTCTTATACACTAAAGTTGTTAAAAATATAAAAAAAGGGGCACTTAACTTAACTGGTAAATAATTGAATTAGGGTATAATACCCATTAAAATAATTATTGCTTTTCGAACAATCTCACTTTTCCCATCTACAATTCGAACAGTCACTGTACACTGCTTATAAATAGATTTCTCTTCTTCTTGCAATTTTATTATTGCTCTCGTATTGTCATCAATCGCTTTTCGGTCTAATAAACTTTTAGATTTTTTATCCATTTATTGGAAAAGTGCTTCTAAAGTTAATTTGCCGCCACGTTGATTGCTCGGCACATAGGACATAAAAAATTATTTATGCTCTGCAAGCTAGCTTCTATTTCGGAAAATTGGTGTTTGGCTGGATTCCTCTGTTCACTCCTCCCTGCTGGTCCCATAGAAAGTTGTCACTTAAACGGCAAATCTGCATAAGAATACGAAGAGATAAAAAGAAATGCGAGTTAATGTCACTCAGACAATGCCCCGACGACAGCAGCTGAAATTTGAGACAATTTAGCAAGAGTTTTAAATTGCTGGCGGCTGTCCAGCTTGCTGACTGACTTCACTGTCCATCAAATGGGACGTCGCATCGTTAGATAAACCCATATTCCAGTCACCGATAAGTCGCCTGGGCGCGTAATGAGTTTCTTAAGGATTGAAGAGTCTGAGAGGGAGGAACAAAGTAATATTTCACACGCCTCGAAAGAGGGATGGAGACTTAAACATGAAGCCCTGTATTGAGCTGCTTTAAATGGTGGCTCAGTTTCTAGTGCTTTCTGGTGGCACGTGCCGCCAATAAGGAAACAAATCGTATAAACTGCTTGAGCCGCTTACACGTCATAAGTAAAAGTGCCAACTCAACTGTTGTTGCCCCATTGCTTTGGGGGTGGGTTGATAACGGCTTTGGCAACTTGCCGCTCCATGCTTGTGGCAGATAAGGTTACAGCTCGCCACTCTTCTGGTTATTGGCATCCACGCAAACAAAATGTGTAGCCTATAATCAATTCAAGGCATTCACATTGTGCATATCTTAAAGCGTAAACCACATATCGCGATTTGCCAATAAAAGTATCGGGTTGTTTTTCTTTTACCCTACCGCCAGTTGGTAACACAATTCTCATAAATTCTATCCACTTTAAGTGGCACCATTTTAAGTTTTTTTTTTCTGGTTTATTTTCTGTTAGAATTCTGTTCAGGAACCGTTGATGTTTTAAGTTAAAACTTTTTTAAAACAATAATTTAATTTAAATAATTAAAAAAAAATATTATACTTATATTTGAAATTGCAAAATACCAATAGGAATGCTTAGATCTCCCCACAGGGTATGTCGTAGTCAAACAATCTTGAATAGAGCATTCATATTTGTTTTATTTGTGAGCATTTATATTTAATTTCAAAGTATTCACATTTAATGTCTTTCTTTCCTTTTGGCATCATAAAAAAAGTTCTTCAACTTTTTATGCATTGAAAAGAAAAGTTTTTTCTTTTCTTATAAATTGTATGTTTAAAGCGAAATGTTATTGATATTTTTTGGGATTTCGTTTTCTTTTTTAACAATGTTGCGAGTATCTTGGCAAAAATTCCACATTTGCTTAATTCATTCCATCATCAGCTCTATCTAGGCTAATTAACATTCCTTCAGTTGTAAGAGCCCAAAAAGTTTTTGCACTCAACTTGACTGAAACTCTCGACCATTTTAACCACTTACAAGTTCTGAGAATGCAACGGCCAACAAATTATAATTCAATTGTGCTTAATTGAGTGGTGCTACCAGAGTCCAGTCCCTTTCAGGGAAACCAGCAAAACCACTAGGCCACAACCACCCACAAATATTTCGCATTTCATTTTGTGATTATGTTTTCACATAATGTTCCACAAATAGATTGGACGGCGAGTGAGGTTGCTGTAATAAAATAAAATTAATTTAATTGTAATTTAATTTTATACAATGTCTGAAATAGTCGACCTTTTGACTCACATACGAGTATTTTGGCCTAAATATGAGCTGGTTCTATGTCCACACACAACCATTGAGATTACTCTGTTACTGCTTGAATTTCTTGCTGTAATTTCAGAGTAGAAAATTCTTTTTTAATTGTGCCCACGTGTGTGTGTGAGTGTGTGAGTGGGAGTGTATGTTGGTTCTTTCACTTGGCTACCACAGCTGCTGGTCCACATTTCCTCCTACTGGTTGCTGTTGTTGTGGTTTGGGTCTGTGCCATATGCGCATATGGCGCGAAATGAATTTTGCACAAAAAATGAACAACGGCAACATTCTACACATTCACACACACACTCATATATACAGATGAAATAATAATATGTCATGTGTGCACTTTTGAACCCACATTTCAAGCTGCCTCGCAATTGTTGTTGCTGTTCGCGCAGCTGCTGCTATACATTAATTTTCCTTAGTTATACTCTGTAGCCAAAAATTGTTCATTAACATATTACAAATGTATATAGCCTTGAGTATAAAGTAAATATACTTTAAATAATAGTTAAAATCATTTTATTTCTAATATTATGTATTATATTAATTTAGATGCCGTCTAGTCCTTGCAGGGTGTTTTTTAGTCGAATTTTGTTTAACTTATTCGTTGAGTAAATGCTTTAACGCAAAATAATGTTGCCTACTTTTTGAGAGATTCTTTAAAATTTATGCGCCCGTCAGGCCATAAACATAAACTATAGATGCTCTCGGCGTGTTAATATAATTATGATAAAATGCGTCACCGCAACGAGTTGAGTGGCCAAAAGCCAAAATGTAAGCTAACTTTCGTGTCGTCTCTCTTGCCTGCCTCCCTGCCGTCTGACATCTAGTGTTGCCTGCGCCTCTTGTTGGCCAATTTGTTGCCAGAAACACGCAGCAACACTTGAGTACACGCGTAGAAAACAATAAATTTATAAACGCTTTGCCTGTGAGTTGCCAACAATAATGGTGCAAAACGTTGCCTTTGGTCAGGGGAACCTGGTTTTAAGTGGGGAAGTTTGAAAAATGCGAGTGTCTAGAGAGAGAAGCACAACGACAGAATGAGGAGTGATAGAGAGGGAAGAAATGGCGTTTAGTCTGTACGTGCGTAGCAACGCAGTTTGTAAAGAATTCCATACGCTCTGTTGCCCGACTTTTTGCGTATGGGTTACAAATGCCCTGCATACCTCATATTCGGCTGGGTATCACAACTAAAACAGAGCTGTTGATCCCGATTAAAGTAAACTTTGCAGAATATATTCAAACTACCGAATATCTTTTTGTTAAAGTTAATGTAAGCTACTTGACAGCTGCAAACAAGGATAAAAGATCAATGAAATTAAATAAATTATATTATTTTTAAAAGTCTTAGACATAATATTGCTATACAAAAATGCCGATAATTTCAATATCAATATATTAATACATTTAACATTAATAACTTGAGAACTCAATCTATTGTAGAACTTTTATTGTGTACTACAAAGTACAAAAATCGACTAAAATTCAAGTTTAAAATTCCTGATTTAATCAAAATAAGATACCGAGCTAGAATTGAGTTAATTAACTATAACTGGCAATGAAAGGGTATTCAAGATTCCATGTGTTAACCTTGGACTCTTTCTTCTATTTTCAAATATAATACAGAGTAAAATGGGTAACAAAATGGAGTTGGCAGAATCGCAGGATACGGATGTGAAGGAATCGCGTCGTGTGCGGTTGCTGTTACCAAACAATGAAACTTTATTTGCTGATCTTTTCTTTTGTATATGTGCTTATGCGTGTGTGTGTGTTGTTTTTGGTGTTATTGCATTTTCATTGTTTGTTATTTACTTTGGCACTTTGGCATTGTCACATTTTTAGTTTAGCCAGCGTTATTTATGAGCTAAAACGCCTGGTGTTGTCGCACGTTTCTAATAAATTGATTAAATTTCATGACACTTCATCATGCCAGAAAACAGTAGGAACAACAACAACATTGAGAACAACCACAATTTGTGAGCTGTTTCAAGTGGTTTTTGAGCAACAACTTTGCCCATAAAGCATGGTACAACTTTGGCAATGCCTGTCGCTTATTCCCATTCTATCACTCTTTTCCTTTGTCTCTTTTTGACTCTCCCGCTCTATCTACATCTCTAACTACGTCCTTGTGGCACTTGCGACAACTGCTATGTCATTCGGCAAGTTTTATTCCTGTTTGGGCTCCTTGATATGATTATTATTATGCATACAAAACTCATAAAAGTCCCACACAAAATGTTCTCGTGAGACAAAAAACCGCAGCAGATTTCTCTGCGCTAATTAACAGCACCCACTCCACAAGTCAAAAAACGACGAAAACGGCAAGAACAACATTAGATCAGACTTAATGAATATTTGAGAAGAGCTTTTTAATTGAATTTCCTTTTGCCTTTCCGTGCTCTAATAAACATTTGTCTTTTCTCTTTTTCTGCTGGAGGCAACAACAAAAACCATATGCCAAAGGATTCTGTAATCAAATTAAAAACCTACTGAGGCGCATTCTAAATACGTACATAAGTACATAAATATATAAGTATGCAAATAATTACAGAGCAGACATACGAAAGTCGATTTAATTAAATTTCTCCCTTCTGCCTTTGCTCCATTTTCTTCTCTTGTTGGATTACTCGCTTCACAAATGAACTGTAAGAACCGAAAAAACGAAGCAAAATGCACAATAAAAAGTACAGAAAAAAATACATTTAAATATCTCTGTCAATAGAGCAGAGAATCAAACGTAAAACTAATAAAAAGTATACAAAACAGTCTGTGGGTTTAACTTTTATTTATTTATTTAGCTGTGGTTTCATTTTGCAGAAATTGCTGCGGGTTGTGTTTGCTAATCAAAAGAGTTCAAAAAATAGCGGAAAGTTTTCAAATGTTATTACTACAATATATTTACTTTAAATATTGACTGCAATTTAAAGTCAAATGCACAACGCTACTAATAAAATATTGATTTAATATCCTGGCAAAAATACATCAAAAAATTGCATACTAAGTATACGCCTTTATTAATATTTTCGTTATATCCTCTGCATGGGAGTCGTATCTCAAAAATATAAAACAGTTTTAAAGCTTTATATGGAAAGCTGATTAAAGCTTGTGTCTTTTGCTTTGGTTGCCAAGCTTGCGCGTTGAGTTTTTAACCATAAAATCTACTCTAACTTTTCCTATGACACTTCAAATACTAGACTTTGCTTGCTTTTATTTAATATGAATTTTTTATTTTTGTACTGTTCGCTTTTTCTATCTCTTCAAAGTTGGCTTCATTTTAGCACTTCGCACTTTGCAGACTTCGGACCAAAAATATTTCTAACGCACTTTTGCTTTTATTTTACTGTTAATTTGATTTCATTTGCGTTGTTGTTGCTGTTGCTGTGGTTGGTTGTGTTGGGTCAAGTCTTTTGCTTGGAATTTCTACTTTTTGTAAAGGACTTTTCATGTGGATAATTAAACAAAATACCAACGTAAAAGGGCCAAAAATCTGCTAGAAAGAAAACCACATTGAGGCAGCAACGTCGACAACAACGACAGCAATTTCTTTCATTACATTATTTTTTTATTTTTGTTTTTTAGTCTAATACCCAAAGCAGTTTATGTGCGGTTGGGCGTGAATAAAAATGTTGAGCCTCTACTTTAGATAGTTAGCAAAAATTAAACAATAAGAAAAGGAATCAAAAAAGTCATTTTAAAAACTCATTTTGAGATACAATTCGGAGTATTTGGCTTAAAGCGGGAACAACTTGAATAACATTTTGGCAACTGCATATCCGGCTAGTCAGGATATGGACTGGCTGCAATCGACAGAATGTGCTTCAATGGTTTTCTAATGGACTCTATCCGCAATTTAATGCATCCACACAGACACACACACACACACACACACTGAAGTAGCAAGCATCCTGCCCCAGGCAATGTTCGTGCATCGGCAATTTAAGTTTGAAAAAGGCGCACACATTGGCAGCTTGTAAAGATTAATGATCAGCACAGACCGTGCTTGGCCCGGTCCAGTGCAACATGATGCGATAATATGCGATTTGCTGCTGCCCGTCGTATCCATAAAAATCGCTTGATGCTGTTGCTGCTGCTCCTTCTGCTTCTTTTGCTCCTGCTATTGACAGAGCAATCGCTGCGGAATAAAACGACGAATCGTCCTTCGCAAATCTCAAGTGTTCGAGTGCGTTTTTTCCTGCTTCACCTCCTGCTTCTTCTGGAAATGACCTAAACATTTGGCATGCATGAAGTTATTCAATAAAATAAAAATTGAATAGCTTTCTGCAAAATGGAGAAAAAAATTCTATTTGAGTTTGTCCCAAAGAGTATGTTGCCCACAAGTTTTGCAGTTTTCCCAGCTATTCACTGTACAAATATAAAAAATCGAAATAGTGTTCTGTTATATATGTGCATTGTACAATAATATAAATCCAATCAAAACTTGAAGCTGCTAACGAAATGTGTTTCAATAGGTAAAATACGTCTAGTAAATAATATAGAGAAGAGCAAATAAGATGGCTATTTTCTGTGGAAAATTTTCTTAAGTGATCAGGATCAGATACCTTTATTAATATATCTTTATATGCACATATCTCTGTTCATAGCTTTATAAAATTAGTTTTTTATGTTTATATGAATATATTCAATAGTTCGATATTTCAGTATTATAAGAAATATTGTTTAATTATATTTATACTGAGTTTCTCCAAGTCTTACTTGTTAATTGTATTCCAAAAAAATGCATAGTATATTGTCGGGATCGTGATATAATTAAAAGATATTACTCTTTCTACTTTCACTTGATTTTTTTTTAAATAATCCGAAAAGTATGCTTTTCTAAAAATAATATATGAATGAATGAAAGAAATCAAGCAATTTTATTTATAATAGATTTATTTTATAATGACAATTTTTAATAATTTTAAATAATAATTGGAATTAAAGACGAATTTAAAATAATTGATTTTGCTGATTCTTTTGCTGCCCTATTTGTGGTATAATTTTATTGCCTACTTCTGAGCGCCGTTCCGGCCAACAAATTCAATTTGAGAGCGTTAAACGCAATATTCATTAAAATGATGTTGCCAGCTCCACGGTACAAGAGCATCAAAGTCAACAACAGCCGCAACTTTAACCACTGAGGATGCCACAGAGGCACAGTGCAGCAATTCACTGATGATGCACTGCAGCTGTTGCTGTTGCTGCAGCTGCAGCTGCTGCATTTAGCATTTTGAAAATCCGCTCAGTGCTGCAAATTGTGCTGCGTTTTACCAACTTTTATGTTCACACACACACACTTTACACGCACACAGAGACAGACAGAGAGAGAGAGAGAGAGAGAGACAGTAGACTTGGTGCAACCCAAGTGCAAACTACAAACTGTGAGTACTTCATGCATATGCTGCAGTAATTGCCGCCGTGCCGCTGATTACACTTCAACAGCCGCCACATCCAGACGCAGATGAACGACCAACAACTTGTGCCGCCTTCAAAGAACATCACACCCTCACACTAAACACATCTCGGCCAGCTTCAGCTTCAGCTCTAGCTCCAGCTCCATCCTCCGATTCTGTTTTAACATCTGCATCAGGTTCAGCTTTGCCTCTGACTCCAGCTTTTACGCCCGCATTCGGTACTGGGGTTATGGGACCGCTGGGCTTTTAACTGCTCCAGATTCAGCACCAGCCATAAATACACACATAGACATACAGCTACACATGTATATGTATGTGTGTGTGTGTGTGTGTGTGGTTATGTAGCCAGCCGACAAAGCAGTCAATATGCAAATGACGGCAAGCCTGCAAACTTTCTACTCAAGTTAAATATTAATAAAATTATATAAATAATAATAATACAAACATATTTAATAATAAATGTATTTTACTAAAGAAAATTTATTCAATTTTAACTGAGAGATTTTTAAGTCTAAATCAATCTAAAATGTGTTAAATAAACGAACTTAACACTATTTTCAACTGCCTAATTCTTAAAACAAATACCACATAATTGGAATAACACAATTTACTGATGTAATTTAACTTTTGCCTTTGACTCTTGGCACCAACCATCTACATTAGTTAGATAAACAATTAACGTATAATTCATGAATAAATAATATTGAAATCAAAACATTAGTATTTTGTAATTGTTCAAAGATTGTTGAATTGATGATTACATATTTGTGGCTTTAATTAATTGGTATAAATATTTACACTATTGCGCAAAGTGCCATTGTTAGTATAATAAATGTAGCAGTAAATACTTTAGGCTTGCGTAAATATATCTATTTATTTATTTTTGTCGCCTGAGCCGCGTTGCACATGCATTTCATAAGTTTAAGCGAGCTTTGCTTTGGTTCGAGTGCTTTAGCTGTCTCTCTGCCTCTCTTTCTTCCACTTGTTTGTATCTCTGTCTTTCTGCTGGTGCTGAATTTGAATATTTAATTTTTTAGCATGCAGCAAACATTTCGCACTTCTAAAATGACGCTAAACGCTGTGGGGTTCTATTCCTCCTCTCCTACTTCTCACCATTCCCTCCGTCTCATTGTGAACCTCATGATTGTCCCTGCTCTGTGACTGTGTGTCTGTGTCTGTGTGGGTGTATGTATGTGTGTTTTATTAAGCAAACAAAATGTTTTCTATGCTAAATGGGCATCTCTGTCCTCACTTTGCTTCTTGCTGATTGTGAGTTCAATGCTCGAAGTTTTTAACAGATGCAGAGAATGAATGAGAAAGAGAGAGATATAGAGAAAGTAAAAATAAATTCTCCAAATTGGCCTTTTCGATGTCGTCTTAACAATTTGGTTTTATATTTCTCTTGTGCGTCGCTGGCCATAATTAATATCATTTTTGGCACAATGTGGGTTGACATGCCACGCCCACGCTTACGCCTACGCCTACGCGTATAGCCGCCATTTTTCTACCATCATCCGACAGTCTGACGTTTTTAATTAAACGAATTTCGCTTTCATAAATTTCACTTTGACAGCGGAAAGCAAAAGGCGTCCAGTATTTATGATGCAACAATTACCAATGGTACCTTTAACTATTTAATTGAGTCCCGCCGTAGAATGTCTTTTAAGTCCAGAATTTCCTGATATACACTCACACGCACAATGACCATTTATATTAAATTATAATCGATCTTTGTGCGTTGCGATACTCTATTAAAGCCAGTAACACTCTTCAATCATTGATTAAGTCTATTTATTGTTTAAAAAATGGTGGTAAGTCTTAAATACATAAAAAATTTTCTCCAATGATTTTTTCCAACATTGGTTTATTTTAAAAATCATTTAAGCATTACAGCAATACTTGGAATGAATGAATAAATTACATTAAATTACAAATGTAACAATTTATGTTCAAATGAATCAATAAATAATAAATATGTAACAAATGCACATATTTATTATACAAAATTCGTTTTAATATATTCAAGAAAACATTATGTTATGGGTGTTGTGTGTGGACTTTGTTGAACTCTATGTATTATTCATGAATATTTGTAATCACACTAATACCTTCAATTAAGGTTTTAAAGATTACATTTGATTACCTATGTGCAACTCTTTAAACTTGTAATAGACTATTGAATCAATGAACTACTTATCAGTTTCTTATTTTTTTCTTGTGATAGAACTCAATGTCGATGTATCGCTTTCTACTTTTTTGATTTTGTACTCGAAACGCACTTGTTGTACATTTTCTATGGGAAATTCCATTATCCCTTTGACATTTTGTAGTTGAGTTAGCGACCCAGTTTGTTATACTGCGCAAATATCCCCAAACTTTTTGCATACCCCGTAACCATGCAAACAAAAGGGGTATTATACATTTACTGCGTATTGACAGCTTAACAAGTTTGTTCCTGTTTTGTTTTAAATCATTTTTGACATTCATATTGAGCTTATCAATCTGATTTAAAGGGCTTTATCTTCCTTGTACAGGGTAACTGCTAGTTCTCTCACTTGATTTATTTTGAATGTATTTTTTTTTTTTTAGCAAAACAACCTCAAAGTGAGAAAGAAGAAAAAAGAAACGAGTAGGAAAAAAATAGCTGGAAAGTACGCGCCAAACTGCATGACATTATTGCCAGTTGGTTGTTGTTCTTGTTGTTGTTGCTGTCCGACGCGCGCTACGTGCAATGTCACCCACTCATATATACACACACCCGCACACACACACACACACGCACACACACTTCCGTTCTGGTTGCATTGTTCATTTAAATTCTAATTTGTATTTGGCTCACTCGACAATGAGAGTCGAGGACAGAAGGAGCTGGAGACGGGGACGGGGACGAGGATCTGGGGACACGGTGAGCATGCTTCCTGCCAGCGGGCATTTGGACAGGTTGCTAGGGTTGCTTTTGGCCCCCGGATTAAGCCACGTGCCCAATAATGTCCTTGAAAGTTTCTGGGTGTGTCTAGCGATTTGTTATTGTGCTGCAATCTTAATCGCGTTTTTGGTGACGGTTTCGCAAATCTAACTTCAAGTATTTGCCACAGTCAATTGCCGCTTCTAATGACTTCAGTCGAGTGTGAAAGGACCTCGACATGAAAATTGGAACAAAGTTCACATGACATCCGAATTTAACCTGAATACTATGCGATATTCTTGTAAAAAGTCATCGACAACTAGGTTTTCATGCCCAAAATTCTTCCTACAACAGACAGCACTAGAAACAAAAAAAAAATCATGACTCTTAATGCTTAACGAGCTCATCTACAATATATTTCGGTCTCTTGAAAACATCTGTTAATCTTTATTATAACCCTTTAACTAATTTTAATTTAATGGTAAGATGTTTTATATAGCATATGTTGAACATTTGGTCGAAAATCTTGTCTTATATAAAGCTCGTCGATATTCTTAGACTTACCAAACATTACCAAGTACTGTAAAATGAAATTACAATTTCTCTTGGCTTGTCTGTTGCTTAACGTTATCTACGCGGATTCCAGGAAATCATGCAAAGGACAACTGGAAAGGCCGAGTTGTCTAGGCAACGTAGATTCCGGTAATTCGTTTTTGAATATCTGCAAGAATAAGGCCAATCCGAGAATGTGGTGGTTCAATTCGAGGACAAGAACCTGCTCGAGTATGATCTTCCAAGGCTGCGAAGGCAACACCAATCGTTATTGTACTAAGGCTGATTGTTTGAGGCAATGCAAATATCGACAATAATTATAATAATTATACAAATAATTATTGTAAATAAATATTGCAAATAAATAAAAATTAAAAAAGATTAAGATTAGCAAAAAAAATCTGGAATTTATGGATACTTGTGACATTCTGTATAATATTTGTGAGACATGGTTCCAGATAAAGAGGTTCTTTTTAAAAAAATTTAATTTTGATTAACTAAACAACCCTCCTTATTCTCTATTTTCTGTCCTTCTGTTTCCTCTGCTACTCTATTGACCAGTGTGGCTTTTAATTCAGTTGTTGTTGTTTGCCATTAGTTTAGCTGATTACAAACGCATATTGTGTGTCTGCGAGGGGAGAAAGAGCGACTTGTGGGTCTTGACCGACACTGGGAATGTTTAAGCTTACAATGTCTTATGTCTGTCTTTTGTTCTGGCTTGTCACTGGAATTTATAGCAGGTTTAACCTACATTTTGTGCTCTCATTTTGGGGTCAGCTTGAAGGCTGTGTTGCAAGTTTTAAATTGCTTGTCAAATGCAATGAGCAACTGCAATAAGTGGCAACGACTTGAGAAGCGCATTTAACATTAATTAAAATGCATTTACCATAACGAAGACAATGATGAAGTTGCCTCGCGTGCTAAAAGTGCAATGACTTATCCCCCGTCTCGTAATGAAAATGAAAATGAAATATATATATATATATGGGAAAATATTTAACTTTTGCTTTTACTTTTGTATTAAAAACTATGTTAACAATTAGGCAATTAAAAGGCTTAACTGAAGCTTTGGCTATGCTTTGGTTACTGCTACGTTTAGTGCCCAACCAGGGCTACATCTCCTCAAAATTGGGATTATCGTTAAACTTAATCGATCCTCGTTGTCGCAGATCCTTGCGCTGTCGCTTGTACTCGGTGCGGGGCAACTTGAAGGGCTGCTCAAAGGCTACAGCACTGGGTCCAATCGGACTGGTCAGATAGCTGCCACCTTGCTGCACCTCCGTTGGCCACTTGTCGCCATGCATGGCCTCCTCCAGGGCTGCCTCCATTTCGGCATTGTGCTCCTCCTGTTTGCTCAGGCGCTGCTGATCCTGGAGACGTGCCCGCAAACTGCTCATCGAAAAGCTTACGTTCTCCGTGCTCTCTTTATTGGTGTTTTGCTCTCTTTGCTGATGCTTTGATCGGGACTTGTTTTTGGCTTTTGTATGGACAGTCGTTGATTCACGTTCCCGTTCTCGTTCCCGTTCCCGTTCCCGGAACTTTTTGAGAAAGCCGGCGGGATAATTGGGCGCCTCGGTGGTGGTGGTTGTGCTTGTCGTGGTGCTGGTGGTGCTGAGATTATTGCCAAATCGATTGCGCGGACGTGGCATTTGGCTGATGCTAATAGGATGGTTACGATTGCTGGGATTGGGATTGCTGTGATACACATGAGAAGGCACAAAGCCACCTTCCATGGGCGCCATTGCATGAACCTCGCCACTCGCCTCGCCCGTATGCTCGGTTACCTCGTATTGGTGTCCCTTTTGCTTGGGCAGCTCGTTTTCCTCCTCGACTTGCTCGAAATCATCATCCTCTTCCTCGTTCTCCTCCAGGTTGGGACGATGTGCCACCAGCTTCTCTGGCTTTGGCAACAGCTCATGAACTCCATAATTCTCATGGCTGGCGGCAATGGATGTGTGCAATCTCGTCAGGGGCTGTGGCCGTGAAGTGACAAAGGAGGTCGGATGCTCACCGGATTTGTAAACGGGCTTCCAACTCTGATATTCCATAATCTTGCCCGAGATAATCTCATTGCTGTTAGGATGCGAATTTTGTGGCTTGAAATATTTATCCAGAAGCGCCTCATCGCTGCTCATCGGCGCTTTGCCCTCAACAATCATTTCCTGCTCCTTCTCCAGTTGACGCATACGATTCTCATACTGCAGCAAACTGGGCTCTGTTACCGCCGGCTTTGGTAATGGCCTCATCAGCTTCACCAGCTTTTTATGTGAGCCACGCATCTTGATTATCTTCATGGGTTTGTTTGTGTGCGGATCGCGAATAACGTATTTCACGCGCGTCGTCTCCGTGGGCAGAAAGTCCATCATGTTCTTGGCATAACCTGATGTGCTGGGCAATAGATCACCGAACATGGTCTTCATGGCCCTGGCGGGACCTTTGAACATACGTCCCATAAGTCCACCCATCACCGAGTTGTCCATTTGTTGCCACATAAAACGACGTTGAATTCTAAATGATATGGAAATGTGAAAGATTATTTTTAATATCAGGTAATATCTTTCTCCTTTTTATGAAATATTATGGAACTTAGCACCTTCAGTGGCGAAAACTCTTTTGTTTTTTAAGATATTTCAACCGTTTCTAAAGATCCCCATGTATAGAGAAGAAATTTTACTAAGATAGGACTACTACCACTGATCGGTCGAATACTTTAGTATGAAAATGTTTGTTGTTTCTCGAGCTATCTGAATACAATTCAAAGATTGTGTATTTGGTAATGTTTTATACATCCTGTAATAGTTTTTTCAATATCGGATAACTGGATAACTGTCATAGGAACGATCAGTTGTACAGTATAGGTCTCAATTATCCCTTTTTTTTTTTTGGCTTAGCACTTACCTGTGATCCTCCGCCTGTTGATCTCCACTCACCAGCTGAAGCAGCAGCATAATTGTCACAATCAGTGGCCCAATCCAGTTATGAACTGGAATCTGTGGGCCAAAAGAGCCGATGATTAAATGGCATTTGCATTGAATTCACTTCTGGCTTACTTACACAATGCTTCCTCATATTGGATAGTTGTGAATTTGTAAACAGGCTATATTCGAAAGTATTCCCACAATACGAGTTATGTTTTTGGCTGGAACTATCCGTCTGTTACTTTCCGCTAACCACGTTCGACTGCCGGCGCCTGCGCGCCAAGCACTTGATTTTATACACTTCACACCATTTGGAGCTGCGACTTTGGGAGGTTGAAGCTTGTGCATTGAAGTTGCTCCAATTATTGAGCGCAGTCGCGACTTTGGCATTGGCATTTCACTTTCGGCTGAACAATGGATTCATTTCGCTTCCCCTCTATCCCGCCCATATTATTCATGTGGCCGCCTTTCGTTGAACAATTAGTTCCATTAGTTTCTGGCTGGTTTTCCAGCTGCGGTTGGTATTTTTCTTTAGTTTTTCTTTTCATACAATACATTTTTTTTTCCTTTTTGTTATTACCTTTTCCTTCCTCTAGTTTGTTGTTTCCGTATGCATTTTAGTTTCGTGCTGGCTGCACCTGACGTGCAGCAGCTGGCTTTAAATATTGCTTAAAAATTTGTTAAATTTCGTTAAACCATCAGATATGTACAACAACAACAACCACATAAAGACAAAAGACTGCCTGAAGTTGCAGCATATTCAATAATAACAATTCGTGCTCAATTATGAGTTAATATTTATTAATGCGAAGCATTATCTTTTTGTTTTTGTTTTATTTCTTGGTTGCATTTTATTAATTAACGGCTCATCGGCAATTGTATCATTAAATTGAATGAACTGGCCAGCGCCATCTGCCGAGCAAAATGTGCACTGTCCGCGGGGCTTTGTGTAAACGACTTTGTGGCGTGCATTTGCTGATAGCTATCAATAATGATGCTGTTGATGATGGTAATGAAGATGATGATGATGATGAGTGTAGGGCTTTGTTTGCTTTAAGCGTTTCCACTTAATTATTGTTTGTATTGCAAATGCGTCAGGTGGCGACACTTGGCAAATGCATTAAATACATTTGTCATTCACATTTTGGATGATATCATGAATGTGCGTGATATTACAGTTGAAACGTTTTTCCTTTTGAAATTGGGTATTATTTTCCAATTTATAAAAATCTATAATACATTACTTTATAGAAAAATCTCAATTTTCAACATAATGGATAAAATATGTAAAAGGTTAATAATGCTTTTAATTGAACGACGCCGTTAGTATTTAAAAGGGACATTTTAAAAGTTGTATGGTGCTAAAGAACTGAGAATTAATTCTCATTCATAAAAATATACAGTATGCCTTCATTAATAAATAATTTTGATAATATGACTTAATTTGATGATTAGTGCATATATTATTATTTAATAGTTCTTAGATGCTTACTTTATTAAGTTAGTTGTATTGCATTTCGTTCGTTTTCTATAATGCTTTGCATTATTGATAGAGCTTAAGCCATTTTACTTAGCCATGCATGTTTAGAATTTGCTTGTCGCATTAATTAAATGGCTTTTAAGTAGGACACAATGGAAACCAATTTGTACGCTCATCCACTCAATCAAACGAGCGCTTTGTATTTACATTCGCCATTTTGCCAAGGGCTTCTAAAAACAAGTTGAAATAGACAAATATTGCGCATACGCAGCGTTGATGCAGTCAACAGTCGATATTCTGTTGTTGTCAATAAAATGTATTTAAAATGCCATTTGTGTAAATGGATTATGTAATCGATGCATTTGCCATTGGTTTTGCTCTTATATGCCATGTGTGTTCCCTATCACTTTATCTCTCTCTCTCTCTCTCTCTCTCTCGCACACTCTGTGTGTGTGTGTGCGTATATACTAAATGCATATTTGTATTATTGCTGCCAAGCATGGCTTTGCTGATAACGATACGCAGTTCTTGTTGTTGTTGTTGTCGTTGTTGCTTCAACATTGACATTCAACTCGGCACTGAGAGTCGTCGCGCTCGATATGTATATAAGTAAAAGCAAATTGATGCCTTAAGCCAAATATAAACACAATAAAACCAAACAAGCCGCAACAACAATGAGCTACCACAATACACACACACACACACACAGTCGGAGGGCGCCAAGTTACAAGTTTGCTTGCAGTGAAGCAGTCGCCTCAGTGGACTCTGCAGGAGGGCCTAACAGAGAGAGAGAGGGAGCGAGTGAGAGAGGGAGGGAGACAGAGGCAGAGGCAGAGGCATTCAAGTCAGGCAGTTAGTCAAGCGTAAGGCAGCAGGCGGCTAACTGCAAATTGTATGAGCTCAAATTTGCCTGTAAGCCAAGAGCCAAGGAGACGTCGACCCAACGCAGTCAACAACAATAACATGAACAACAACAACAACAACCACATGGACTACAACAAATCCTGTGGAGCAACAGCAGTAGCTGTTTTCACAGAGCACTGCAAATTGTATCCAAAAGGTTGATAACATCACATTGCTGGCTTAGATTTTTCCTCCCACAAAAGCGAGTTGAGCATTAGATACAATAACTCTGACAATATTTGCAGGCAACATGCCCCCAGATTGATACGGATCGATGCGGTCTCATTTTCCAATTGGCATTGCAATTGAGATTGGGTTTAAATTTTGGCATAGAAATTGATACTGCATCTTAATTCAGCTCACTGACAAAACTCTTGTAATGCGACAAAAGCATAATATGCAAGTTCAAGGGATTTCTAAATAGTTAAAAAGGTGCTAAAGGCTTTCAAAAGTACTTTACAACAGTGGGTTATATTGAATAAATATCTACAGTTTAATTATAACTCTAGGAAGTATATAATTGAGATTTTCCTCTGATTAATTTACATTAGAACAATTTATATTTTCAGTGAAAAATGTAAAAATTTTATACTCCGCTACAAGTTCATTAAAAAAGCCATTTAAATTGCAATCGCAATTTGTATAGAAAGTATCGAGAGGAATTGACAAAGCTTCTATGTTGAATAAATATATGTTTCAATCAATCAAAAATCAACCTCGACACATAAAAGATTTATACATTCACTATAGTTAAATTGTTCTTCATTCTGCTGCCACAGTTTTATAGACCATTTTGTTTGCTCTTGTTGAGCTGCACTTAAAATATATTTACTTATGTATATTTCGTAAAGTAACAGAAAAAAAATACAACCTGTTTCAATGTGTATCTCTGTGTTGCAACTGATGCTGGTGTTTGTATTATTGTTGTTGTCTTTACTGATTTAATGCTTGGGGCAACGCTGTTGTTGGTGTTGTTGATGTTGCTGTTGCATTGTGTTGACGACACAATTTTTGCTTTATGCTCAACACACACACACACACACACACACACACATACACCAGAAAGGATATAAAGGCAAAGATATTGCGCATACGCCACGTTCCAGCTTTATGTCCATGGTTGTCATGGTTGCCGCCGTCACAAAAGCTTTGAAGTTGCATAGATAAGCCAACCAGAGTTGTTGCCACGCTATAACCAGAGTTGTTGTAGTTGCAGTTGCTGCATAACTTGAGGCTAATGGCCGGCTATTGGACAATGTGCGATGTTAACAGCCTCTGCGCTCAGCGACATCATAAACTTATGTCATAAGCATCCCAAGACGTCGTGAAACTCATTCTCTCAATTCGGCATATTCGCTTGTAAGCCGGTCAAATCCCAAGCCAAAGCTGACCAAACACACACACACACATGCAATGTGTATTAAGTTCAAGAGGGTTGCCTTAAAAAATTCAGGAGTAACAAATAAAGCAGTTGAAAAGTTTTTATTTTGGGTTTTGCTTTTGGTGACTTTATATTTTTCTAAACTTAATTGTTAGTTATTAAAATTAAACAACCGAATCTAATTTTTAAAATTAAGTCTTCAAAATTACACTATTTATGTTTATTTAAAATTGATCACTATTATAATATCTGTAAAATCTTCACTGCCAAAGTTTGGAAGTCAATTTCTACAGAATCTTCATAGCAGAAATACTTTCTATGCTGATAAACAAAAATAAATCTGGTATTCCTGCAGAGTACGATTGTTGCTCAAAACATAAACTAACCCTCGTAGTGTTTTTTCGTGCACACACAGAAATTTTCGCACACTTCGACACACACACACATTCACAGGGAGACATTTAAAGCACATTTAATGCGCGCATAAATTATTCAGGATGCGACTGAATAAGCGTCGCGTTGTCTCTCTGGTTGTCATTGTCGTTGTGGTTGTCCTGCTAAGGATCCTCGTTGGGCAATACTCAATTATTTTAGATTATGTTTGGATTAGTGGTCAGTGAGTTGGTTCAATGTACGCCTGGTTATTGCACTTTGTGCGACAGTCCGACAATAGGACAATGGACTTTTCACAATGGCGGACAGGCGAGGACAGCTCTGGCTTTTAGTTTTTTATTTTTTTATTTCAATTGTTGGCCCAATCAATGTTTAATTGACCCACTTAAGCGAGGAAGTAGCAGAGAGGTTTGGGGCATAAATAACATTTAAGCAGTCAATGCCTTTTGTTGTTGCCTGTTAAAAGCCTTTATTTGCTGTACATAGTTATTTATATATATATATATATATATAAACGTATTATGTGTCTGGCCAGAGTCCTTGTAATGTCCGCTTATGCGTTTAATTTATATTAATGTCGTCGGCAGCTCTGTCTCTCTGTTGCCTCATCTGCTCTGTTCCTGGCTCTAGTCCCAAATTAATTTACACTGCACGAAATCCCAGATGCCTAATAAAATGTTATGCCATTAAATTTGGGGGATTACATAGTCAACCAGCTCGCCCATTGTGTATGATTATGATGAGCTGTTGAGCGGCTGTTTTATGAGCATTCAATCAGTTTTGTTAATGCAAATGAATTGACAGTATAAATTGACAGTTTGATTATGCTATTAGAGTCTATTTGATTGTCTCTTTAATATGCGTCGCAAGGTTTTAAATCGATTCATTACAATGTAACCATTATTACGTTTTATTTTATCTTTTGGTTTATTTAAAAACGTTTACTTAAATTAAAAAAGTAAGTATAGAGGTTCCTTTTATCCGTTTCAGAATTGCAAAATTCCAATTAGAGGCTAAATAATGATAATGATGATTCCGAAATGAAAACGGTAAAGATTTGACAAAGCTATGATATTTTAAAGTATTCTAAAAGGGAATAGTACAGATAAAATAATCAATAATGAAAAACTATCAGTCTTCTAATCTTGATGCAGATTCAAATTTGATTTAATTTCCTGAAAATAACTCAATTGTTGGTTAACAACCAAAATTAAAAATCACTTCCCCACTTAAATAATCGTTTTAAATAAGCAAAAGCGCTTAATTGTGAAATGGTCAATATTTCAGGCATTGCTAAATGCCAACATATTCCCCTACAAATGACGCAGCTAACCTCAAAAATGTGCAGTAGTCGAAATAATGGCATACCACAAGTGAAAGCTCATAGCGAAGATTGTGCTGTACCTTTGTGTGTCTCCCTGTCTCCCTTTCTCTCTCTCTCTCTCTGTGTGTCGCTCCGTATAAGTGAAGCACATTTGTATCATTTCAAATCCATAGCTAACCTCAATGACACGCTGATTAAATCAAATAACTTATGGCTTTAGCTCTCTTAGAGCTCCCTCATCGTCCAAAAAATAAAAGGAAGCAGTCACCAAACTAAACTCTGTGAACTCGATGCCTTTTGGTCCTGTGTCCTTCCTTCTACTGCTTCTCGTGGTCAGCAGTCAGTTTCAACGGAAATCAGCGTTGCCCAATCTGTGGTTGTTCGGTTCCTCGGTTGTTCGGTTGCTCGGTTGCTGCTGTTGCTGCTGTTGCTGCTGTTGCTCTGGCGCGTACTTCATTGTCTATGAAATTTGCTCAACTGCAAGCCAAGCAGAAGGAAATTGCTCACACAACTACAACTACAACGACAACTACAACAACAATCACATATATCACACACATATGTGTATAAGTGGGTTTGTATGATGGCATTTCCAACTTGCCAGGCAATGCCTTAGGATTTTTTTCTCGCTCAACTGATGCTGTTTCTCTTCTTTTTGTTGCTGCCATTTTGTTTTGGCCCATATGCTTCAACAAAAAAAATGTTAACTGTACAGTGTACAATGTATATATCTGTCCATTGTTGTAAGCATCTTTTGTTTCAATTGCTTTGCTTGCGGGCCGAGCTCAGATTTAAGCTTAACTCTCGTCCCTATCGCATCTATAGATCTTCCCTATGGGACCAACTGATGTTCTATAGCTGTTGTTGTTGCCCCCATTCGAGGCTGCTTTATTGCAATTGATTTTGACGCCGCTGTTTATGTGTTTTGTAATCTTTGGCAGTTTAATATGACCCCAAACATTATGCTCATCGAATAAATATAAGATATATGTTACGTGTAGACTTTAATCTTAAGCAATAGATTGCATAACTTTAACATTTGTTTCTTTCATTTGCAGTTATGTGCATGGCATTGGCTCGGAAACGCGCAATTCGCTCTTCCATTTGCATAACGGTCGGGATATGGTTATGGTGACCACCTGCCGACATGGCAAAAGTTGGCGAGAGCTGCAGGATAATCGCTGTGACGAGGATAACCGCGAATATGATAGGTAAGTTTGTATATATATGCATTATGATGATAATTATGATGGTAAACCATCATCGTTGATGTTGATGTTGCTGTTGATGATGTTAGTTAAAGTCCAAAAATTGTTTCTAGCTGTCATTAAGTCCAAATGTAATTTGTTTAGCCGCTTTGCGTTAATAGCCGTTGCCAAGCCCATCCATCGACCGACATTAACCACAGCCAGAGTTCTATCTGTTTGCCTCTCTGGTGGGGTCATGTGATTAATGTTCAAAAATCCAACTTGACAAGCTCATTTAAATGGCACGACACTTGGGCCAAGGCATTTTGAATGCAAACGATTGCCTTTTAGCATTTGCCTATTTCCTGTTACATTTACGGCTGCACAAAATGAGAAATTTTCCGTCATAATGATTAATCTTAAAGCGTTTGCAAAATACAAAGATTAAGTTAGTAAGCTAATAGAAAAACAGAAGAAATATTTAAAGGCTAACCCTAAATCACGTTAGTAAAAATAATGCAGAATACTTAGTTAATAAGTTGAATAAGGAGCAAAGAATTTAATGATACTGAAAAGAAACAGATATTGGTGTATCGAGAGTGATAAATTAAAGTGCTTAACTGCTAAATATTTTTTTTAAATACTAATTTTATAATCATCTATTGACAGTAACATTTATGTTATATTTTTATTTCTGCTCGTATTAAATTTATGAATTTCCTGCTGATAAAAGTGATGGATTGCAAAAAATATTACTCTTGTTATTTTTTATTATTAAATAAAATGCTTAATGTACAGTGTATTTTTTGTTAAAATAATTTTAAAATATATCTCATTTTATAATTTGTTTGATTTAGTCGAGCTTTCCTGATTTGATTTTTAAAATTTTATCAATTTATTGTCCACGAAAAACACTTACCTTTCACCTTTAATTGAATGTAATTTTTCATTTATTTTGCAACTTTGTAACGCTTCTTCTTTGTGCCTTCTACCGGAGTACCTGTCACCTTTTACGGTTGCCTGCCTCTACTTTCCCCCTTCAGCTGTCTGCTGTTTGTAATTTGACATGACTTATGCGACAAATCTGCTTTAGCGTCAAGCGTCAGCGATTTATGCAGCCCCACTCTTCTATTCCTTGCATATTGTTGTTCCATTCCATTCGTTCCGATGGCGCAGTCCACTTGACTCACACCCACAACTAAGCTGAGCTCCGTCTACTGTTCTACATATAATCAAGCAAATTGCTTTCCTACTCACATCATTTTTTATGTAGTTCCTCCTTCTGTCTGGCGTCGTGTCTAAAACTTCGTTAATGCACCTGTCAAATATGGTGCATATTTATAAACGTCGAGAAAATTGCATAATACTCGACGTGGAGAACTGCCTGCTGAGATTTTTCGCATATTTTTGACGATAGCTTTGATGACTTTGCAGTGCATTTATATGCAAAACTCAGCACAGTTAGCTTTTCTTCATGATTTCAGTTGTTGCTGTAATATGGAATACCTTTTAAAATATGACAATGGCATAAAAGTATAAAAGTTTTTTTTTTTGGTAAGCCAACGAAAAAGCAATCAACGAGAACAACGAAGGCAGCCAAGTGTCAAATGATTGACCAGCAGTTTGCTTAGCTCAGCATTTGGCAAAATCATATTAAATATTTATGCCCTTTCATGACAACTATCATGAATCTATTATGCAGTTGGGCTGGAACATTGAAAGGTGTTACATTGAAATATATTTTCCTGTAGAATAAACAAATGGAAATGTAATGAAAATAAATAGCTTAATCTATCTATAAACGAGTTTTATGTCAAGTGAATTTGGCATATGAAAAGCTTTTAGTTTATTTAAGAACTGAATGGAACTTATTCTTATTGACAATTGCAAATTAAACTGTTTTTAAAACACAAGCATTTTGAAAAGCAATTTTAAATTCAAATTTATAAATTATATTTAAAATTGCATAATTACTTCAATTATTTTAAACGTTGGACAATAACATTTTAAGTGCATTTAAACCTTGTTGAAGGTTTCAAAAAATCTTGGCAAGTTTTGTGCTTTTTCTTTATTATCGTAAAATCCATTAAAAAGTTTTTCCGCTGCCGCCGCTAACAGAGAAAATAAGAAACGAAAACTGAAAAACTTCCAGAGTTGCATTCGCGAACCTTGAGCTGCATTTAATGAAATTTTGTTTTGTGATGTCGCGACGAGACGTGTCGCAGTTTATGCCGTTGCTGTTGCTATAATGAGCCTAAGGCGTCAGTGGAAAATGTTCCTGCTGCTTTTTTTTGTTGTGCTTGTCATTTTTGACTGTGGAACATATGGCAACATAAAGCCAACAATAGTTCGGCTGGCAGGCGTCAACCACAAAAACAAGTACAACAATCAATGCATTTGCCGGCGGCGACTGTAGTCACAAAAGTGTAGCATGCTTTTAGGAGCTTCAATGATGGCATCAATGAAGTTGGTATTTGTTTGGGATGTGGCTTTGGGTTGGTAGGTCATTTGGTTAGCTCTTGCCTGACTGCTGCTGCTGATGATGATGCTGATGTTGATGATGTGAACCGAAACGATGATGACAACATCAGCAACAACAACAACAATAACAACGGTGTAAGTGGAAGTCGTGTCATTTTGTGGTTTTGCCTTTTGGCAACTGATATGCGAATGGCGGCTCTATTTAGGGGCGTGTCTGGCAACAGCTGAGTGTCAGCAATGTGTGCACATGTACTCAGCGACTTTTTGCCAGAGTCTCTGCTAGATATTTTGGTTTGGCCGTTAAAAGAAAATATGAAAAGTAATGAGACACTGCGAAATGTCCTTGACAGAAGTTAAGCACACTTTCTTCTTCTTTCGCTGCTGCTTTCTTTCCTCATTTTATTTTCGCACACAATTTGACAGCAGGCGCAACGCAACGAGTCGCGACGCTGAAACGTTTCCGCACCCATTACGTATACGACACGTTGTCGCTACCACAATCGCATGACAAGCAGTCGAAAACGACCACGTGTTGCAGAACGTGTATGTGTGTGTGGAACCCCTAAAACAAGCAGCTACAAGGTCATGCAAAAAAAATACTTTTGCATTTTTTGTGCTCTTTAATTTGGGCCAACAATTTGCCAAGTTTTTAGTTTAACGACTTTTAAAATAATCTATTCAAAGCTCGTGTACTTTGAACCTGAATACATCCACATGTTAGGTTAGTATGCTAGTCTTTTTCGGACATGTGACCATTAAAATATAAGAACATTATTTTAAAATTTGATAAATAATTTAACTATGCTCATTTCTTTTTATCAGAGCCTGAAAAATAAGTTTATATGCTACTTTTTTAATCAACTTTTATTTGAATACTATCAATTCAGAAGGTTACATTTTTGTTTTGTCCTTGATATATCAATAATATTAAGATCGTAAAATAAAATATAAAAGTTTAAATTATCCTCTAAATATCCCAGCTATTCAATCTTAGCTTAAAAAATATTCGAGGAAATGGAGTAAATGGAAAAATTTAATAAAAAATCATATTCAAAAAGAGCTATTCGCGTTGAACTATAAAAATCCGCATGATTAAAAGTGTGGCATAAAGTTCTATGCTAAATTGGATTTATGTCGAATGGTAAAAGGTCAAAGGGCGCAATGCACTTGGTAATAATTTGATTTAATTTAAATATGTGTGCCTGTGACCTAATTTGAACTGTTAGCAAAGAGACCAAAGAGAGTCTAATATTTTATGCATATTTCATAACGCAATTTGCGGAGTCATAAATTTTTGTACCCCAACACTATCATCATTATCAAGAAGGAATAGCAGCAGGGAGTTCACGCTGAGTGCCATTCGAGTGTTGGGCGCATCTGCGCCTTAACGCATCCTCCTTTCTTTATGCTGCTTCCCCCAGCTGGCACGTTAATCTCAGATTTCCACATAAATAACTTTAAAGGCGACACACTTGCCAGCCAAAGTACGTGAAGTTACCTGGTAGTGCCAGGTAACTAGGCTTTCGCCCCATTGCAATTTCTCTGAGTGCCAATTTCATTTTTTGCAGTCTCCGCTTTGCTACAACTTTCGCCCAGAACTATTACACACAGCTTTGGTTGCAACGGGTAGTTGTGTTTGTGTCTGTCCGAAAAATGGGCCGGGAAATTGCTGGTCATTGCCATTAAGGTACAGTTTCAGCCAGCGCTTTTCAGTTTCCATGGAACTCTCCGCGATTCACTAACTTCACGAAACAGGGAACTTTTTTCTTGGAAGTCATAATTATAATTTTAAATACTACTTGTTGATCTCGGAATAAGGTTATACGTTTCCATAGAACTTTGTAAAGTTTTTCTTTTTGAAGTACTAGAAAAATAGATGATTTACATAAGTTTAGATCTAAGTTTGTGTTCTTTCCAGTAAAAACAAATTCAAACGGAAATTTCTTTGATTTTTCATATCGTGTAGTTATTCTTTAGACAGGCTCTTTAGTTAGGGTACTAAAATGCGAAATTTGCTTTCCATTCTTTAAGTTCGTGTGCTGAATTTGGCTTACATTGCTCATACGCACGGTGAGCTGCATTTTAATGGCCCGAGTTGGCTTGGTCTTCTCTTTAGTTTTAGCTTTGTCTCTTAGCTGTTAGCGGTGTGCTACGAAAAACGTCTTAGTGCGGTCTGTTGTATTCATTATGAGCCATTATCACAAGCTGGCGACAAGAAATGGCGGCACAATGGAGTTGGAATGAAGCTGCCACCATGCGCTTTACACTTGTAACTAATGCGCCATATTTAATGCCCTGCTGCTGCTTCTTATATTTCTCTTTCTCTCTGCTGTTGCTTTTGCTCCTTGCAGAGACAATGGCATTGGCAAGTCTTACAGCTGCTTTTTTTACTGGGAATTTCTCTTGGAGTTGGGATTTTCCATCCACTCGCTGCTTTGCGCCATTGTGTGTTTGCTTTTTTTTTTTGTTTGTCATTTCTGTCGTTTTTGTTTGTTTCCCAGTTAGTTTTTATGTTTGTCCAACCACCCACCAAATTGTCTTTATTTGAAATGCAGTTTTTAAAAATGCAATTTTCATTGAAATTCATCGCAATTTCCTTGCGCACGACCGTCCTTCTTCGTATATAGTATTCCAGTCGCCATTTACTTAGTTTTCATCACTTAAAGCGAGTGCAACTCTTGTTGGTTGCTTTTTGAGCTTCGAATTAAACTTGAGCCAAGTTTGGTTTTCGGTATTAATTAATTTTACAATTGCTGCGGGTTACTATACTGCAAGTGACAGGCAATCTGCCTTAGGCTGAGACAGGAACTACGTAGAAGTTGTGTTGCAATTAACTAATGGCGAGACAAACGGTACGTATACGCAATATACATTTGGCCAGACCGACAAGCAATTTGCGTGTCACGGCGCACAAAGTCGACCGATGACAAAGCCAAATGCCATTCACTCCTATCTAAATCCAACAATAGCACGCGAACAACAAGAACGAACACCAAAAACCTATCAGTAGACAGCGTAAATGATCCATCGACAAAAGGTTTTTCAGTTTCCCGAGTTCCATTTTAAAAACATCTAGGAATAAAAACACAAGAACTCAAAAAGAATGTTGTTAATTCCCGTTTGAAATCATCTTCGATAAAATACAAATTTTAAGAAAATAACACTGCAGCAAATCTCCAAATTAAATAAAAAAAATAGAACAAAAATTCGAAAATGAATTATTAAATTTTCCTTGATATATTACGCATATATAGAATTATTATTATTAAGAAAATAATTTGATTAATATTGTCCAACAGTTTTAAATCAATTTAAAATATAATTGTAGATCATAGACGGATTTTTTTAAGCTATCTATAGAGCATCTGGCATTCGACTAGTGACCAGGTCTATTACTTTCATGATTTGTTTTCCATTTTTTGTTTGATTTTTTGCATTCTTCCTCTTCTTCTGCTTTGTTAGCATGCATCTAACGGCTCAGCTGTCAAAGGCAACAGGACTATGCCGTTTGCACTACGAAAATCACAACGTCAGAGACGTCAGTTAGTCAACCAGTCAGTCATTCACTGGGGTACGATGGTTTGTCAGTCAATGAGCTTAGCTTGATTTCCCCAACAACACAAACGGCAAGAAAAAATAGAAGTAACAGTGAAATTATCATACCTGGCAGCCAGAGTCAACCTTTGACAGCTGGAAACCACTTAAATTATGTGCCCGCTGTGCAGTTGCCAGAACAAAGTGGACTAACAACTCGGAGAGATTTCTCTCTCTCTTTCTGTTGCCTGTGCTTCTTATGTTAATTTTGTTGGCCTTAGCATCAGGCAAAGTTAAGCAATTGACATAAAGTGACTGAGCTTTCCGACTCGACTCGACTCGACCGACCTTTTCAATGTATCTCATTTTGCTTGCTATGTTTGTGGCTTTCCCGCAGAATATGACTCGAGATGCTATGCAAAGTGTTGGCAAATTAATTACTGGGAAATGTGTGTTGGTATATCTGTGTGTGCTTGTGTGTGTATGTATTTGTGTGCTAGCCAGCTCTGGGCAACAGGTGTGGGAATTCATTTGATTTGACACCAAACGGAAGTGAGAAACAAAATTATTTGCTACGTGTAAGGTATTTAAGTTGCAAAACTTCCACCTACAAGAAAAGGAAACCAATGAAATGTTTTAGCTTACTCGCTTTAGTTTCAACACTTTGCATTCCAATGTAACGGAAATTAGAGATGTTTAATTAACAAACATAAACTTATACATGCCTTTGATAAGACTGCATGTAAACTGTTAATATAATGCAGATAGTTGCATTTTAATTAAGTGCTGCATGCTTTTGAGGGTACAATTTTCATTGAAACAATAAACTAACAAGAATTTTTTGAGCATAAATTAAGTGAGAATGCTTAAGGCAAGAGTACTTAATCTGAACAATATATCAATAGATTTTTAGAATACAAATGAAATTATCTATAAACAATTACGCACATGTGGTGTAAGACTAAATAAATGTGTTATTATGTTTTAAATTGAAAACTAAAAAAAAAAACAAATAATCCCCATATTTTCAGTACATTCATTTTAATTCCGTGCTATGCAAAATGCTTACTAAACATATTTGATTGTAGTTTATGCGAAAGTGTATAGATAACCTTTCAAAGTATGCTTCAAAACACTAAGAAAACTACAACTCCTTACTTCACAAGTGCATTAGTTGCATATATAAAAACTTAAGACTATGGCAAGTGGAAGAGGGGTAGTTTAGGGTTTTCCTGGCGCCGCGATGGCTAATGAAGTAGTCGCCACGCTGGGGCCCAACTAAACGGGCAGCGAACTTTGGACATAACAACAATGCGTGTAAATAGCTAAAGTTCAGCTCGCATGATGTCCGACATCAACAGAACTGAACTAAACTCAACTCAACTTAACTGAACAGAACAGAACAGAACTGAACTCAACTGAACTAAACTATTCGCACAACTTGCTAAAGCTAAAAATCATTTAATTAAAGTTCAGCACGACGTCTAAACCAAAGGCAACACAAACAACAACAACAACAGCAGAAACATACTATGTTAGCGGCTCTCTTAATTGCTTAAACAAGTAGCTAACAAGTGAACATCTAAACTGAAAGACGAGAGTGAAACAGAGACAAAGAAGGAGAGCGAGAGAGAGGTTAGCGGGTGCAGTGACCTGTGCTGTTTGGTAGACAGAGGCAGCAAATCACTGACTAATTAGTATTCACTGTTTCAACTCAAAACTAGAATGCAATACAAAAATATCATAAATATTCTCATGTCTAAAATACTAATGCATGCGATTTTCTCACGATGACTGCATTCACAAAAATTATTAGGCTTGGTTATAATACTAAAAGCTCAAATATAACTTAAAGCTTGTACTGAATTTAAAATTTTATTTATTTCAAAATTTACTATATACAAAAATGTTCTTAATTCCACATTGAAACCAGTTGCATTGTTTCTTTGCTACTCTGAAAACTTATTTATATTTTTATTAAAAAATATTGATTGGAAAAAGGAATTATGCAGAGCACATTTATTCAAATTTTCTTGTTTTTCTCTTGCTTTTAAGTTTCATACAAATATCAAATAATTTTGGTATAAAATTGTTGAATAAATGCATTGGCTAGGGCATTCCATCTTCGGTATTCCCTGGTTGAACAACCATGGCTGTATTCTATGTCTGTTGCTGGCAAATGACTTTTTGGCCACTGGCAACTGGCGGTTGACTGCCCATGCATTTGGCAGTGTAATTTTTCAGCGAAAACAAACGCCAAATAGCAGGCAACATGCAATTTATGATGTTTACTTAAGATTATTCATAAGCCAGTCTCTGGGCTTGCAGATGTTCTTTACTCCCTCTGAGAGGGATGCGAGTTGATTGCTTCCCCTTTCAATGTCCTGCTGCTGCTGCTGCTGTGTTTGCCATTGTCAATGCAATGTGAATGCGCTGTGCCTGCAGTTTTCTAAATAAATTTTCTGCTGAATTTGCTTTAAAACGAAGCTCAAATTGCTGACCAGTTGGTGCTGCTTACAACCGTTGGGTTGTGTGTGGTGGGCGGCGGGGCACACTTGGGGCGTGGCAACATGCCTCACTACATGTAATTTTACGCGCAACTTAACTTGTAAACCGGGTTGATGGAGGGGATGAAGGGAGAACATGTCGTCATTCCCCGCATACCTGCCGCATTGGGCTCAAATGTTTGAGCTACATGGCGTATGCTTAATATGCAGCTTTGCTGCTTTGATTTGGCATTAAAGCTTAAATCAGTAACCAGCATGGATTGCGGCATTGTGCGGTTGAATTGAATGGTTAAGTACTTGAATTGTTGCGTATGAATGTGTGTGTGTGTGCTGTGCAACATGGCGTATGAGTTATACTCACAAACATTAAGCATACGCCGCGTGGTCGGGTGCTTTTGCCTTTTGCCGTCGGCTATTAAGATGGAATTACATTATTAGCATAATGTTAAATAGCGCAGCGCATTGTGGGCGTTGAATGCATTCAAGCAAAACGGGCAAATGCTAACTAGTTTTGAGAATGGGAATCGAAATGCGCTTAAAATTAATACGCTGAAATGAGTTCTCTATAAATATGACTGTTAATTAAGGATTATGTACATTATGAATAGCTGAATAACCAAACGAAAAGTTCTTCATTAGAACAGCTCTTTATTGATAATTTTAAGTAAATTGTTGAAGTTGTTCAATATAATTGAAAACTGGGAAGTGTGTTACGTTTTAAAGCTGAATGTCTGACCATTTTAATGTCTAAAGTAATTTATCATTAACTCTTTCTCAACCCCAATTCAGTCCCATTGTTCAATTAATTGCTGCACAATGCCATTATGCAATGCCATGCCTTCTACTAATTTACATCATCTACTTTCTCTTTTGCACTCACTCAATCTCTTACTGAACCTCTTCTCGCCTTTTTTGCATTCATTCCCAGATACGACTATGAGACGCTGCTGCAGAATTCTACATTTTGTTTGGTGCCACGCGGACGTCGCTTGGGTTCCTTCAGGTAAAAAAACAAAAACGGAAAACGAAAATCGAAAAAAAAAACAGGAAAACAATTTTCATTTTCCAGCTCATGCCCATTTCATTTTCTCTTATATTTTTTTTCTGATTGTGTTTTTTTTTGATCATTCTTTTTATTTTTGTAGATTTCTCGAAGCATTACAGGCCGGCTGCATTCCCGTGCTATTGTCCAATGCCTGGGTATTGCCATTTGAATCGAAAATCGATTGGAAACAGGCCGCCATTTGGGCCGATGAACGGCTACTGCTGCAGGTGAGTTGGCCAAGAGCATAATACGACTATCAATACATATATATATATATCTCGTGTCTATCTATCTGTATGTTCGGATTGGCACATAAGTTTTTTGTGTGCCGTCATGAAATATGAAAACGCGTTGTGAGTTTTTAAAATGTGACCTGTTTTGTCTGTTGCAAAGTTTTGTTATTTTCCCGGCTAACCTAAATCCGTAATGGGTATCCTGCTGTCCTCTTTGTCAGCTTTCTCATCATTTATTGAAGATTGAAAGCTGTACAAAAAGTCATTTTCACATGACTTCTAGAAATATGCAACTTTGGACCCAAAATGCATTGATTGAAATATGTGTTTATTTCTGATGTGGTATTGGTATTTCTTTGATCAACTCTCGCTGAATACTCACGTGAATAGCCTGCCATTCGCAATTTCTGCATGAAAAATGAATTGTGGATATACGAAGAAGCATGTCCACTTTTGGCCAGATGCTCACCTGGCTAAAAAAACATAAAAGAACATTACGACTGTCTGTCGGATTGTTTGATTGTCTGTGAGTGCGTTGCTGCTCGTTTCTTGGCATTTGTTTGCACCCATCGATGGGTGGTTGTCCATCCCTGAACATGTTCTATTTCAGCTACTTCTGCTATTTCTGGTTCATGTTCGTTTTTTCATTCGCGACAAAGTCTTGGCGCATTGTTTGCCAATTGCATTGTCGTCATCTGTTCCTCGTCCTTTGCCTTCATCGTTGCTATGTTTGCCTTTGTAGTTTATTGGCAGGAAATGCAATTAATTAAGTTAACTTGAGCAGGAAACTAGAGCTGTACGAGTACGAAGTTGCAAAAGCACTCGTGCAGCACTCTTTAAATTGTTACAACTTGCTGTTGGGCAATTTATTGAATGCTCGTTGCCTTATTATGATGTATATCCTGTGGGCAATTCCCTAACTAATTAGCTGCACTCTTTGCTTCATCATTGTGCATTCGTTGTTGTTTTTGGGCAGCCATAATTAATGGATTATACAAGTACCTGAACGCTGTTGCAGTTTCTATCCTTAAGCTGAGATTACGCATACGCAGCGTAACCGAACATAATCACCCAGACTTATAATCTCTGCTTCTCTCATTACAGGTGCCCGACATTGTACGCTCCATCTCAGCGGAACGCATATTTGCCCTGCGCCAACAGACCCAAGTCCTCTGGGAGCGCTACTTTGGCTCCATTGAGAAAATCGTTTTTACAACATTCGAGGTGAGTTTTCCGACACGTTACATTTACATGTTATTTGCCGCTTATGTCATAAGCTGACACCCCACTACAACTACAACCATCAGGTGAAGTAGAACTTGTCTTCTCTTCAACAAAAAACATGCACATTTTTGGAGTGTACGTATATGTTCGTATATTGTGGGTGAATTTCTGTGGTCGACAGCTTTAAGCATCCATTAAATGTCTAAGGTTATATGAGACTTTTGCTGTTCATATTATTATTATTATTATATGGATGTTCATATTAAAGTGTAGCTTTTATTTTTCTTCGTAACAATTCATTTTAGCTTACTGATAAATCTGCTCTTTTCAATTTAATAATTTAATTGACTTATATTCATATCAGCATGAACAGATATTTAATTTACTTAGAAAAGTGTGATTGGCAGTTAAATATGCATATTTGCAGTCGCAATGCGAACTTATTGATGAGGTGCTGTCAACTTATGGAATATTACATTTAATTTCATTTTAAATTGAATTTCTTATTGACCATAAAGTTTGACGTGGCATGATTGTTAATAATAGAACAAATAATGATCAAATACAATAGAGTTAGTGCCAGTTTTTGAATGTCTTTTTAAATTTTTATCAAAGAGATATTCTTAAATGTAACATTTCTTATAAATTCTATTCTATTTCTCCGATATTCATTGAAATAAGACTGCAAGTTTGTGCTCCTCTTTATCTCTCAGTGTGTAACTGCGACTGGCAAAACAAATGTATCTGTAAGCTGCTCTCTAACCAACAGCAGCAGTTCTTGGCTATTGAATTTGAATGTGACACGTTAGGCAAAATAAAGAAGAGCTTTGAGAGTTTGAGAATAACCAAATATGCGATGATGTAGACGAGGTTAAGGATAGAGAGGGAGATTCGTATAAATAATAGACACGCGCATTTCAAGCATACACACATACACACACATATGCAAAAGTTGTTTATACACAATGAAATGGCAATCGGCGAACGAGACAAGCGACATGCGACGTCGCGACGTTGATGATGACGCCGAGAAGAAAAGCAAACCAAACCAAACCGAACCGAACCGAAACCAAACCGTCGACACTGGAGACCACTTTTCAACACCCCCAAATTGACACACGCACAGTGAGGCAGACACAAACACACACACACACAGACGGTTACAGCCAATGTGAATGCACAGAGCATTCAATTTTGTGTAATCATCATGCCAGGAACACAGAAACTGAAGTTGAATTTCATTCCCACTCTTTCACTCTTTCTCTCTCTCTCTGTCTTTCCTTTTCGATGGTAACTGCAGGTCGCGATGTGGCGAATCTTTTTGCGCTGACAGATACATTAACAGTCGACGACATGGTTAGATGTGGTTGCCTCCGGTTGCCAGTGTTACCCTCTAAAAGCTGATGCTTCTCATGCACCAACCGCATGGCAGTGTGAGAGATTGGATGTTGCAAGTGTGCGTTGTGTAGCTATTGTGGTTTTGGCTTTGGCTTTGGCTTTGAATGCCACATCTTCATTTCTTTTTTTTTTTTTTTGCCGACTTGGGCAAGAAATAATCAATTTACTTTTACGTGTATGTGTGTGTGTGTGTGTTAACCAAATGAAAAGCAAATATTTGCCATGCAACGTGACCAGCTTGTAGTTAGCCAGTCCACAATAACAATTGGATAAGCTTCAAAAAGTGGTCAACACACGCACTAGATGATGATTCTGGGTATTGTTAACATGTCAACCCAACAACTGCTACTTTTTCTTATCGCTTGGCCGAAACATCAATTCTAATTGGCAGCACAAACTCACAGGTAACCTCGAGTCCTGATTTATGGCAACTGCCAGCTAATTTTCACTCCATTATTATTATTGCCCGGCCTTTTATCAACATGTCGTTAATTGGACTTTTGCTTAGGAGCCTTTGCTTCTGCATTTTATGGCCACAGAATTGGCTTCAAATGTTGTTGCTGAAACGGTACAAATTTAAGAAAATTAATTAAATTTATCTTTGTGTTTGATGTCATCGATACATATTAGAGTTGAGTCTTTTTCATACTGCTTGAACAACTCTTTTTTCTATAAAATCATCTCATTTTTGAAAATTTATATTCTTTTAATATCTGGAAATTTGAATAGAATTGATGGCAAAATATTTTATGGTACTCAGAGGACGCATCTAAAGGAGGGATCTCATGCATTTGCAATGCTTTTAGCATACATTTTTCTTGGCCAAAGTTCACTGGGCATTATGTCAAATGCAATTGCAATGCTGCTGCAGCAGCAGCAGCAGCTTCTATAGCTAATGTAATGCGCCTGAAAGCACGCAACACTTTTTGTTTGCGTTGCAATGTGCAGCAGCAACCCCTTTGATGCTCCCCCGCCACCCCTTGACACAGCCAACATGCACCTTTGATTTATGCGTCGCGATTAAAAAATGAATTGTGGCATTTTCGACAGGGAAAATGGTCACGCCCCGCCCATCATTTTGTTGTTGTTGCTGTTGTAGGTGTAGCGAAAGTACGTGTGTGTGTGCTTGTGTGTGTGTGTGGCACGTGCTGCACGTAATGCTCAGCCCTTTTTTGCATATGCCAAAAATGCAGTCTGTGTCAGCTTTTGGTCAGCTTCGTGGGGGAGTAACCCCTCTCATTGCTGTGGCTTTAATATGAAAAAAGTTTTGCGCATATTTGTTGAAAAATAGTTGACGTGTGCTGCCTTCTGCCTGCTGCTTGCTGCCTATGCCTCATGCTGCATGCCACATGATGCCTGCTGGCTGCTGCTTGCTGTCTACTGTCTACTGTCTGCTGGCTAAAGCCTGTGGCTTGGCAAGCTGCCCAGCGTGTCCTTCGGACTGGAGTCACGTCGCCGTTGAGCTGCGACACACAAACTCAATTTATGCATAGGCCAGGCTTGAGCTAAAATTATAGTCGTATGCCTGGCAATTTGTTTTATTAATAAAACGCATATCAAAGTGCAAAATCCACTCGGCAACTTTGGCGTCACTCCGAGGTGTCCGTTTCGATGCGCATCTCCATTTCCAGCCACGTTTTCACAGGCAAATCACGTCGACGGGCGACGGCAGATGAACCCCGCCTAATAACCTTTTAGTCTAATAGCTTAACCCAACACACAGACATAGACACTCACACACACTCTCAAACACACACACACATACTACTGTGCCTGAGGGATTAGAAGAAAGTGTGACCGGCTTTGCATTTCATAGCAAAATCCTTTTTACGCTTAAGACTCGTTCATGCAGCAAATTGATTTAGGCATAAACACGCCTGAAACCCAAATTATGCGAGTGGCAAATAATTTTTGCTGCCTGAATGTGTGTTTTTATATTTCACGGTCCTTCCTGTTTCCTTCCACAAATCCAATCGCAATCCAGAATCCGTATCCAAATCCAAGTGTTTAACTCTTTTTGTGAGGGCGTTGAAGCGCAGCTGGCAGTTAGCATGGGACCAGTCGCTCTCTCTCTCTTCATTCTCTCTCTCTCTCTCGCTCTATTAAAGTCAACAAACTAACAACAACATGTGCAAAAACAACAACAGCTGTAGCTGATGCTCTTGTTGGTTATGCAAACATCAACAGCAACAACAACAACAAGAACGCTGCAAGAGCGGAAAAAGGTGGTCAGAAAGGGTCACAGAAGGAAGGATATAGTATGAGAATGAGCCTGAAGTTGGTTTCCCAATGTCTGGGCGAAAAAACAAATTAAGCAGTTATTTGGGGTTTTGCTCGTCTTACGGTCTTAACCTCACACACACACACACACACACCCACACACACGCTCACACAAATGTGTATCGGGATACACACCCTTTAACAGTTATCCTTGTCATTTGGTATTTGGGAAATTAAGGCGTCGTCCATTAAAAACCGCCATTAAAGGCGAAAGAGTTAAGACAACCATAATTAAGTAATTTCCCAAGTTTTCACTTCTCTAGGGGTTATTAGATCCACTTTTAGTAGAGTTTAGGATTAAGTAACCCCAAAAAAGGAGAACTAAGTTTATTTATTGATTATTGATTAGATTTGATTAATAATAAAGCAACCTGTCAACTTTTGAGCTCTTACAACATAAGTTGTGTTGTACACACGTTTGCAAAAAAAAAATGAAAACACGAATACCTATTCATTAATATTATGTTTCCAGACGTAAATAATTAAATGTAAAAGAACGTAACAGGAATTAAATACCAACGGATTTCAATAGCTAATTTAATAAACAAAAAAAATGATAATAGATTACATAAAAAAGGAATGTTTTTTTTAGCATTGTCAATGGACAAATTAAACTGTTGTTTTTATTTTTTTTATGTTTTGCACATGTCTGTATATTTTATAAAATATCAAAATAAAATCGCTGACAAATTGTTAACTGCGATAATTGTCTGTTGGATTAGAGAAAATGTGGACCATTCCGATGATTCAGTTCTGTTTTCTGTGTCTGATCCCCAGATTTGCATAATTTTTTTATACTCCTATGTGAAACTTTTAGTTGAACCCAAAAGCCGAATACACAATAACCCCACACACACACATAGACACACACTCACATAGAATGTTGGCCAGTTGTAGCTACCACAAAGAGGTCACTCAAAGTCCACTTACCAACTTTGTTTGGCCAGCCGACTGCTAGTCCCATGCCAAAATCTTGGTTTAAGCCTAAAAGTCGCTATTGAGCGTAAACGTGTGTGTGTGTGTGAGTGTGTATATGTTAATATTGTAGTGTGTGAATGTGACCGATAAGCGTGTGGTTGCACAGTCACCAGGGCAGCCGGACGCAGTCAAATGTTAAAGTTCGAAAATGGCCAGAATACCACAATAAGCTCAAGATTTCCCAACGCCCACTATCTCTCATCCTTTTCTCTCTCACTCTCTCTCTCTCTCTCTCTCTCTTTCCTCTCTCTGCATCTCTCTGTCTCCTGTACACTTGAAGCCTCTTTAGATATGAACTCTCGACTGGAAATGCTGTTGTTGCTTGTATTTTGTTTATGGCCAACGCCCAGTGCAGTTTGGTTACGGGTCCAGCTATGGGTTAAGTTATTTTGCACAAAAATATGTTGCATACTTGTAGGCAGCTGTCGAAAAAGTTCATGTGTGTAAGTGTGTGAGGAAAAACCGCTACTCACACGCTCAACTTTTCTGTGTCACCGAGATTTGCATTTCAAAGCATTGTGGGCGCTGCCACGCCCTAGACTTCTAGATATAGATATAAACCATATACATATATATATATATATATATACACCTGCACAGTGGCAACAACTTATTACTTTGACTAATCCTATTATGCGCATGCAAACGTGCGACAAGCAAGAACTTTTCCTGCAACTACTTTGAAGTTGAACGCCTCAGTGGCCGCCTTTATCTCTCGACGTCACTCTCTCCAAATCTCTCTTCCCTTTTTCTATTCCACTCGCTTGCTCCATCGTTGTGTCTCTCTTGGTCTGTTTGTCCGGCTGTCTGTCCATTCATTCCATTGAATCGTGTGCTCACTCAACCGCCTCTAAGTTGTCTTAGTAGCTGTCGCTGCTGTTGCACTGCAACAAAAATCGGTCTATGAGAATATAAAACATTACATACAGTCACAACCATAACTAACTGATAGATAATATCACATAAAATAACGATTCTTAATTAATTTTAGTATGCATAACATTACAATCAAATTTTGAATAAATAATCCAATTAAATTCCACACTTATTGAGGAATTTATTTTCTTTAAATATGTTGACAATGATTTATGCGCTATGTATACTTTTTATGAATTTCTATACATACATATCTTAAAAGACAATTTCGACATTTTTTGAAAACTATTTTGCCATTTTTCCGCAGTTTTATTCGAAAATCATTCTTTTTGTTTATTATCATTAATTTTGTTAAATGAAAATTTTATTTTAAAATTTTAAATTCAGTTAAGTGGCAAAAAATACTGACACATATATTTATTTAAAATTTTTAAAATATCTCACGCGCTTAACAACAAATTCTAGCAAGAGAGTACGTCATTTATATTTAAAAATTGTTATTGACCAAGTCGAAAACTGCGTGACATTAAAATATTTTCATTTAGAATTATTTTAGTTAAATAGTAGATATTTTTTTGTATATATAAAATAATGAACTTAATCTTGCTGTTTGTTTTTAATACCTAATGATATTAAATTGTGCACAGTTTATCAACTGCAAATCCCGAGTTTAAGAATCTTGACCCAAATCCTTGGCCAATTTTCGCACTGTGCAGTCGCACCTTCTATCGCTATCCTTGGTGCAACTTTTATCTAGCTGCTTGTTGTAGTTAATTTCACCTGCTTACTGTCCATTTTCTTTTGAATAGGGTGGTGGTGGTGAGGGGCAGTGTTGGCAAATGCCGCGACAGCAGCTGAGCGAGGAAACTTTCTTGGCAAATCTTGGCAAACGCGAGTTAAGCGGATTTTCTCGGCTGCCTGGCCAACTTTGCCTCATGGCAAACTTGGTAAAACTGCTTGGCAAAATGCTACCTGAGCCATTAATTGAATTCTGGACATGTCCACAGAGTTTTTTTTCTTATTTTATTTATTTTTCTTCTTTATGTATTTGAAACATGTGTAGGTCTTTCTTTTGTTTTCTAATTTTTATTTTTAGCAAATGCATTTTTAAATTACAATACATAAAAAATTGATACGAACATCTCTTAAGCATATTGAACATATATATTGAAACGAACAATGTGCTGTAATTGTTTGTGTTGTACATTATAAATTGCATTTAACATTGATAGGCATTAAAAAAACTGGTAGTAGTAGTAGTAGATATGATGTGTTTCTGTGAATGTTGCACGTCTTGAAGTGACTTCTTCTTCTTCGTTAGCTGCTAATCCTATTCTTGTGAATCTCTCCTATAAGCTGTTGACTATGAGTATGTGTGTCTGTTGTTGTTGTGTGTGTGTGGGTGTGTATCTTCTAGAAGAGCAGCGAGAACAGACTTCTTACGCCAGTGGAGCCAGCTCCGGAACCGAGGGTAAAACCGGTGCTGGGCGTACCACTGCTGCGATGCCTCGAGACATGGCTGGAAGTGTTTGCACGGACACGGTCGTAGCTGGCAACATCCTGTAAGCGAGGGGGGGAATTTGTTAATTAGATAAATCAGTTTGTGGGGATTGATGGGGATTGTATTGCGTACTGGTCGAGCACAAACTCGAGATGCCTGCAGGGACGGCAGATGTCACAAGTGCCGCATGTGTTGTAAATCGACAAGATTCTCACCTCTTTGTCGGCATTGGCCAGAACGGAGCGCATCGAGTTGGCCACTGGCCACTTCTTCTTCATGACCAAATTGCTGGGTGGATCATGAGCAGCGCCTGCATCTACCGACCAAATGGTCACTGTTGCACCACCTACAATCTTGGAGCCCCGAGAGAATTTAAAAGCGAGCTCCTCATCACCGGCAATGCGAGTCAATTGCCAGCCCGTTAGATGGATCTCCTCGGTGCCCTTGTTGTGCAGCTTAATGAACCGTCCTTCTGTGTCCGCCTCAATGATCTCCAGATCACCCTTGGCTGCCGCATTCACCGAGTACTCAGACAGCGTGCGATCCTCGCTCTCATCGATAACAGTACGGCGACGCTTCACAGCTCCCGAGCCGGAAATTCCCGGAGTGGCAGAGCGACGTCCACTGGGAGTAACACGGCCCGAGTGGGAGCCACCACTGGCGGTTAGGTGGGTACCACTGTTGGAGATGCCCGAATCGGTGCTGGGACGGGCTGGTGAGGTAATGTTTAGGCGACGTTCCTCGCCACACAACAACTTGTCGTAGGCAGCCAGTTCCAAATCCAGGGAAACCTTGATGTCCATGAGATCCTGGTATTCCTGCAGCTGTTGGGCCATCTCATCGCGCATGCGCTGCAGATCTGCCTCCAGTGAGGCAATGTACTGATTATGACGCTGTCGCTCCGTGTCCAAGAGATTCTCCAGCTCACGAATGCGAGCCTAGCAATTTGAAAAAGAAACATGCAATTAGTACAAATCAATATCTTGCCATCTTGCTACTTACATTCAATCCAACATTAAGGCTCTCCAGATCCTGCAGTTGTTTCTGCAGGCCATCGATTTTGGTGCGCATGAGACGCACCTCCTCTGTGGCATGCAGTGATCCCTGATTGGAACGTGCCACAGCTGCCTTGAGATTCTGTATCTCGTTGTCATAGAGCAGCTCGATCTCCTCACGATTGGCGCGCATCTGTCCCTCATACTGATCACGCAGCTCCTGCAGCGATTGCTGCAACTTAGCCTCATACTGTCGCGACAGACGACCGTCGATCTCACTGATCTCGATCTGGCGACGCGAACGGGTCTCGGTGAGCTCCTGCGAATGCACCTGATCCTTGAACGCCAACTCTTCGCGCAGACTCTGGTTCTGATTCTCCAGATCGACACGTGCCAACGTCTCGGCCTCAAGCTGCTTACGCAGATCATCCAGCTGACGACGCAGACGCTCATTTTCCGCAGACAAATCCTTGACCTGATCCTCGGCCTTCTTGCGATCGGTCAGAGCCGAGTTATATTTGCCATTCACTTCAGTGTAACGAGATTCATAGAGACGTGCATTGTTCTCGGCCACGGTTGCCTCTTTAGTTTTCTTGTCAAGTCTGCGAATAAAATACATGGCGATTATAGTTTTTTTTTTATAAATATTAGTTACTATAAAACAAGAATAATTTGTTAAAAATTCAATTTGTATTTTAAAATCAAAGTGTAACTTAAAAATATGAATTTACAAATAGATGTTTAAAAAATTTCATTCATTTTATCTGGCTTTCAGGATACCCATACGTAAATAGTATCAGAGATTTTCCCATTTAATCAGATCATGTTGTGTATATTTATTTAATTTGTATTTCTTTTTTGTAATGCTTGTTTGTCAGGGATTACGAATTTGTTAATTGCTTTTTATCAACAAACTTGAACACGTTTGTATCTGATGACGTCACAATCCCAGTTTACATTGATTCACATGCGATCGCATTCGCTCTCACGAACACTCTCTAGAAACTCTTATGCATATCTCTCTTTCTCGCACAATCTTTCTTCTCTTTCTTTCTATTTGTAACATTTTATCTTATGTATTATTCATCGCTTCAGTTTCTTTCAGTTGCTGCCTTGAAATCGTCAAATGCCATTAGCATAAAGTAGCTATGCTATTTTCTGCCCAACATATCTATGTATATTTGCTTTCCCTGTCTTATTTCTACCCCTCTCTCTCTCTCTCTTTTTTTCACATATTTAATTTATCGGCAAAGCTTCTTCAAAAATTTTATTTTCAATTTAGCTAAAGACAAACTTGTTTATTTGACTAACAAAAATTCCACAATCTATACGGAAATATCGTCGTTGACTCTCGTGGTTTGCACGTTTACTTTATTTTTGCTCTGCTAATTATAGCCACAATAATCTTTCAAATAAACAAAGTATCTTAATGTTTTCTGTTGAAATTTTCTGTTAATGAAATTTCCTGGATCCGATTTTATTTTACGGACTTACAAAAGCCAGTAACAATTTCTGAAGCTACTCAAATGAGTATAGAAATAGGAAAATATTCAAGGTTATTCTCAGTGTTCTGGCATGCGTGAGTCGACAAATTCCCCCCGTCCACCCACAAACATTCATGACAGGAACACATAAATAAAAATGCTACCAAGCGACCTAATTTATCAAAGATTTGCTTTTTTGTTGTGAAGGCGAGTAAAAGTGGGTTAATTATCAAAAGAACTTTTTGGACTGGTCAACGAAAGCTTTTCAATTTTGAGTATGTGTATAATTAGATGTGAATGATTGCAACACCTATCTTATGGTTTTAAATTAAAAATATACATGAAAACGAGTATTTTCTCTGCAATTTAAAATACAAAGAAAAAGGAACAAAGCCATTTATCTTTGATTTATTACTAACTTTGTGTTATCCAAATTCTATTTAAATATTAATTGTTAAACATTCTTTTCAATTGGCCAATACTCCATTGTGAAATCTCTGGTCATTATGGCTAAATATATAATTGTATTCGGCCAGGTTAATGCACAAGTGTACAAACAAACAGAGCCCATACTTTGGTTAATACCCTAACCCACAATAAATACCCAACATAAATATTGCTTTGATGATAACAGAAACGCAAAAGCCAAATACGCAACATTCCGAATTTGTTGACATCATAGCTGTGGTCGAAAGGGAGGGGGGCTGCGGGCCCACGAAAAAAAAATAGAAAAGAAAAACCGGTATTACATTTGGACTTCTCTATTAATGGGCGACATTACAAGCAAATACAAACGTTGCGCGCTATTTTTGGGCTGAATGACATCACATACATAGTACACATTATATATATTTATTTGTATGTATGAATGTATGAATGTATTCATTCGCTTTTGTTTTCATTTGCAACCTTGAAAGGGTTTAGACATTGCGTATACGAACTGTGGAACGCAAATTTGTTTGTATTTATATTTGAGTTGAGTGACATTTGCTGTGCTTTTGGGCAGAAGAAGCATTTTGGGATTCATCTTGGCATTTGAATTAAATGTGGCCAGCAATGAATACGTTCTCAGACGTTCTAAAAATTCACTTGCTTGCTTGCTTGAGTTGTTATTCTCGTTTGATTTGGAGGTTTTTTCGAGGCGCAAATATTAAAAATAAACAAGTGCAAGAGAGAGAATGTGTGTGTGAGGGGTGTAGAGAGAGAGAGAGAGAGAGAGCGCAATTTCCATGTGCGCTGCTGACTGCGGTATGACATCAGCAATACACATACATATACTCACACATACATGTTTAAACATGCACTGCGCTCTCTCAACCTCTCTCTCTCTCTCTCTCTCTCTTGTGAATAAGCTCAGATATGACATCACTACGAGTGTTGATAAGTGAGCTTTGCCTATGTTGTTGTTATTTTACCTTTGCTTCAAATCATCATTCTCCTCCCACAACCGCTTAATATCGATCTCCAATTTGGCCTTCTCCTTGGCCGTCTCATCGAGCAGCTTACGTGCCGCAGATAATTCCTTTTCATAGACCGCCTTTAAATTGGATGTCTCACGATTAACCGTATCTTGTGCCAAATGCAATTCCTGAGTCAGTCGTCCATTCTCATTCTCCAGATGTCGCATGCGATCGATGTAACAGGCGAGACGGTCATTCAGATGCTGCAGCTCCTCCTTCTCCTGCAGACGTGTGGTGCGCGTCGGACTCGTCGGACTTGTTGCACCCATGCGTCCGGATGACGAGTTGGACACTCCGCCAACTGGCGTCGACGTAGATGCGCGAGAGACGCGTGTGTTGACTGTTACGCGGCGAGCGGACATTTTTTTGCTTTTTTTTTATTAGCTTATTCAAAATTGAATTGAGGAACGTTTTAAGTACGCAAACGGTATTTGCTTAGATATTATTTGATATTTTATAGCTGTCAGTTTGTTACGTCTACTTCTATCTGTTTTTTGTTTTTTGTAAGTTTATCCAATAAGACGTGCGATTGCTTTGACTGTTGAAATATTACTGTAAGTTGCGCCTCGTTGGCCGCTCGCACGAAAGCGCTGCGCGTCATCATCGACGAAATTAGTAGTCGCCGTCGCTGTCGCAGTCACCGTCACCGTCGCCGTCGCAGTCAGCGTTATAGTCGACGGCCATAAACAACAAATGCTATATGGTAGGAGTGTTGCCAAAACAGCTTTTTCCACAAAAATATGGATTTTTTTTTAAATTGAGTTTGAGTAAACTTTCAGTTTATTTTAAGTGTGTTTGGCTTTTTGTGACACTTTTACCGAGTAAAATATATTTGTGCATTTTGATATAGTAGCTAAATTTACACACTTGATGGAAGCACTCAGCTAATCATAAAGTAAATCCAAAGCTTACAAGACCATGCCTTAAAAAATTTAAACCGTAAGAATAATGATTAATTTTTACAAACTATTTGATTTTCCAAAGAAATTTTATAGACGTAGTACATCGAAATTTTCATAAGGTATGCCATCTTACAATTATGTAACTGCTGAATGCTCTTATTTTATTATTTCACTGCGATTTAGAATACACCATAAATAATGTTTTCCAATAGTAAAATATGTTAATTTATTTTTTAGATTGTTTTCGTAACAATCTCGATTTTTTCAACTTGAACCCAACAAAAATAGCTTCTTTTTTTCGCTTGTTAACAGTAGACAACACTGTCTAGAGTCTAGAGCAGTGCCAGTGCTTTGCTCTCTCTTGAAAACTGAGGGACACCCGCTCTCGCTCAAATGTCCAAGCGGCGGCAGCGCTGCCAGCGTTTATAGCTTGCTTGGGGGAATTGTTGTTGCTGTTGTTGTTATTGCTGCTTGCACGCTTTCTTTTTTGTGTTACTGTTGTTGTTTCTTCGATTCGTTGAGAACGACGCTGTATTTGTTATGTTTGTGTGTTTATGTGCAGCTGTTTGTTGTTGGTGTCCGAGAGAGCCACAAATAGAAAACACAATTCAAGGCAATCAATGTCAAAGCTCGAAATGCGTTCACTAAACATTTACATTTCGAAGTTTCTGTTGGGTTAATGTACGCACTCTCAGGGTGTAATGGGATGGGAAGGTAAAACAACTTACATTTCAAAATAATACTCAATGAAAAATTTCTAATTTTGTGACTGTTTCAGTTAAGCAAAGCTTTTCAATTATTCCGTTTTAGCCGGCAGTCGATTATTAACCAAACCGGGAACTCAATTAAGTTCCGAAATTATGAAATACGACCGTTTCAAAATGTCACTCAATTGGCTATCGACCACCCACAGTGGGAAGAGGTTACAACAAAACTGCTTAGCGCAGTGTCAACTTGTCATAAATGAAATATTTATTGACATGTTGTTTGATGTTGTTGTTGTTGTTGCTGTTGTTTTGTGGTTAGGGTAACGATAGCCCCGCCCATTAATTGGGCTTTCTAGGGCAGGCCAACAGTAATAACAATAAATAACTGCAGCAACAACATCAACAACAACAATGATAAACCTACACTGAAGAAAACCTCAAACACACTCTTTCTAAAATTCTTTCTCTCTCTCTCTATCTCTCATTCTCTTTTGTGCAATTTCTCTTTGCAAAGTATCTGTTGTTGTTTTTAGCGGTCGCAGATATTTTTATAGCCGGCAAATTTTTTGCTTGTCAGTTACACACATGTACACCTGTCACACACACACACACATACAACTTTGCAATGTAGATTATCAGCCAGAGAGCATACGGCCTCTCTTGCTCTCTTGGCATTCACAATATGGCATGGTCATTCTTGAGTCTGCTCTCTCTGCCTCTCTCCTTGGCTCTCTTTCTGTTATTGTTGGTGCACACAGTTAGCGACAGCTGTTAGTTTGAGTGCAGCAAAGGGCTTATCAGTTATGTGCACACATGTGACGTCATCGGCTTAAAAGCAAGCGAAGCAAATCAAAAGCATCTGACCTTAAAATTTAAATATGACGCTGCTTATGCCGACGCTGACAGCGACGTCGCACACTGACGCCGCATTCCGAAATCGTCATGAAATATTTTCTTATTCTAATGGAAAATGCTCTTTTTTCCACTTCACAAAAATGCTCATATTTAAATAAAAAAAATAATATATATTTGGATTTATAATTAGTTACACGTTTTATTAATAATACTTTCGCTAATAAAGTTCCGAGAATTGCATCAGCTATAAAGATATAGAGAACTCATGATCGGTCAACTTTATGCATAAGTGTTATAAATACTGCATTTGATATAGATTCTCATTTGCTGACTCCAAATAAATTGTTGGGATAATATTTAATTATAAGTCAGAAATAAAAAGTAATAAAGAATACGGGAGAATCGTTATCATTCCCTAACCATGATAATTATGCCGGTATTACTTCTAATTTCGACCTGCGGGTCACAATCTCTGCGGATGATGTGGAATCCTGGAGCATTTTATTGTGAATAATAGATATGAATCGGGGTATATAGGAGGCTGCACTACAGTTTGCAGCCATCAGTCGTAATCGGTCTTAGGATTTGCATTACAATCAAAACAAAATGAAGGTTGCAATTTTGCTTGTATCCCTTCTGGGAGTAGTTGTCTGTTCCCTGACCAGGACCACTTACTCCGATGACTTGGTTTGGAACTCTTACAAATTGTATTTCGACAAGTTCTATGAAAATTAGTAAATTATACGATATTTATAGTATAAATTGAGTACTGATATCCACCGAAAATATTATTTAACTAATCACCCTTTATAATAATTTATTTCATATCTTTTGAAATTTTCAATCAAATGTTTTTTAAATTTTTAAATTATCTTTGCTTGCGAATAGAAGAAATGGTCACACTGTGCGCTAAACGTTTTATAGTCTTTTCAATATGACGTCATCAAATTATTTTAAATTTTGACGTATCCAAAGCTCCAACATTCTCTGTCTCTGCTTCGTGAACATTTAGAATATTAAAATATGTGTGTATTTAATGTTCCGTCTTGCCAAATTATAATTCTGTTCAAGTGTGTGAAATGCGGGTACATTTCAGCTAATTAGGTTTAATTAACATTGGACAAACCGGTGTTAAATTGTTATTGTTTTGTTTTTGTTTATTTTCAAATTATTTATTCTTGTTTTGTTTCTTTGCTCTTCTTTATTTTGCTTTGTGCTTATCATTTGTTTTCAGCTTTTTGCTTATTATGTTTTCTTAACTCTGAGTTTTTCCTGAGCTTGACGACTTGCAAAGGCAATTTGTCGCATAACTTGATTAATTATAAAAAATTACGGTCACAAATTGATAAGATTTGTGTTTTTCTGTATTCATTTAAATTTAAAAATTTGATAAGAAGAGGAAAACTGAACTCATAGAATTCTAGAACAGAATTAGAAATAGAATAGATAAGTTTTCATTTTTCATCAAAATGAAAACTTATGAACTAAACTTTTAGTTTAACTTTTCATTTCATCAAAATGCCCCTATTTATATATAATTATATTTTGATTTATAATTAATCACGCGTATTAGCAATAGTACTTTTACTAATAAGTTTCCAAGAAAACGAAATTAAAATAGCATCAGCCTTTAAATGGATAAACAACTCATTATCGATCAACTTTATGTAATCGAATAATAAATAAATATTTGCAGTAGATTCTCGTTTCCTTTTTCAGAACACAATGTTACATATTCACCCTCTTTATAATTAGATCTTGTGGTACAAGAATATTAAATTGCAAATCAGAAATTGTAAGTTCCCCTTTTATTTAGTAAAAACAAAAGAACCCTGATAATTATGGCGGTATTATTTATGACATCGACCCACAGCCCCCATTTTGCAATCTGTGTGGTCAGAAGTTGTGAAAACCAGGAGCTTATTATTGTGAATAATGGATACGAATCGGGGTATATAAAGGGCTGCTCTACAGTTGGCAGCCATCAGTCGTAGTCGGTCTTAGGATTTGCATTACAATCGAATCAAAATGAAAGTTGCCATTGTGCTTGTGTCCCTTCTGGGAGTAGTTGTCTGTTCCCTGGCCAGCACTACCTTCGAAGATATGGTTTGGGAAGCCTACAAATTGGATTTCGACAAGGTCTATAAAAATGATATAGAAGAGAGTCTGCGTAGGAAGATCTTCGTGGATAACATGGAAGATATTGATGCCCACAATGAACGTTGGCTCGCCGGTGAAGAGACCTATGAGCAGGGACTTAATGAATTCACCGATAAGTTGGATGCTGAGATCGCACTCGGGGAAAGTGATGACTCCGACGATATGGAAGATATGGAACTGGAGCCAACTGATTATTTAAACGAAGGAGTGAACATTAAAATCCCTACACATGTCAACTGGACTCAATTGGGAGCCGTCTCCCCAGTTGCAAATCAGGGACATTTCAACAATTCCTGGGCCTTTGCAGCAGCCGGTGTCGTGGAGAGTCGTCAGTTTATTAAGACTGGCAAAATGGTTGTGCTCTCCAAGCAAAATCTGATTGATTGCAGTCACGCTAGAAACCATCTGACGGCAAGTGCTCTGCTTTGGATTAGGAAGAAGGGTGGCATTGACACTGAGGCATCGTATCCCTACCGCGGTATTACTGGAAGATGTCGCTATAATAAGAGGACCAGTGGCGCTAAAATCAGGAAAGCCTTCCAAGTGCATCCCGGCAATGAGACCATTTTGGCGATGAACGTTGCCAAAGGACCAGTTGCTGCTGTCATTTCACTCGATGCGATCAAGAGTTACAAGAGCGGCGTATTCCATAATACTAGATGTTCACAAGCTCCAAACTTTGCTGTTCTCATTGTGGGTTATGGCCATGACAAGAGCTCCGGAGATTACTGGATCCTCAAGACTCCATTGGGCACCAATTGGGGAGAGAAGGGTTATTTGAGACTTGCACGTGGCAAGCAAAACCTTTGCGGTATTACCAACAGGGCTTACTATCCCACAATTTAAACACAATTTTCAATTTTTATTTATATCAATTAACTTATCAACTTTCTTCTTTCAATACTTAAAACAAATCGTTATTTATTTTAATTCATTTATTAATTGTTGTCATGTTCACTTTAACTTAATAATTATTATATTCATAATAAATTTGTAATATTCTTGAGTAATTCTATATTTTATATACGAGTTCTAAAATGTTTAATAAATATTAAATAATATACACAACAGTTTAATAATGTTCTACAGTTTGTGTATATGGGAATTATTATCCGATAAAAATATGTTGAGAATTCATAATTCTTTCTTTAAATTTACTTTCTATATTTTAATAATATTTTAATAAAACATTTCTAAAATCAACTTTGCCAATAGCCCATTGGGAAGTATTATTATTATTACTTGAAATTCTGTACAGTTTTCCAAATATTTATGCATAAATTTGTATACATTGTCCTTTGTTATGCTAATGATTTATATATATTGACTTTTATTTGTTGACTGCCTATCGGTGGTCGAATTACTTATATTCAAACAAAATTGAAGCATTAGCTCTTTCTCTCATTCTCTCCATTTATCAGTTTGCAGTTTGCCTCTCAAAACTTGTTTGTCGTTGTCTTTAAACGAATTTGTCAAAGCAGCTTCTATAGCTTCAAGTCTGGTTGTTGTTGTTGTTGCTGCTGTTGCTGTTAAGGCCCCAACATCGAAGAAGTTTACCAGGCGCGACTTTTGGCCAACAATAATGACATCATCATCGTAAGCTTACAGTTTTGAAGTTATGGCAAATGACGTTTACTTACGTTATAAGCCAGCCAGAATAAAGCGAATGAAGCCATCCAAAATTGGTTGAAAACAAAATGCCAAAATCTGAAAAATAAAATGCTTAGATTATAACTTTATACTGTCCACTATCGATAAAAAAAAATACAGCTAAACCCATTTACACATCGTTATACAGATAAAACTGTACCAAACATTTTGCAAGTCGTGACTTAATTAACTTTGCACCCAAATCGACAAATATTTGCACAAAACTTCTGAACCAAAAACACACCAAAAAATTAGGACAGAAAACCCTTATTTACATAGCCAAAAAATCTATACTCTATATAGAGTAATATGCATAGCTCCAGAAAGAATTTTGTATTTAATTAAACAGTAATTATTCACTTCAAAATCATAACTTGTCTAAAAAGTAATAGCTTAATCTTTAAAATTAGTTTCTCCGTATTTTACAAACTATAGAATAATGTTCAATAGCTCCTGGAAAGTGTATTAAAACCAAAGGGAATAAAACAATATAAAACCAATTCAACTCGAATTCCATTTGGTATTTTGGTTTATTATACTTATATGAATATATGCACATATATATTCGAATATATAATTTTATTTGAATGTTTGTTTCTGTCACATGTCAAAAACCGCAAAGCAAATAAGTAACAAAAGTCCAGCTGATACTCCTTGATTGGAAAACATAAACAAAATTTAAGCATAATAAATAAGTGAATACAATAAATATTTATTTAAACGCCTAAATATACAAAAATATACAAATATCAACATAATAGCTTAGTGAGTTTATTTAAATCTTGATTAACCCCATTAACAATGTGCCATAACAGGGTATCAAATTCGCTATTGAAAATCATTTAAACGTGTTAATATTTTACATGCATTTTTCCACGTTTGCAAATGACATGCAAATTTTGTAAAGGCAGCAAATACACACACACTCTCATACACACATTACATTAACATAATATTTACCATTTATATTTATTTAGTTTGTTATTTATTTTAAAATTAAAGCCGTGCCAACTTCCGCCACTGTGAGTAATATACTGTCCTATTTGGGTTGCATATATGCAAATTGCCTAAAAGAAAGCTTATAACGCATACGCCATGTTGTCGACATTAACTTTGTACTGTCGACTTTGGCGTTTGTTAATTTCGAAGCAAAGCAGTTGCAAGTTTTATATTTCACTTTCCTCAACTCTTGACTCTTTCTCTTTCTCCTCTTATTTTTCAGTTTATGCAACTGCATCGGCAGCTGTCAAAAGTTGACAACATTTACATTTTTTTTCATTCTCTCTACTCAGCATAAGTTAATTTAGTGTTTGTCTTATGCTGAGATCTTGTTGTTGTTATTATTCGGTATTTGTGTGTGATGTTGTTGTTGCTTATGTATATATATATATGTGTGTGTGTATACAATTCAAAAAGGCAGCAGCAACATCAGCAACTTTTCCATGGTGTCGTTCACTGCAACTCCAAAGTGTATATGTAGGTGTGTGTACATATATATTTTTGTATGTATGTGTGAGCATTTTATGCATGCAGCTGTCGACGCTTTGAACTTTTGCGCCCCAGAAACTATGCAGCAAAACATCAGTAAATACGCTTTTTGTGCTTGTTTATACGAATTCAAATGCGTATTCGCTTATGCGAGTTACTTAAAGCGAGAATATTCTGTATAGCAGACATTCATATTATGAAAACTTATATAATATATACATAATTAATTTATGTACATTCATGATAATTTCTTAAATAGAGTTAATAGAAATATCATTCAAAAAATCATTTAGTTTGATTTTGAGCGATAAGGGAAGTTTGCAGAAAATTACTTGAAAAATAGTTGCTCGACATTTTCATTTGCAAGCTGCTCTTACCGAATAAATAATTAACTTAAAGTTCAACTTATAGCAACTAAATACATATACACGATGTTATTTAAAAGAAGTTACGACGTATAAATGAATAAAAAGAGAATTGTAAAGTCGCCAAGAACTTTTGGGGTAAAAAGCTTCAACTGTGTAAGCAATTAATTTGAGTAAATTTTCTTTTAGTCCTGTTTTACAGCTGCATACATGCACAGTAAATTGGTGTGGGCAGCTTTTAGGCAGCGGAAAATGCAATTTGCAATTTGCCAGCCTAAAAGGATGAGCATGAGTTGTGGTCGTATGGTTGGCATAAGTAGCAGCAGCATCAGCAGCAGCGCCAGCTAGTTTGAGCCAGGCTTTAAATGTACATATATGTATATATTCATATCCGAGTCGCATACATTTGCATAACTAGCTGCCACGCCCATGCCGAAAATGCACTCACCTATTTTATTTGCACACATTATACGCTCTATTGAGTTTTTGCACTCGGGTTACAGGTGCTCGCTCCTCTTACCTCTACCACACACACACACACACACTCTCGCCTTAATCATCCTGTCGGGACTAACGGAAAATGCCAGTTGGGAAAACTGTCGCTCAGTTGCTTAAGTAGTTTGGCAAAAAAGTTCTAAAAAATGAAATCCAAGCGTTGCCAAGTTGTTTCAGTCCGGGAGGGAAGGGTTGGAGAGAAGATGCGACTGCTGCCAGGTGGCATGACATGTGTACTTGGTCGGAAAATGGAAATGGGGGGGGGGGGACAACAACTAAAAACTGGTTTTCTATTTGTACGCTGTAAAGTAGGCAACGATAATTTGTTGAGCCGCCCAAAAACTCGATTCGGTTTAAAGTCAATTAAAGCACTTTGTTAGCCAATTAAAATGGCACACCAACATTTACTGTTCCCTGACCTATCCCCAGGGATGGAGCCTAAACCAGGGCGTATATGCACGTTGCATAATTGAATCATAGACAAAAACAAGTCGACTCAACTCGTGACAAGAAGCAAAGAGAAGAGCGGAGAGGAGAAGGGGCAAGTCAAGTCGAGTCGAGTCGAGTCGAGTCGAGTTAGGTTGAATTAGTTTGAGTTGAGCTGAGTTCGCTCTTTGTTAGTTGTTCGCTCGCTCTTAGCCGCTCTCAATTATGCTGCAACGTCAACAGCAGCAAGATTGACTTAATTATGTCAGAAACACAGACCTGAACACATACACACACACACATACACACACACACATGCATGCATTCATGCACAAACATAAATACACACACACACACACACACACCCCAACACACACACTCGACTTGAAAAGGTAAATAAACACGCGCGTTGCATATTTTCAGACATTCACATCGCGTTGTAGCTTAAATACGTCAAGCAGCGAGACATAACTTGAATAAAATAGATAGAGATAGCAGCACAGACAGAAAGGGAGGAATAGAAATGTAGTAAAGAAATTATAATTACTAAATAAAGCAGTCACTTGAGACATGCATAGAAGTCCAACTTCAACTTCAATACATATATGTACAGTTGAGACATAAAATATGCTTTAGCCAAAAGTTCACTAAACTGAAGATGCTAATATAGTGCAAAGCTCTTGCTTATTAAGATAATAAATCATTTTATTAGAAATACAAACTAGAAATGTAAAATTACTTAAGGTATTCTATATTCAAAGGAATGATTCGCTAGGAAATTAAGATATGTGAGTAATTAATAGGAATATTCTTTATAAGAGTGATTGCAATCTAAAATCTAAATATTAGATCAAATGCTAAACACTAAATATTGAAGAAACATTAAAATATGCAATTCAAAACATAGATATCGAAATAAATTTCTTTACTATACTGAAAAACATATGTAAGAAATGGAACTAAATTATATGTGTTGTAAATGTCAGTTAATTACCTAAGCTGATGAAAAGTTTCATTGAATGCATACAAATGGTCAAATGCATAGTGCATATAGTGGGTAATCTCTATTCTGAGCAGGTGATATTTCTATTGCCGCACAAACTCGCAATTTAAATGAAGCTTTTCTTCTCCTGTTGAAATGTTTTAGCCGCATTTTCCTCGGCGCACACAAAAGCGCGTGCCAGAAAAACGCGATGAGTTGAGTCCGTTTTTGTTGTTGTTGTTGGCAGCATTTTCCAACTGCATTTCCTACTCGACATTGGAGCGCACGTCGCACTCGTAACTTGCTGTTAGTCCGAGTCGGGACTTGCAATTATAATGGCATGTGCCTAACCTGACTGCTACTGACTAAACAAACAGTCGAAAGGATGTTGTAGCTTCCACTCTCTCTAACCATCTCTTTCTCACTCTCTCTTACTATCTCTATCTCTATGCGGTTTATGTGTATAACTAATTTTGCATAGCATACTTTTAGGCATACATACATAATTCTCACTTTGAGCGACAAATTAACGGGCGTTAATGACACGCCTTGCTACTAGGCATCCAACACACACACACACTTATATACATATATAGTCCCCAGCTGCTTTGTCTAGCACTTGTGGGATATATTTGGTGGGCAAAAGGGGAGGAGTGTGGAAAGGCAACTTCCTGTGCGCAACGGAAGCTGCGGCCAGCTATCCATGCGTTGGTTGCTTCCATTGGGAGCAGTGGTGCCAACTTTGTATAAGCGAAAAAAGCTATTTTTATGTCGAAAAAAACTACATTTTCCAACAACAAAAAAATCGTACAAAGACCTGATGTTTCTCCCATGTTAATCAGGCATAAAATATAAATCTCTAAGAACCTAAAAACTTTTGTTGTTCGTGAAACGAATATTTGTTGCGAGAAATTTTAAAATTGATTAAATTAAATGCATTTAGAATTGTTAATATAATATTGCATAAAATACATTTGAAACATGGTAATTCCATATTTTTAATTTATTTATTTCATATAATATTGAAAGGACAAAAATAAGTTGAAAACAGCAGATTACATTTAAAAAAATTCAATTGATAATTTTAATTAAAAGCCAGAGTTGACGGGAAAAATGCTGTAGTGGCAACACTGTTTAGGAGGTTTCCCGCCAGCTGCGTCAAGCGGAAAATTAGGCAACAGCTTGGCGGTCTTTGAATTAATGTACATACTATAAAATCCAACTGACAGAGGGACTGACAGTCGGACTGACAGATGGACAAACCGACGGACAGACTGACAGTTTAAGCGGCTGGCGTCGAGTACTATTGGAAACGCAATTTGGCCAGCAATTGAAGTGTAGAGCCGTTCATTAAGCAATCAATTGGCAATCGGCTTGCCACTTGAGTTCTTCTGGCCATTAAACAGCATTTTGATTTTCTCGTTTTCATGTCTCACGTATCTCCTATCTCTTTTACAGATCATTCGCGAACGACTTCCCGATTATCCGGTGCGAAGCAGCCTCATTTGGAATACAGCACCAGGCGCTCTTCTCACATTGCCCACATTTGCCGATAGTTCTAGGTAAGATTTATGCACTCCTTCTCTCTGTGTTGCCAATAATAAACAGTTGCGATTCAAGGCGATTCAAGGCTGGCAGCGAAAGGCGGCTAATTAAATTTACATTGCAAGGCATTTTGGGTCGCAGTCAAGTGTTTCGCCATTAACCTAATTGCCTGGCTATTTCAGATTTATGCCCTTTCAACTGAATGCAATGGGTGTGGAGCCACGTCACAACTACACGGCCGTTATCTATGTGCAAATTGGCGCCGCTCTCGGCCCCAATGCGGCGCTTTACAAACTAGTCAGGACCATAACGAAGAGCCAATTTGTGGATAGAGTGAGTATTGCAATTGGAATTGCAATTGCAATTGCAATTGTGCATGTTAACTGACATCTAATACGATAGCATATTCTCTAAAGAAGCTCTACAATGGGATTGCCTAAATCAATTGAATCTTAATGTCGTCGATTATCGATTAATTCAACAATTGCAATTATACATCTTGTCTGACATCTAGGATAGATTTTTGGTATATTTTTGAACACTTAAAGATACGATTTTTGATATTTTAGCAAATCATAATTGGTTTCCTTCCTTCCAAATTAACCATAGATTTTCGATTAATTTTGCAATGGCAATTGGTCAATAAATAAGTTATCGTAACGTTGTGGATAATTTTTTATTTTGAAACAAAACTTAACCCTTCAACTGTTTATTTTAAAACATCTCTTTTGCTTTGGAAGTATTAAATAAAAATACCTGCCTAAAATCTATTAGGATGAATATTCTCTAAAAAATTTAATGATGAGGGAATGACCTAAATTTATTGATTCTTAATGACAAAGATTATCCATTCATTTCTAATTAATTTCTCTTTATCCCTCTCTCTCTCTCTCTCTCTTAGATACTCGTGTTATGGGCCGCCGATCGACCGCTGCCGCTGAAGAAACGCTGGCCACCCACTTTCCACATACCGTTGCATGTCATCGCCTTGGGTGGCAGTTCCCGTGCCTTGGCATCGCCCACGGGACAAACAGGTCCGGAAGCCCGACCAAGTATCTCTCAGCGATTTCTACCCTACGAGGAGATACAAACGGACGCGGTGCTTTCGTTAGATGAGGATGCCATACTGAATACGGATGAATTGGACTTTGCCTACACGGTCTGGCGTGACTTTCCAGAACGCATTGTGGGCTATCCAGCGAGAGCACATTTCTGGGATGATTCCAAGGTAAGGAGTGTAACAATCATAGACAAAAGAAAGTGACTAATCACAGTGTCTTTAAATTGTAGAATGCCTGGGGCTATACGTCCAAGTGGACGAACTACTATTCAATTGTGCTAACGGGTGCGGCGTTTTACCACCGTTATTACAACTACTTGTACACCAATTGGCTGTCGTTGCTGCTATTAAAGACTGTACAGCAGTCCTCAAACTGCGAGGATATCCTAATGAACCTGCTGGTTTCGCATGTGACCAGAAAACCGCCGATCAAAGTGACACAGCGCAAGGGTTACAAGGACCGGGAGACGGGTCGATCGCCCTGGAATGATCCCGATCATTTTATACAGCGACAAAGTTGTCTCAACACATTCGCAGCGGTCTTTGGGTAAGTTTAACAAAATATTGATAGACTTAGCAATTAGAGCTCTTCAAAACCTTAAAGATTTTGAAACTAGAGTTTAAGTGAGTTCTAAGTAATTAAAATGAAATTATCACTTTGAGTAAACTAATGTATATATCTTATCTTCTGTTTTTTTATTTATTTATAGCTATATGCCGCTCATACGTTCCAATTTGCGCATGGATCCCATGTTATATCGTGATCCCGTATCGAATTTGCGCAAAAAGTATCGCCAAATTGAATTGGTTGGCAGCTAGCGTTATGTGCAAATTGGCAATAGCTACAAACGCTAAGAGTACTGAGACTCCAACCTCCCAAATCCTTACACGCACACAACACAACACAACACGACGCGAAGCACACACACACACACACTTCAAAACTGCTGTTTATTGACGCTGCTAAGCGACGCAAACTATGTTAATTATTATTAGTAGCAAAAATTAGTTAGGATTTATAAAGCGTATATATAAATTTATGTATATGCATGTAACTAAATAGCATTCAGCGTTGCAATTATATATATATATATATATATTATATATATATATGTATTCATAACACACGCATATGTACGACAGATTTGTATATGTAAATAGGAGAAGTTACGAAAAATATGAAAACTAATAACTCTGATTAGCCTTAGTTAAGTTACGCTCCCGCGGGAATGCCATTTTTTGCTAATTTCAAATTAGCGCTGCAAATTTTCTATATATCTATATATATATATACGATATATATATATAAACATAAGTAGATGATTTTGTACTGTGTAAAAGCGACGCGTTTAATTTTTGTATGTGTAAATGTTTTGTATGTTTGCTAAATGTAATTGTAATTGTAATTGTTGTAACTCTCCGGATATGTATAGATAGTTAGTGTTATTTCCGATGTATGTATCTTTAGAAACTTTTATGTTGAACTATTGATGGCAATTTTTTAGGCTTAAGCTTGCAAACATATTCCTTATTAATAATTACAAAAGAAAAAGATGAAAAATAATGAAAACTGTGGCCATTAAGTCGCATCAAGAATACAGCGACAACTATTAAACAACAACTCATTAGCCATGATTTAATGTGCACAAACAAAAAAACAAAACACATAATTAACAATATAAACGTCTTAATTTCATGCAGATTTGAGTATATGTTTAAGCAATTATTTCTTATTTTCTTGATTATTTGTAAAATACTCGTTTACATATGAAATGTGCAATTTCCATTTTACAGTTCCATAGTGTATTTCCATACAGATTTTTTAAAAGGTGTAAAGTCGACTTTAGCTTTAGCTTTTTATGCGGCCATTTAACATAGCAATCGATTATCAATTAAATAAATATTATTATAAATATGCAATTCAATTAGTTATACGCTCGCATATCGAATGCATACATATGAGGGTTTTCTTACCCGCTTTTCTTATTTTATTATTTAAAATTGTAGTATAATTTACATAAATATACCAATATATATATAAATATTTTTACAAAAATATACAATACAGAAGAATGAGAATACAAAAACAATATTTGTTTCATTTTATTGGCAACTTTGGTTTGTTCTAATATATTTTTGTTTCTTTTTACACGTGTGCAGGGCAATAAGAGTAGAAACACACACATACACAGAGGACAAATGAGAAAAGAATACACAGAATACGTAAAAGAAAAATGTAGCAAAATGCAATAATGTTTAGCCTGAACATATCAATTGAGTTTGCTGGCAAAGTTCGTACCACAAAAAATCTAAAAAATGAGCATAGAAATATCAATGTCAATACGTGATGAGGTATCAATGTGGAACGTTTGCCGCAACTCTGGACTGCCAAGCAAATTATTTAGCATTTAGCATTTATCATTGCAAATGCTTATCAGTAATAGAACATATACAAATACAAAACATAAATGCAATATGCTAAATACTCGTACGTGTGTGTATGTAAATTGTAGCTAACAAACGAACAGATAGACAGACAGACGGACGGACAGACAGACACACAATGCAATGAATGCGCCCTATCAGGCATCAGCATGCACATAAATCAAATATTTGAAACATTTTTCTGCGTTTACTGCTAAATAATAATCAAAAATTCCAGGCTGAGGACATGTATACACACAAAGATTACACACACACACACACGTAATAAATACACACGTACACACATATATACACACAAGCACATATTTCTATTCAGAAAACAAATCAAGAAACTTTTGTACAGTGCGTTTACTTTTTGTATCTGGGTGTAAAATATTTGTATTATACGCGTATTTTGTATTTAACACGAAACAGAAACAGACAATGTCTCTTTTTATACATATTTAACAAGGAAAACAAAAAACCAAACTATATTGAAACTGACCAAAATAAACAATTTAATTACACACAAACAACAACAATAACAAAAAACACACAAAACTTAAAGAAATCCATAAATACAAAACATTTCGCCTGTCCCCCAAAACAATTATTGAATACTAATAAAAATAATATTACATACGCAGCTATAAAATGTTAATCAACAAAATGGCAAAAGATTAACAAAACTAAATTAAAGGAGAATAAAAATATAAATGTTGTGATACGATTGATAAATACTCGTATAAATACTCGTATACTTATTCGAATGACGTATATTCAGTTTCCATTCATTTAATTTGACTGTTGGGAAATGCATGTATTTTCAATTTATTACATTTGCATTTTAAAGATAATTGAGCATAATCAATTATTTTGCCACATTTAACACATGAGGGTCACACACTCGCATACACAAACACGACTGGAAAAAAGTATTTCAATTTTTATCTCCATTTTCTTTCTCCATTTGGTACAGTTCCACCCCCTATATGCATATTTAAGCACAGAAATTGAATCAGTTCTGGATTGAAAAGAATGCAAAAAAAAAAAAATAAAATTACATTTAAAAATAAACATTTATACATTAATGGGCATGTGAATAGGTACAGTTGCAGAGCTTACAGCAATTGAAAAGAGAATTGACAGTTCGACAGCAACAAAGCTGAACTACTTTATATGATATTTTTAATGGAATAAATTTTTTTTTTTTTATTTTACTGAATGAATAAATGTGAATATCTTCGTCCACCGAAGGGCTAAATATCAGACAATAACAAGAACTGAAAGTTAAGATCCAAGAGATCCCCTTTTTCAGTTAGAATGTTTATTAAACAATTATTTAGTTAGCATTATACTTATTATGTTTAATTAGCGAGTGTATACTTTTTTTCCTTAATGTCCATTTGTACCTATTCACTTGAACATCTATTTCATTCCCAACGCCATCCATTTGTGTCACATTTACAACTTGATTTAATTACATTTTTTTGTAATTTTATATAGACATAAACGAGACAGCAATTTGAGGTGTCCAAATATCGAATGGACAAAATGCAAATTTAAAGTAAAGTATGCAAAAATGAACTTTTAGATTGTATATATGGACACTTGTAATATGTTAAGCTGCTATTAAATAATAATTACTCGAAACTTAAATGTGCTTAAACTATTGCAAAGTAAAGATTGTTAAAGCTTAAGGCAACAGTATTGAGCGACACAGAGACAGAGTCAAAAACATAAACTACATGTAAATTACATAAATGAAAATTTCATTCTAGTAAACATAAAAATATTAATAATAATATTGATGAATAAATATTATGATATTATTGAATAGCAGCTCGCGCCGAAACAGCAAAAATAATATTAATAAAAAATAAAACAACAAATGTGATTTTTAAATAAAAATTAAATGAGAAGAAACTCAACGATACCTTTTATTTTCACATAGTTACTTGACTCGAACATCAACTCGCCATTAGGCAGCTAATGTAGTTTCTATTAACACATCCAAGAAAATGAGAACAGCAAGTCGACACCTTGGGAAAAGTTTGCTCAACGAATTAGCAAAGTTTTTACCCAAGTACAAGGAATTTACCATGTCTCTGCCCTCAAAATGCGTCGCACTCTCACAACCGAAAAATGAGTTTCCAACCAGGTCTGAATTTCGAGACGGACAAACGCATGTACTCTTATATATACAAGAAGAAGCAAACACATGAAACTTTTACCTGACAATTTCTGCACCTGCAAATTAATAAATTGCATGGTTGCCACTGCGACTCTTGGTAATAGAGATGCCGCCTAAAAGCGTGCAATGAAATTTCGCGGTTATTGCACAATTTTGTCCTGAAATTGTTGGGAACGTGTGAATGATATACTCATATTTGGTAAGTTCCACGTAAGTGACATCTAATTATGCATAATGCATTGAGTGCTATTGAAGTATATTAAAATATAGTTTGAGTTAATTACATTTGAATTTTTCAGTCAATTTAGTTAACTATAAATCTTAAAATATTATTCAAATATCTGACACAGAGAGTATTACCAAATTTATGCGTATGCTTTATTATTATAATGTTCCAAAATTTCTTACATTAATACACTGGTAACATTTATGGATTTGTAAAATAAATATTTTTTTTTAGTGCTTAAAAACTGGATAATAAGCCCTACTGGCAATGCCGCAAATATTTTTCCTATTGCGAGCTATTCTCATGTAACCCTTCTCTCCCCAGGAAGTGCCCAGAGAGGTTTTTAGTAGCCAATAGTCACCAGAATTATCACAAGATCCATAACCGACAATAAGAACCGCAACGTCCGGGGATTTGCTGCACTTCGTGTTGTGGAATACGCCTTTCTTATAGAACTTAATGGCATCTCGGGAGATTACGGCGGCAACTGGACCTCTGGCGACATTGTGAACCAAAGCCCTCTCATTGCCGGGAGCACTCTGGTAGAAGGTGCGAATCTTCGCACCGATGAGTTTCTTATTGAAGCGGCATTTACCAGATAAACCTCGGTAGGGATACGATGCCTCAGTATCGATGCCACCTTTATTCTTGATGCACTTGAGCGCGTTCATTGTCCTCTTGTGCTTTGTGCGGCAACAGTCGACCAAATTCTGCTTTGATAGTGTTACCAACTTTCCATTTGACACAAACTGTCTGCTCTCAACGACACCGGCCGCTGCAAATGCCCATGAGTTGTTAAAGTGACCCTGATTCCCAACTGGAGTAACAGCACCGATTGTCCTCCAATCTACGTTATGATCATGAGGCCCGGTAGAGTCCTCATTTAAATCAAACTCGGCCTCGTCTTCAATAGAATCAAAGTCTTCATCTGCATCCATCACACTTCCATCATGGCCAGCAAACAGGTTATCGAACTCCTCTTCAAATAAATCCGTAAACTGATTGACACCCATTTCGTAGCTCTCGTCACCAGCAGCGAATCGTTTATTGTGCTTGTCTATAATCCTCTTGTTATCCTGGAACATCAGCATATGGCGACGATCCTCCAACTCATCATCGTAGATCTTATTGAATTCCATTTTAAATGATTCCCATTCCGCGGCTTGGACATCGGCAAAGGTTATCCTGGCCTGGACATAAGCCAGCGTCCCAAGGAGCGCCAACAACAAGATCTTTGCATTCATTTCGAATAAAAACACTACTGCTGAATGTATTTTGAAAGAGTTCGACTTATATAGCCAGTAGAGTGTACAATAGTGTGACTCAAGTTCGATAAGGTCTATTAATAACTATATGTTTTTAGCTCAACCCGCAGATACTTAACGTTTTTTTTTAATAACACCAGCATCACAAACGATTCATTGACCACTAGACTAAGCTTAACAATTTCTTTAGTTCTAGTGATTTCAGTGCTTATCAAACGAGTTGTTGAGTAAGTCTCCAGAAAATAAGTTAATGATCGTTCCTATACACAGCTATATGCTTAAAATAAAAAATGCATTTTAATTTAAAACTACATCCACCTGCATCTGAGTATAACTTCCAGGTGCCACATGTGCATCAGCTAGAACATGATGGTTATGAGCACACAGGCGACCTCTGGCGGTCACTCCTGTGCGCCTGGTTGCAGGCTGTTGACATTGTCAAGGACGAAGTGTGGCGCTTTTGCATATGTTTATTTCTAGTTTTTGGTTTTTTGTCGGCTGCAGATTGTGAGAGTGAGAGAGTGAGAGAGGGAGAGAGTGAGAGAGGGAGAAAGTAAGAGAGAGATTCGTTGCATGCAGCAGCTCAACAAAGGAGCTGGATAAAAAGCTGATTCATGTACTGCTCTCCCTGCTCTTCACTTGCCCCTCTGTTTTTCTCTCGCCTCTTTGCTAGAGCAACCAAAGTGCGGGTCTAAAAGCGGCCAATGCGTCGCTTATGTTGTTTTTTGCGTTCTTTTTCAACTAAAATTGTTCGCATTAATTAGAAAGTGCGCGTGTAAAACATGAAGTATACGCCCCGTCAACCGCGCTCTCTTCTCTCTCTGTTCCGTGCTAGATGCCCCTTTCCAGCGAACAGGATGGTTGAGTGCAAGTCGTGTGGTAAGTTGCATAAACAAAATGCCTGCCACATTGTTTGTCTACAACGCCGTTAAATTAGGCTTAAAGCAGCAACAACAACAGAAACAACATTAGCAACAGCAACTACAAATACTTTGAGAATTATTTTGTTAAATATTTTTGCACAAATTGTTTTCTCTGTTGTTGTTCTTGCTAATTACATAATTATATTACGCCATGTTGTTGCACAAAGTTGGTTGCATGCACTTATTTCGCTGTTGTTGTCGTTTTTGTTGTTTTTATCGTATCTGCGGCAGAGTTTGGCATTTCCAGATAGAAATATTTTCCCCATTGGCGTTTTGCACACAACTAATTAATTCCGCAATTATGTGATGAATGCTTGCAGTTAAATATAATTATGAAAAGTTATCTAAAGAATATTGCGCATTTATTCAGTTAAATTGCCAAAATCAAATTTCCATAAATTTTGTATGATAATAAATAAATTGCCAATATCAAATCATATACAATAATCATGAATAATGATGGATAGATTATAATCTAAGTAAAATCCAATTTGACAAGTTTTACGGATTAGTAAGTATATTCTGAATAAGTAAGTGAAATAAAAGTATCGGATTTGGAAGCATCAATGTATGGGTTTCTTTAAGTTAAGCACTCCTGATAAGAGCATACCCGTTTACATCAGTTGAAAGTACACTTAATGAGTAGCTTTGGATAATTAATAAATTTTATGTTTGATCTATGAAAAACATCACATTTAACACACAACTTGGTTTAGTTTTAATAATGTTATACCCAGGAGAATAATTAGTTTCAACAATGTTATGGAACTATTCCTCAGCAAACCTGTGATTGACAAAATGTTTAGAAATGTATGTGCTAAGAACAAATGCAGGTCCACAGGCTGTTCCATCGAATTCCTAACTTTCATGAACACTCAGCCACAACTTTAATTGTTTCAAAGTGTTGACAAATTGTTAGCAAAGCCCCAAACTAAGAATTTGTCCGTGTAATATTCAAAAATGCACAAAATATTTTCACTTTAGTGCGTTGCAAATATGCAAAAATAAAAGCAAAATATATTAGAAATAAAACAATACAAAAAAGAACAAATGCCAGTAAAATTTCATGCCATGCATTGTTGAAAAATATGAAATAAAATTGAATTACGAGTATATACAAGCTCAGTCAGATGCCAAGCATCCAGGCAACGAAGCATCTCCCTTTCTCATTCCCCTCTACCCCCTTTCATCCTTAACCAGCTCTTTGGGAGCAAATAATGCCTCGACAAGGACAAGCGAAACTTTCAAGCATTTTATAGTCGCAGCGCATAATCGAAACAGCAACAATGTCTGCAACAATAATAACAACAGTAATAAGAGCCAACAATTGGCTTTTATTGGAGTGAAATTTAATAAAGAAGTTTTCAATATGCTCTGGCAATATGTAAACAATAAACTGAATTCAAAATCATCGACGTTTTCATTAGGCAAAAGTTTCTTAGAGTCATGACTGAAGCCACATACAACCTGTGTTTAGTATTTGTTGCTCACATACCCATAAACTGAAAAGATAAAGTAATATAAGACTAGCTGAGTGTATTAACTAAGCCATAATATCTGAACAGAGCTGAAAAATATGAAACTCAACCAGGGACCAAGATACTTTCAAGAAATTACGATTACAAACTCATGATAAAGAAATACATTAAATTTCCACTTGGGACTTTATTATAAACAATGTTAGAACAAATTTGAGATACCAAAAATAAATAATAAACAGTTTTAAATGAGTGTACAAAAAATATTCTAGTATATCTTTCCTATAATTATAAAAAATCATAAAGAAGAATTTAGCTGAAGACTTTTAAATGTTTAGGGTATTTCCTAGTCAAATAAACTCACAGTTGACAATTTCCATGCTTTCAGTTGTCATGTTTGTTATGTTTGTTATTGTATTTCAACTGCCAAAATTGCTCAATTGCAGCTACGAATATTTGCATTGGTTTTGGCCAACAATTTTTCCGTTTTGTATATGCAATAAATGTTTTAAGTGTTTGCCAAAGTTTGTGGAAAACGGTTGGATGACGAATTTATTGGAATTTTTGGGAGGCCAAAGCTAAATGTCAAAACAATATGCGACATGCGATCAACAGCTTGATTTGACAACTAACTGGCCAAAAGCCAAATGAACAATTTTGAGAGCTTAATTTGTTTTGGACTACTTTTTAAAGGTGGCCACGTCTCACCCATTTGTGGTAGACAATTTGTTGATATTAAAGATAAATATAAAGGCTTAACTTTGTAATACCTTTATTAATTCTATAGTTAAACATTAAATTAACCTAGCTAAAGGTTTGATACCAAATTTTGTCATTCCACACATACATTACATATACACACACACACTCATATTACACATTTGGCCATTGACCAAACTAGGCCGTCAATGCAATTTGTAATAATCGATGCTTGACTCTGTGAACTTACATTTTCCATTGCCCAGGCTTAAACTGATTAAGTTACTAAAACAGAGCGAGAGAGAGAGAGAGAGACAATGGCAATTTAAATGGCTATTTTGTAGCATCATAATTAACCGAAAATATAGCACTGTCTGCTTTCCCTCTCTCTCTCTCTCTTCTCATGCAAAATGACGTTGTAAACTAATTAAAATGCATAAATGTGCGTGTGAGAGTGAGAGTGCAGGAATGTAAGTGTGAGTGTGAGTGGGAGTACGAATAGGAGTACGAGTATCTATGACAACATAGATGTTAATTATGAGCATTGCTCACAGCTCTGATCTCCGACTGAAACTGTTGTCCATCGACCGGAAGTACGCTTCGTCTAACAGCAACAGCTAAAACAACCACTGAGTACTGTCCACATTGGCCTGGAATTAAACCAACATTATGGTACATTATCGTCTGCCAACCAAAAGCAACGACAACTCCATTTAACAAAGCGTCGAAGGTAGCTGAAAACCCAACAAACAATCTCTCGCAGACTGTCGAGCTTCGGAATGCTTACATTATCCACCAGCAACAACATCACCAGCAAAATCACAACTCAATAAAAAATTAACCAGTGACCACTACACGAGCCATAATAAATCGACTGCTAGATGCCCTATATTCAAATTTTATTTAAAAGATAAGATATTATATAGCACACTCTCTCAGAGAACCCTCTTCTTCACATTATTAAATTAAATCGAATATCTTTAACTTTCTAGGGTATAAGTAGCTATTTGCAAGGTGCCACATAAATTAATTTTACACAGCTGTACTCATTTTATGTTCATAGGGTACAATACTATAATATAAATAACAAAAACGAGGTCAGTACGCAGAGTTGCTTATTGTGAAGCAAGTTAATTAATAAAAATTGTGGTAAATATAATTGATAGAAAAATACGCATTATGAATATTTAATTTAAGATTTTAATTAGTTCAATGAACTATAAAGGGAATTTGGAGAAATTATAAATAATAATAAAATAATAATAAAATTATAAATAAATAATAAAAAAAAGACGAACTAAGATATTAATTGATGTAAGTCTTTCTCAATATTAAATTTGCTATGAAAATGATTCGAGCTGACTTGTACCATTAACACATATGGTAACCCTATGTGGTAGACACTCGAATGTTGTGGCATGCACCAAAGTGTATGCATGCAACAATTGGCGGTGTTTTGGGTTCAAAGTTACGGGTTCAGGTACAATCTTTTGGTTGGTCAATGGGCACAATAGCCAACAATCCACCCTGTGAGTTTACCTGTTGTTGGTGATCTGGTGTCGCTGGCGTTTTGATCTAATGAATGCATGAATGATTCCTGCGCACACACAACAAAAACAACCACATTAACAACAACAGCAACAATAATGACACCAGAAAACAATTGAAATAATTCTAGCATAAACTTTTTAGCCAACTTTTCCATCGACGAGAACATTTCTTTTTTTTAGTTTTCATTACAACGTCAATGAGTTTATATCGAAAATTGCAGCGGCATTATTTAAATCAATATTTATAAATTAAAATACCATAATTAATTCGCCATAATATGTGTTAGAAAGCGTAAATTTTTTTAAAATATGCAAATGCTTAGGCTTTCAAACTGGCTGAAAGTTTTCTTTTTGCTCAGCATCCACGGTTGTTGGGCCCAACAAACGCACATTAAACTGGAGCAGGGAGATCTTATTGGAGTGAGTAATACTTGGAATCGAGATAAACAACACTCTTAACAATTCAAACTATTGCTTCGCCTGCAGCTCAAGATATTTCCAGATGGAGCACGCAGCGCGGTCTACGCCTTTCTGGGTATACCCTATGCTCAGCCGCCGCTGGGTCCAATGCGCTTTGCGGTAAGTTCAATAAATGGCCAGAATACAAAAAGAACTAGAAGTAATACTAGTTTTGAGTCATTTACAACTTCACTCAAGGAGTTCTAGACTAACATTCGGGAAATCCATTAAAAACACTAATAATTTTGCTATTAAATGAAATTCGAATCATTAGTTTTTAACTTATATGTGTTAGTTTTTGTTACTTTGTTTTTTAAGGGCACATTTGTTTGCCCCTTATATTCTACAGATCCGTCTTTTTGCATACAATATCTTAGAAAAATAATTAAGTGCCACTCAGAAAGTAATGGGCTATAATTTCTTAAATTTTAATTTGGAGAAATGCTCTATACTTAATAATTGGCTAATCATTCCTATGACAGCTATATAATATTTTTGACCGATTTCAACCAAATTTGATTGTATTATAGTTCATAAGGCAACTTAAAATGCATAATCTTCAAGATTGATATATCTCAAAAATTAAAAAGTTTTCATACCAAAAGTCTTCATTTGTCCTTTTTCTCAGTCCGCCAAACCGCACAGTGGCTGGAACCGAACGCTGCAGGCGACGGCGATGCAGCCGATTTGTCCACAACTATCGAATACCATCTATGATGAGAGCGCCGATGGCAGCATTTCGCGAGCAGCGCCCACTAGCGAGGATTGCCTGTACTTGAACATCTGGACGCCAGAGACGGGACTGCGTTATGGCCAATTGCCCATATTGGTGATAATTAGCGGTGAGGATTTCTCCTACGACTGGCCACGCAATCGCATCAATGGACTGGACTTTGCCGCTGCCGAGGGTGTTGTTGTGGTCAGTGTGCAGTATCGCAGCAATATCTATGGCTGGCTAGGACTGGGTCAGGATCATCGACAGCTGCCGGGCAACTATGGACTCAGTGATGTTCAACAGGCGCTACGATGGATCCAAAGCAATGCCCTCAGCTTCGGTGGCAATGCGGACCAGTTGACACTGCTTGGTCATGGAAGTGGAGCCATTCTGGCATTAGCCAGTGCCCTCCAATCTGGAAATGAGCCGGCTCTATTTAAACAGCTGATACTGATGTCTCCAGGTCCTGTCCTGTACGCCTTGGGAGCTGGCCATGAACAACGCATAGTGGCAACGGGACGTGTGCTCGTCCAGAAGTTGGGCTGCCAGTTCGAGGAGGCGCAGCATCGCCAGCTGTTGAGCTGCCTGCGTCGCAAGAGCACCGAGGATTTGCTGCGTGCCTATGAGAGTGTCTACAATCATGGCAATGCCAGCATGCAGCTGGGCGTCCAATTGCCTGGTCTCGTGAGCCTGGAGAAGCGTCTGGTGAATGTCACACTGCCGCCAATACTGCTGGGAATTGGCTCCAATGAGGGCGCCTTTTGGCAGGACTATTGGCTGGACGTGGCTCGCGATGGCAACCTGGCTCTGCATCGTTATATCAATCACACCCTGTTGCCAAATGTGCTGCGCTCCATGCAGCTGAAGGACAGCGCCAGTTCCATGCAGTTGGCAGCTATACGCTGGCGTTATTTCAACGAGGATTCATCGGTCAGCCAGCTGTTATGGGGCATGCAACGTCTGCTGTCCGAGTCGCAGTATGAGACACCTTTCCTCCGCCTGCTGCAGCTGGTCAATGGCAGCAGTAGCGTCAGTTACGCCTATGTGTTTGATCAGTCCCATGTCCATGCCATGGACATGCGTGGCAGACAGAATCTATTTGGAGGCGCCTCGCATAGTGCCGATCTGCCACTGCTGCTCGGACCCAGTCTGTTCCAACAGATTGCCCGGCGTCGCTTCAACGCTGAGGAGGAGCAATTGTGCCGCAAGCTTCGCGGCTCCTTTGCGAATTTCGTGAAAGGCGGCAATCCCACGCCAGGACGCATCTATGATGCATGGTTGCCCTACACACCGGAGCGTCCGTTCATCTATAATCTGGGAGAGATTACCAAAAACTTGGATGTTCTATCGGGAGTAGATGAAACGCTTGTCGAACAGCTGCTGAATGGTAAACAGCCGACGGAGATGGGCACAGATCGCAGTTTGTCCAGACCCAATCGTCATGAGAACTATCGCCAAAAAAATGCCAATTCATATGTGGCCAATAATCAGCTGGACTCCGGCTATGGCAATCACTTGCGACGGGTTTATGGCTTCTGGCAGGTACTACTGCCAACGGCGCAGGATGCAGAGTTACGGCAGGGGAGTGGTGGGGGCGGGGGCGGGGGTGGTGCCTTGGGGCAGCGGGTGCGTCTGTTAGAGGCCAATGCTGATGCGGCACGCTATCGTCAGGGCTTCTATGCAATGCTTGGCCTCGTCTGTCTCCTCCTCGCCTGTCTGGGCCTTTGTGTCTATCTACTGCGCCGGGAATTGCCGCATGGACACAGCTCGTCGAGGGAGTCGTCTTATAGCTTATGACAAAAGTGGTTTCGTTGGACGACCATCTTTGGAGGCAGTGCCAAGCCAGGCACCGACACTGGCATCGCCAATGTCGAGTCCTGGCGCAAAGGTGGTCGAACAACGAAACGAGAACGAGATGGAGATCGGGAACGAGATCGAGATCGTGATCGGGAGCGAGAGGCAGCCGCCGTTAAACAACGTGTGCGACGGCCAAGACAATTGCAGCCGTACGATGAGCAGCAAATGGGCAACAAGACTGCAAACGTTAACCGAGCAGCCGGAATTGGAGTTGGAGTTGGAGCAAGAGATGGCTGCGGTGACGGAGCAACGACAACTGGAGATGAGACAACTGTTGCGGAACTCCTGGACACTGTCCGCAACAAATACCAGCAGAATATGGCTTTTAAGAACTGGCAATACCAGTTGACTTGTGATAAGTTCTAAGCGTAACCAAAGTTTATTAGGTTTTACCTTTCGTATGTATGTATTTATGTTTTTTTCTTTTCAATAAATGTATTTGGATTATTAAAAATCATTAAATTTTAGTGCATGCCTTTCTTTACGAATTTCAACTCTTTTCGATTTTGATGGTAAGGGTTTTGTCTAAAATCATTGGAAATGCAAGATCCAATATCTGACCAAAGTCTAACCCTCATAACTTTTTCAAATCTGAACCGATTTTCAAACGGAATATCATTTTGTTCTTGGTTTGGCCTCTTAATTTATTTTGCATTCACATTTTTATTAATTTCTAAAAAAAAATTTGTATTGCTTGAATTTGTATTGCGCCATTATAAATGTAAAACGACCCTGCCTTCATGTCTATCGATAGCAGTAGCCGGAAGCCCAATTTAAATAATTTAAAAATCGAACAAATGTTCTGCAATAATTTTAAAAATTCTAGCTAAAAAAACAAATTTGAATAAAAGTAAAAAAAATTCCGAATACCGATAAAAGATCGGAAGTGTACCTATTTTTGTAAGTACAAAAATAAAACCAGATCTGAAATTTTTACCTGGGTGGCAACACTCGGTTTAAATACACGTGCTGCGGCGGTTTGTTGGTTTTCTGCAGTAAATTTATTTTCCTCGAATTCATAAGATAAATCAACTTAAAATGGGCTCCCGAAATGCACCTGATGTGCACATGTTTCCCTCGGACTTGGAGTTCGCCGTGTTCACCGCCGAGGAGATCAAGAAACTGAGTGTGGTCAAAATAATAACTGGTCTCACATTCGATGCACTGGGACATCCAATATCTGGCGGTCTGTATGACATTCGCCTGGGCTCCTATGGCCGCTGCATGGACCCTTGTGGAACATGTTTAAAAATGCAAGATTGTCCTGGTCACATGGGTCACATTGAGCTTGGCTCCTTGGTCTACAATCCGTTCTTCATCAAACTGGTGCAGCGACTATTGTGCATATTCTGTCTACACTGCTTCAAGTTGCAGATGAAGGGTAAGTGATGGATACAGTGCCCGCCAATTGTTGATTAACTCACAGTCACTGCCCATCAACAGATCACGAGAGTGCAATAATCATGTTGCAGCTGAGATTAATTGACGCTGGTTACATTATTGAGGCACAAGAGCTGGATCTTTTCAAGTCCGAGATTGTTTGCCAGAATACAGAGGAACTGGTTAAACTGGACAACGGGGACGCTGTCCATCCGCGTATTGCTGCAGTCCAGGAGCTGCTGGCCAAGAATGTGAGCAATGCCACCAATGTGACCAAGACAAGCTGCTCACTACGCACTGCTATCACGCACGCGGCTCTGCAGCGTGGATCCAGCAAGAAGTGTCGCCACTGCAACAAGTCCATGCGCTTTGTGCGCTACTTGCACCGTCGCCTGGTTTATTACGTGACCATTGCCGATATGAAAGAGCGGTGAGTCTTTTGCAATTCTCAAAAGTTTATATCTTGAATTTTAAATTCCTCCTTCCAGACTTGGGGATGTGACCGAAAGCGGTGGTCAGAACAAGGTGATATTTGCAGACGAATGCAGACGTTATTTGCGAAAGATCTATGAGAACTATCCAGAGCTCCTCAAGCTTCTATTGCCAGTGCTGAGACTCAACAGCGATGTGAGCATCAGCGGCGACAACTGTCCCGTGGATATGTTCTTTATGGACTCGATACCTGTAACTCCGCCACGTGCGCGTCCCATGAATGTCATCAATGACATGATGAAGGGCAATCCGCAGACCGACATCTATGTGAACATCATTGAGAACAACCATGTGCTAAATGTAGTGCTCAAGTTCATGAAGGGACAACAAGAAAAACTGAGTGAGCAGGCAAAAGCTGCTTATCAAAATACGCGCGGTGCCAACAGCCATGAGAAGCTCTACAATGCCTGGTTGTCGCTGCAGAGCTCCGTGGATGTGCTGCTGGATGTGAACATGTCACGGGACATCAAGTCCGCCGAGGGTCTTAAGCAGGTGCTCGAGAAGAAGGAGGGACTCATACGCAAGCATATGATGGGAAAACGGGTGAACTACGCAGCTCGTACTGTCATCACGCCTGATCCCAATATCAATGTGGATGAAATTGGTATTCCCGATATATTTGCACGCAAGCTCTCCTATCCGGTGCCCGTGACAGAGTGGAATGTCATCGAACTACGTAAAATGGTCATGAATGGACCGGACATACATCCGGGAGCAAACTACATACAAGACAGCAAAGGCTTGACAACCTACATACCCGCTGACAATGCGGCTAAGCGAGCCAGCATGGCCAAGCTGTTGCTGTCCAATCCCAAGGATGGTATCAAAATTGTCCATCGTCATGTCCTTAATGGCGATGTGCTCCTGCTAAATCGTCAGCCTTCGCTGCATAAGCCTTCCATAATGGCGCATAAAGCACGTATCCTGCACGGCGAGAAAACCTTTCGCCTGCACTATTCCAACTGCAAGGCTTACAACGCCGATTTCGATGGTGACGAAATGAATGCTCACTATCCACAAAGCGAGGTTGCCCGCTCCGAGGCTTACAACTTGGTGAATGTAGCCAGCAATTATCTGGTGCCGAAAGACGGCACTCCACTGGGTGGGCTCATTCAGGATCATGTTATTTCCGGTGTCAAACTGTCCATACGTGGACGCTTCTTTAATCGCGAGGATTATCAGCAGCTTGTGTTCCAAGGCCTGTCCCATCTCAAGGGCGATGTCAAGTTGCTGCCACCGGCAATAATAAAACCCACCACGTTGTGGTCTGGCAAGCAAGTGCTGTCCACCATTATCATCAATCTGATTCCAGAGGGATATGAGCGTATCAATCTGGATTCATTTGCCAAAATTGGTGGCAAGGTAAGGCAAGGATATATTATTACATTTTCTATCCTAATTCTGGTTAATTATTACAGAATTGGAACGTGGCTCGTCCCCGTCCTCCGCTGTGTGGAACCTCGCCGTTGGAGCAGGAACTGAGTGAAAGTCAGGTCCAGATACGCAAGGGAGAGTTGCTTGTGGGAGTGCTGGACAAGCAGCAGTATGGTGCCACCACTTTTGGCCTCATCCACTGCATGTACGAGTTGTACGGTGGCGATGTGTCCACTCGCCTGCTCACTGCTTTCACCAAGGTGTTTACATTCTTTCTGCAACTGGAGGGATTCACGTTGGGCGTGAAGGATATTTTAGTTACCGGGGAGGCGGATCGCAAGCGACGAAGCATCATTCACGAGTGTCGCGATGTGGGTAACAGCGCTGTCGCCGCTGCTCTCGAGTTGGACGATGTGCCGCCCCACGATGAGTTGACCGAGCAAATGGAGGCTGCTTATGTCAAGGATACCAAGTTCCGTGTGCTCCTCGATCGTAAATACAAATCATTGCTGGACGGCTACACAAATGACATTAACAAGTGAGTTACAATTGTCTCCAGAGAGTGACCAATTTAATCAAGTCATTCTTTCTCCATAGAACATGTCTGCCCGGTGGCTTGATCAGTAAATTTCCATCGAATAATCTGCAGCTAATGGTGCTGTCTGGTGCCAAGGGATCTATGGTCAACACTATGCAAATCTCCTGCCTGCTAGGCCAAATTGAGCTGGAAGGCAAGCGTCCTCCTCTTATGATATCTGGAAAATCGCTGCCTAGCTTCACATCTTTTGAGACGTCGCCCAAGTCTGGAGGTTTCATTGATGGACGCTTTATGACCGGCATACAACCGCAGGACTTTTTCTTTCACTGCATGGCAGGTCGTGAAGTAAGCTTTGAAATCGAAATATGCATATGGAAAGTGGTAGATTAACTAATTGTTATTATCTTATGACAGGGTCTTATTGATACTGCTGTAAAGACATCTCGTTCCGGATATCTGCAACGTTGTCTTATTAAGCACTTGGAGGGATTGAGTGTGCATTATGATTTGACCGTGCGTGATAGTGACAACAGTGTAGTTCAGTTCCTATATGGCGAGGATGGTATGGACATTCTGAAATCTAAGTTCTTTAATGGCAAATTCTGTGCGGATTTCCTCGCACAAAATGCAAAGGCCGTGTTGAGGCCTAGCCAACTCCAACTCATGAAGGATGAGGAGTGCCTGGCGAAGGTACAGCGCCATGAGAAACACATACGCAGCTGGCAAAAGAAACGACCGGTCAAGTTGCGTGCTGCTTTCACCCACTTCTCGGAGGAACTACGCAACGAAGTGGAAGTACAGCGACCGAATGAAATTAATGCCAAGACAGGACGTCGACGATTCGACGAAGGCCTCCTCAAGCTATGGAAGAAGGCAGATGCCGAGGACAAGGCACTGTACCGCAAGAAGTATGCTCGTTGTCCCGATCCAAGTGTGGCCGTTTACAAGCAGGATATCTACTACGGATCAGTCTCTGAACGCACACGCCAACTTATCGAGGATTATACGCGCAAACAACCCGCGCAGAAAGAAATCATATCGGACATTATGCACATGAAGAGCATCAAGGCATTGGCATCGCCCGGTGAACCAGTTGGTCTTATTGCCGCCCAGTCAATTGGTGAGCCTTCCACCCAGATGACACTGAACACCTTCCATTTTGCGGGTCGTGGTGAAATGAACGTGACCTTGGGTATACCGCGTCTGCGAGAAATACTTATGTTGGCCTCTTCAAACATTAAGACGCCATCGATGGACATACCCATCAAGCCTGGACAGCAACACAATGCAGAGAAGCTGCGCATCTCCTTAAACTGTGTAACCCTTGCCAGTCTCTTGGAATGTAAGTAATACTAAATCTGATCTGATTACATATATAATATCTGCCCTTTCTTCACATAGCTGTTCAGGTCAGTACCACATTGACGCTGGAGCCTGAACGCGCCTACATCTATGACTTGAACTTTAATTTCCTGCCGCGCGAGATCTATAAGGAAGATTATGGTGTGCGGCCCAAGCGAATTATTAAATATATGCATCAGACATACTTTAAGCAACTTATACGCGCTATACTAAAGGTATCCAATGCCAAGAAGACATCCAAAATGTGAGTAAAGTATTCATATTAGTCAATGGCAATCCTTAACTTATCTAATTCCACAGTGTTGTCGTTGACGAGAAAAAGGAGAGCGACAAGCAGGATGAGGAAAACGATCATGACTTGGATGCAGCTGATGACATGGGTGCACCAAAAGCACGTGACAATGATGACGACTCCTCAGATGATGGCGTAAGTTAATCAAGTTATTAAGTTATAAAAATATAATAACAACACATCTATAATAGGGTGACGATGATGCGACTGGCATTAAGCTAAAGCAACGCAAAACCGATGAGAATGATTATGACGACCCTGAAGATGCCGAGGAGATGATAGATGCCAATGGTAAGTAGCTATGTCAATCAGTTAAAACACCACAATTAATCAAAACTTCACTTGTAGATGATGAAGATGAGGCCGAGGACGAGGATGGCAATGAAATGGCAAATGATGAGAATGCCGAAGTAGATGATAAATCGGTGGAGAAGCTACTCTCCAACCAAATGGTTCAAGATTACACCTTCGACAAGGAGAATCATCTTTGGTGTAGGGTTAAGTTAATTCTGAGCGTGCGTTACCAGAAACCAGATCTGACGTCCATCATACGCGAATTGGCCGCCAAAAGCGTTGTACACCAAGTTCCACACATTAAGCGGGCAATCATATACAAGGGCAACGACGATGAGCAGCTTCTGAAAACAGATGGCATTAATATTGGTGAAATGTTCCAGCATAACAAGATCTTGGATCTGAATCGCCTGTACTCGAACGATATACACGCCATAGCCCGAACCTATGGCATTGAGGCAGCCACTCAAGTGATTGTCAAAGAAGTGAGCAATGTGTTCAAGGTTTATGGCATTACAGTGGATCGTCGTCATTTGTCCTTAATTGCTGACTACATGACCTTTGATGGCACCTTCCAACCGCTTTCACGCAAGGGCATGGAGCATTCTTCATCGCCGCTGCAACAAATGTCCTTTGAGTCTAGTTTGCAGTTTCTACGCAATGCAGCTGGTTTTGGACGTCCCGATGAACTAAATTCACCATCAAGTCGCCTTATGGTTGGCCTGCCTGTTCGTAACGGCACTGGGGCATTTGAATTGTTATCGAAAATATGTTAATTACGTTTTTAAAATATAACAAAATAAATATGGTCTGCTTTAGGACTAAAATATAATCCAACTAAATAGTATTATTTATTAGCGAATTTCAAACTTTTTTTTCATAATAAAGGTTTTTTTTAGAGCTATACGAAAGTTTAAAAAAAATAAATCAAGAATTCAGAAAAATGCATGAAATCTTTATTTGAATCGATGCATTTAAAATTAAAATTTTAAACTGTTTTTTGTTAAATTTGTGTACATTTTTTTTGTTGGAATTTTCTAGATTTTTTCATATTTTTCTTTTTTTTTTTTATTAAGTTTTCTAACTTCTCTGAGGGATGACGAAATTCAAACCTTTATTAAAATTCTTACCTTAATTTTATGGAATTTCGAATTTAAAATTCTCTAAAAATTGTTAATTAATTACAAAGTTATGGCAAATTGAAAATTACTTCAGCTACTTTTTAAATTCAACGGATTAGCAAATGTAAATGTATGTAAATTTCATGTTACTTAACATAACATACGTCATTTAACATAATTCTCTTGCGTGTCACTGTAAACATACTGAGTCATGTTAAAGTACTTCAGTCACGGTCACTGTTATTTGACATTGACTGTTAAAACAGTCAGAATATTCACTACGATATGATTATCGCTCATCTCTAATTGATATGCTCACAATTGCCATCTCTAACTATCAGCTGTCGTACAATAAAAAAAATTTGTTTGTAATTTGTAAAACTCGCAGAAAAAGTTATTAAAGCAAAATGTTGACATCTATGGTAAAGGAACATCATGCAAAGCAATCAAAGCGCAAACAGGAGCAAGAAGTACGTCGTAAGGAAGCTATTGAAACCTCTAACGAACTAACCCAGTCGCTGGTGGATCATCTGAATGTGGGGTAAATAGTAAATATGGAATAGTAATAAACGATGTCAACAAATTTAAATCTTTAGAGTGGCACAAGCGTACTTAAATCAGAAGCGGTTGGATGCAGAGGCCAAGCAACTGCATGTAGGCGCCACCAACTTTGCCAAGCAGACGCACCAATGGCTACAATTGATCGACAACTTTAGCAGCGCACTGAAGGAGCTGGGTGACGTGGAGAACTGGGCACGCAGTATCGAAGGGGATATGCAGGTGATACAACAGACTCTGGAGCAGGCATACAAAACGTCGCGAGCAGCGCAGGCAACAAATGTGGCATCAACATCTGCGGTAGCATCTACATCATCATCATCATCCACAGCGACAAGTGCCAATCCCAATTAAATATATAAGTCAATAAATTGTGTAACTTAGCATTACATTAATTTGTTTCATTTATTTTCAAAATATTCTGTATAATTATTAATATTACATAGTGTAGTATAACATATACTATGTTTATACGGAACCATGTCACATGAAAGATTAATGATGTTCCCCGTTTTATTAAAATGGTCTTCGTATAAACAAAGTAATAGTTGGATGCATATTTACAATTAATTTGCTTAATTGCTTGTTGTGCCAACCCGCAACACATACAGATACATGGATATTGCACGCTAAGCACATTTAAGATGTTATTTAGTTTATACTAAAACGTACAACTGGGTTAGTTTTGTTAGTTTATTGTTATTAATTACGCCGTTTCTTTTAAAATACATATCACAAAGTGTACGACGTGCCTCGGAGGAAAGATGGCACGCATAATCTACACAGATGCTTTCTTGGTGGTTACACTACATTTCACAAAACGTACGAGGATGCAACATAAACGACAATGGTCAGCTATCAACTAATTGTTATGATTAAAGGTGATGAAAATAATATAATGAGGATTCAACTGGCGCTGCCAATGGATGATGTCAAGAATTGCAAAACAAAGTAATTATTCAGTCTATATCCTCGTTCTGTGACATTTGCTTTGAGTTGGGAATCAAAAACCAGAGACCTAATAGCGTGATGGAACGCGAGCTGATGAGGATTGAAAATAATTATTAAAAATATCTTCAGAATTTAATTAAAGCACTTACGCTTGCGTGGTGAACGTGAACGGGTATAACTGCGACTCCGACTACGTTCATAGCGATTACGGCTACGATATTTACGTCGATTGTGTGGCGATAATGATGATGACATGTCCCGATTACGACGACGCGAACGTGAGCCATCTCGACTACTATATTCGCGGTCACGGGAGCGTCTTCCAGGGGGACTGTAAAACAAGTTGCGATATTCAGATTCTACTGCAAATACAAATACTTAACAAGTAATACTCACCGTGATGGTCGTCCCATGTAGACACCAGGAGTAGGCGTGTGAGCCCGCTGAGTTATAGAGTAATCGACGCGAATGCGACGTCCATCCACATCCATTCCTGTACAGGCATCCTTGGCTACACGTGCATCACTGAGATTCTCAAAATAAATGAAGCAAAAGCCGCGTGAACGATGTGTCTGTAAGAAGAATAATCATTAAATTAATCATAATCGATGTAGTTCAATTATATATAATAAATTTATGTATGTTGCGGCAAGCCTTTAGTGCATTGCTAGTGACTTTCATAGTAAACACTCAATATTGCTGCATTTATATATGTTATAGCCAAGCGCCAAGCACGCAACTTGCCACAAGCTAAAGACCAAGTTGCATGCAGGCTAATATATGGCAGATTCGTCGGGCTTAATCCTTAGCACTTACATGAGCATCGATGACCATTTGAATACGCTCAATGGGGCCAAATTTGTTGAACAATTCACGCACCTTCTGCTGTGGCGTATTTGTGTTCAGGCCAAAGACTCCAATGCAGCGACTCGCCTGCGGATGATCCTGCAAGAGTTGGCAGTTAAATGGTTTATTAAGTGTATATATTTTAATATGATTTACTTGACTTACGCGTGCTTGACGCATGCGCTGGCGATCTCTGGACGTGCGGCCGGAATAGTGACGAACCTCCGGCGACTCGGAACGTGAACACGAACGCCGACGATATTGCGGGCTAGATTTCGACTTGTAATCACGGTGACGTCCGTCATAGATCTCAACGTCCGACCTTGAATGGGAATAGGTAAGAATTCAGTTGATTTGCTTGGCTTTTTTTTGCTTCTTGATTGTGTGTTTCGGTTAATTGTGTTTCGGATTTTTGGCACTTGATTAATTGAATTGAACTGATAGTATAAAAAGGATTTGCTTTAAGAACGTATTTAAACAGCATTTGAGGGTAAATATGTGCGCTTGCTCTTCAATTGGTATTTGCTACGCCTGTTCTGCACAGAAAATTAAACCAATCATTCACTTTAATTGCTCTTACATTTTTGCTGAATAATTATTTTTTGACAAAAACCGGAGAAATTGAACCAACTCGCTTGAAAATCAAAACCAAATGATGGAGAGTACGTAAATGACATTAGCAAATGACAGTTCAACAATGTCTAAAATATTTGGCCTGCTGAGATTTGATTGAAGTGACAAAACTACAAGGTGTCAAAACATGATTAACTGCTATCCTGTGTTTACCTGTAACTACATTTGTGCTTAACAATGCACTGTAAGTGTAAATAATCCTTTGACCTCGTGTTGGATATCCCCGTGGACTGCGCGTTAACAATTGCGAAAAACTTTGTTATTTACACATCGAAATTAGATCCTTTTGTCTCCATACGCACCATATTCCGCGGAACTATTATTGCAATCAAATATTTGTCTAGGTTTTAAGCTCGGTTTGAAGTAAAACAACGGAAAGTGAGAACAAAATATAGAAAATATATTTTTTTTAGAAAGATGCCACCTTGCAATAACATTTGCCATATACCTTAACGTTGCCAGACCTAGAAATTTGATCTAGATCATCTATCATGAATGCATTAAAATTTATCGGTTGCTTCGATTGTTATTGGTTGTCGAAATTCGAATTTAAAATGTGTTTCATTGCGATTAGGCAAATTAATATTTATTTTATGTTAGTCAGGTTGTACCATTTATACAAATTAAAATATTTATCAAAAAGTCCTTCTGTTGCTTGGCCGTTGGCGATTTGAATGGTAAGGTCTTGAAGATGACGTTGCGTATCGTTGACGACTTCGTGAACGTTCGCAGCTGCGATATTGTGAGACACTATTAAAAGGCGAAACATATACATTAAATCTAAATACTGAACTTATATAGCAAACCTCGAAGGACGTCCCATGTAGACTCCAGGAGTGGGAGTGAATACTCGCTGGGAATAGGCATAATCCACTCGTATGTTACGACCATCTATCTCCATGCCGGAACAGGTGTCCTTGGCAATGCAAGCATCGTAGAGATTCTCAAAGTAAATAAAACAAAATCCACGCGAGACATACGTCTGCAGTGTAATGCTAATATTAACAGGGGTTCAACTTGGAGTAACATTACTTACGTGCGTAAAATTAACCATTTGAATACGTTCAATTGGTCCAAACTTTTTAAACACATTGTGTAATGTTTCCTGCTTGGTGTCGGGACTCATACCAAATACTCCTATACAACGACTAGACTGATGACACTGCAGAAGCATTCGAAATTCGAATCATACGCTGACTACATTATCCTGACTTGACACGCTACTTACGCGGGACGATCCCTTTAAGTCACTTCTTGACTCCCGATTCCTATATTGCCGATCCGGCGGTGAAAGGGATCGAAAACGTCGGCGATGTTGCGGTCTAAACTTGGAGTTGTAGTTGGAATACCTTCCGTGGAACTTACTGTCCGCCCTTGAATAAAATATGAATTACAAAGCTAATGGTTAAATTGTTTTATATATATTTTATTACATTTGCTTACATTTTTGGGAGTATTTTGTGAATTCTGATAGTTACAAATGAAGACTACTTTTGCTTAAAATCAAAGTAGAATAAAGAAAGAATTAAAGAAATCTAATGACAGTTCAACGTCAACTAAGGTTGGAATATTTATGTAGACAACAGTATTGACTACATTCTGTATAAAGCAAATTATTTGTACTTATCGGACCTATTCAGTAAATATAGATCAATTGAGTTAATCAGTATAGACGATTATGATTGATGTTAGAGTTTATTTGAATCACAGACCTAAAGTATTATACTTAATTAACATTCTATTTGCAGTATTTACTGAACGCATTATGTTTCATACAAATATAATTATAAAGCATTTTTCGCTCCTCGAAATACAAGTCATTTATGGACTTTGCCATGCGTTCATTGTTGTAGTGGCTTTTTGGTGGTGCCTCCAGCAGATTGCCTTTCACATACCATTTCAGTCCGGAGAAATGCTTTTTAACTCTGGTACGCAATGAGACGCCGCTACAAATTGGTTTTCGAAATAACTCGCACATATTCTTTTTACCATATTTTTGAAAAATGCGTTCCACAGTCTCGTCAATTTCAGGCTGTTTGCAGTAATAAATATACCACAATTTGCGCTCAGGTGAGTTCACGTCCGTGAGGCTCAACACTCCGAAATACTCGATGATGGAGGGATCACATTTACTTTCTTCTGTATTCTGTTTAATATAGAATATTTTGTGCAAATATTCCTCAAACTCATCATCAAATTTATTGACTGAAAGTAAATAGTTTATTTAATAAATAAATTTTACTATCATTGATGATTCATCGCTTAACTCACCTGCTGTCGCCATTGTTATGGTTCTTGTTTTGATTTATGCTTCTTGCCAGATAATAAATTAAATTACAGTAAAAGAACGTTACGTTACGTTCGGATAAGATAATTACACTAAGGTAAAATAACGTTAGCCTTCAACTTAAATGCAGACAAAATATTTCAGCCAATATGAAATGCGTAAAAGCTCAGTTTGTTTTGGTTTTTAATTTCACAATATGCCCACAAAAAAGCTACTTGTAAGCAGCAGTGCTGCCAGAATTTCAATAATAGCTTTTTCAGCGCTGCCAGATTTTGTTTTAGACTCTCTGCAAGCAGAATGGCAATACTATTAATTAACAGCTGTTGACCCGCCGCTAGCTTGTGGAGTTGTTATTTAACCAGTGTATTTTAAACAAGCAAAACAATGCAAAATTGTGTTAAACTTTTGCCGCTGGCCATCAAGTGGCAACAGCGCAGCATCAGCACAACAGCGCAACTGGCTGGAAAGCGTAACTTTCGTAAATTCAACGTATACGGCAAACGCGGAACACGTGTGGTGAAGGAGGCACAGCGAACGTTAGCCAGTCCCCCGGTGGCCGTGCAGAAGAGAGGAGTGCGAGACACGGGCATCACGGTTAATGGACAATATGTGGAGATCCCAGAGAAAATACCCGACATCATAGTGCCAGACTTAACCGGTTGTAAATTGAAGCCATATGTATCATACAAGGCACCAGAGGTGGTCCAATCAGAGTTTACCAGCCTGGATCTCTTTAATGCCGTGTATTCCCAGAAGATTATCGAGGATTTCAGGGCTGGCCAACTACAGGCCGATGGTAGCCCAAAGGAACCCTCATCCAATGAGCAACTAACGCCACAGGATGCATTGATGCGAGCGCGCAAAACAGGCAGTGATATTTTTTAGATGCATATGCTCTTAAGCTTTATTATTCTTAAATTGAGTGTGGTCTGCAACTGCTAAATGTACTTCCGTCTATAATTGTAAAGCTTGCGCAGCCACTTCTCTGCTTTCAGTTCAGAATCACCCAGAAACTGCAAGAGGTACAAACATTTGTTAATAATAAAAATCACAAAAATAAAATAAAACTTGTAACTCACATTTGGATGAAAGATCTCATCTTCCTTTGGGGGTTGGACTTCCGCTGGCTTGGGTATGGTTACTGTTTCCTTATTCAAATCAATAACTACTTTGTCTGTCTCTGGAGCTTCGCGATCCCGGCTGCTAAAGAATGCAGAAGGCTTAAATGCGTCCTCATCAATAGTTTCCAGCGCTTTTTGCACTTTGACATCCAGCAAGTCGATGGCTTTAATGGACGACGTTAACACTGTGGATGCTGATGTTAATGCGGTGCCATGGCGAGATGTGGTCTCCGAACTGGGTGCTCGTGTTGTGCGCTGGGATTCGGATCTGGATTTGGATTTGGACTTGCGAGAATCGTATTCATAGTCACGGCTTTTGCTTTGCCGGCTTCTTGAGCTGCTGCGTGAACTCTGCGGTGTTGTGCTACGAGATGAAGTTCGGCTGCTGCTGCGGCTGTGTCGATATTTCTTGGACTTCTTTGACTTTTTCTTCTTGGACTTGGATCTGTTTCTGCTGCTGCGCAAGGGAGATTTTGATTTAGAGCGATGCCGCTCGCGTTCACGATCACGTTCCCTTTCTCTATCTCTGTCACGGTTCCGATCCCGATCCCGTTCTCTTTCCCGGTCTCTGTCACGGTCCCTATCCCTTCTGTCACGCATTATTTTAGCTGTGTTCTGCTTTTAATATTTTATTTTTGTACTTAAAACACCACAGGGGTAAATATTTTTCTTAAGATTGCCACCCGGTACAATGGTTGCCATCCTGCAATACTTTCCGATCTGGCAGCATGTACCATGGCTGCCACCCAACTGCATTTTTCGATCTGGCAAGACGTACAGTTGAAACTAGACAGTTAGGCAACGCTTATAATTTGCCGTTTTAAATTTAAATAGGAAACTCTTTCCCAAAACAAAATCAACAAATTCCGCAGCACAAAACCTTATCAACTGATGAACAGTCATGGTGAAGAGGTTTTTCCTGTAAATCTATCAATTTTGTTAGCTGTAAATCAGATGTGTTAATCTTCAAAAACTTATCAAATGTTTTGATTGAAGCTTAAGTATTATATATTGGTTTATAAAACATCATGTGGGGTATATAAAGGAATTCCAACTTCATAAGTCCACAATTTAATTTTTGCGTTCAATACGGTTGCTTTTTAAATGTGGCTATTTAGATTTTTGGTAGCCCAACTATTTCTGGCTTTTATAGCCATGGCTTTGCCCTCCGATGTCGACCGAAGTAGTTCAGTGACAACGGTAATTATTATTATAAAAATATCTATATTTTAAATTTATTTTAATCATTTATTTATGTTAATCCCTTAGGTGTCTCTTGTAAAAAAGTTTGGCTACGCTATTGAGGAACATCAAGTGCAAACGTCTGATGGATATCTTCTTACCATGCATCGCATACCCTATTCCAAGCACACTGGGTATGATGGCAAGCGACCTGTAATATTTCTCATGCACGGATTGCTTTGCTCCTCATCAGATTGGGTTTTAAGCGGCCCAGATAATGGATTGGCCTTTATTTTGTCTGACGCTGGCTACGATGTCTGGATGGGAAATGCTCGTGGCAATACTTACTCCAGGAAACATGCCTCCAAGTCACCGACGTTTCAGCCATTCTGGAATTTCGAATGGCATGACATTGGAATCTATGATTTACCAGCAATGATGGATTACATTTTGTATCTAACGGGTCAGCCAAATTTGCAATATGTCGGCCACTCTCAGGGCACGACATCTTTCTTTGTCCTCAATTCAATGATCAAGAGGTTCAAGTCACGAATTCGCTCGGCTCATTTGCTGGCTCCAGTTGCCTGGATGGGTCACATGGAAAGTCCCCTGGCCAAGGTTGCAGGTCCACTTTTTGGACAGCCAAATGCATTAATCGAGTTATTCGGCAGCGCAGAGTTCCTGCCAAGTTCAAAAGCCATGGAGTTGATGGGTTCCATTTTCTGCAGAGATGAAGCGTTCTCCCAAGTAATGTGCACAAATATACTCTTTCTCATGGGAGGTTGGGACTCGCCGTATTTAAATACAACATTAATTCCCGAAATTATGGCCACAACTCCAGCTGGCTGTTCTGTCAATCAAATGTTCCACTATCTGCAAGAATATAATTCCGGTGATTTCCGACAGTTCGATTATGGTTCGGTGAGGAACAAAAAGGAGTATGGAAATAAGAATCCCCCAAATTATGACGTGGAGGGAATGGACGTTCCGGTATATCTATATTACAGCGATAATGACTACTTTGCCAGTCTGATTGATGTCGATTTGCTTCGGCGCACCATGAATCCAGCTTCTCTAAAGCGAGCATATCGAATGCCCGAAAATAAGTGGAACCATTTGGACTTCCTGTGGGGTTTGAATATCAAGGAAATTCTTTATGATACAGTTCTCGAAGACATCATAAATGCTTAATTCCCAATAATAAAAAAGAACATACGCTCTTATGATAAGTTCGGCCCCTAATCGGTGTTTGATTTACACTTCTTTCATGAATTTCCGTATTATTTATATATAAGTATGCATGTATGTAGTATACTGGAATTTAGTTTATAAAATGATCGTAAATTTAGTTGTGCACCTGTAGCCTCGAGATTTAAGTTGAAGCTTACTTGGGGTCACTTTTATTTGAATTTATAATATGTGACACTTTGGGAAATTTATTACGATTTGTTATCTTCACAATTCATAATAAAAATGTTCTTTTGAATAAAATGTTACTTAAAAAGACAATCTTAAATGTAACTCAAAAATTTAAATATTAGATAGAAATATTTAAATTTTTCGATTTTTTGATATTTTCTTAGAATTAAATTTGTAACTTTTCCTCAATTGGGGTGACGTACTTCAACTCTATATAGAAATGTTTTCCTTAATTTTATCTAATTTAGAACTTAAAACTTTCATCAAATTATTAATTTATTTCAAACTTATTGCAATTAGAAATTTGCATTAATCTAAATTTTAAATTTTCCAGTGTGGCCAAATGCGACGGCAAACACGTTTCTATTAATACTGAATCAGTATTTATTAATTACCAGACTCTGGTTTATCTTATGGATTTTTGCTCTATGCTGGTCACACTGAGCACGCAGGTACAGCCTCGGCGAAAAAAATAATAAATCGTCATAAAATATTAAAAGTATAATTTGAAATTAAATAATAACGTTGCTTAACGTAATCGAGTGCGTGCGGAAAGATGTCGCGCGTTACTAGAAGTGATATATCACTCGATATGGAGATATGGGTGGAAGAGCTATCTCCGGCACAGTTGGCGTATTACGAGAAAATTACCAACGAACACAATGCGGTGAAAAATGCTCTGAAATCGGCTGTCAATGCAAACGAAGGAAAGGAGCTCTTCAATGGGCAAGTGTTCCAGGCATACTCCTTTAAGGGCAAAGTGTTGCAGGAGTTGAAGGAAGCCACGTTGCCAAAGAAGCCGCCAAAGGCCGTAGATCCGCCGCCCCCGCCTCCCTCTACCGGTACCGGTGGCGGTACTGGGCGTGGGCGTGGTCGACCACCTAAAAATGTGTCTAACATTGCATATTTGGAATCATCTGACGAAGGCGACGACGATGTGCCGCTCGCCAAACGCCTGGCTCTCTCCGTTGGCAAAAAGGCGGTAGCTGCAGCTGCTCCAGCCGCAGCCACATCAAAGGCGGGCAGGAAGTCTGCTTTGGCAGCTGCTGCATCTCCGTCCGGCAAGGCATCGCCACAACCAAAGAGTGGCAAGGGATCCAGTGGCAAATCATTGGGAGGTGGCGAAGCTCCACCTAAGAACTTCCGACCGGCGGAGGTTAATTCAGTGGGTGGTCTGGTTGTGGGCAGCAACGATGATAGCGGTAAGGATGCAAAGGAGTCCAAGGATGGCAAGGATACAAAAATGCAGGGCAAGACATATCCATCATTGGTGGTGCTGGCCAAGCCATTCCTTAAGATCAAAGACATGGCAGCAACACGCAGCAAACTGGACTCCAAGGTTAAGCTGGTATTAATGCTGACACCCAACAAGTTCTGTGAGTGGCTGCTCCAAGAGGGTCTCCTGCGGGCTCAGCAGCATTGCATCAATCATCGCAACAACGAGCTGAAGCTGGGTAAGATTTATTAAAGATTCCTCTTTTGTCTTTTCTTATTGTCTTGGACGCAATGCATCCCAAGTTAGAGTAGAAATCATATAGTAATTTGCATTTCTGCTTCCAGGTGTCTATTCGGATATCAGCAAGTTTCCGTACACTGGTGGCTATGTCTGGATTAGCGATTGCTGCCCCTATCGATTTGTCTCAGTGTTTAACAATTCCATATTTGAAGGCGCCCAGCATCCGCCAACGTTTCTGCTGAAGCTCATCTATCACTGGGCTTGCCAGACCAGCATTCAGAATGTGGTACAGTGGGTCAAAGTGGACAGTGTGTACATCAAGGGCATCTACACGTGGCTAAGAGCTATCTGCACCCTGGCAGTTCATCAAAAGTGTAAAAAGCTGGGAGGACCCGGCAAGTTTGTAGAGGTGAAGCCTTTAACTTAGTTTACTCTAGACTAGTTACTAATTAGTGTGATTACAGGTTGGTGTCATCTCGTTGGGCACCACATCACAGGATGGTGCACAGCGTCAGGTGAAAGTGGAAGTGCTTGGTGTCTACGATTATGCGGATAAATCTATACGGCTGCGTGCCGTAGAACCCATTACCGATGGAGATCGCAATTACAAGAAGCGTTTTCAGGTATGCATACGATTTTATAATTAAAATTGATTGAATAAATGTTTTATAATGTCTGTATTTCTACTACCAGGCCATATTGGAACCGCTTTCACGCTGGGTGCACAAGGACAGCACCATTTGCATAGACTTGACTGTGGATAAGATTACGCTCTTTAGCATGGGCTTTAAGAATATTGTGCAAGCTGCGGCCACCGATAACGCAGCCAAGCATAATAACTCGGCGGTGATGGAGTATCTTCGACGCATTGTGCCACGCATGTTCCAGAACACACTGTCCTTGCTCTCCCGCCAAATGATCCAGCAATTCCTCGACGAACTGGTTTGGCGCGAATCCTTTGGAACGTATGCACTGCAAGCATTCAACAACATCATCATACACATTGCCGAGCAGACGCGAGTGACCACCAATGAGACCATCACACAGCGCCTGTATCAGGTGGGTATCTACTATATAGTATAGATTTATTTATATTATTAATTTATGTCCAATTTTCAGGTCGCAACGAATCCTTTTAAAGACTGGAGCGTACTGCCACCAAATTACAAGGAGACACCAGCCAATGCCGCTCCCAAACGCCTCAAGAAACGTTAGTAAATCATCACTAGTTAATATGTAGGCCGTGATTAGTCTTAATAGTCTAATTCTAAAATAGGGCAGCATCTGCTGTTAGAAATGCCAAACCCGAATTATATTGTAATGCCTGTAAGTTTGTCACTCCAGAAAAGAATGTATTTTTTTTTAGCAAGTTGTTTAAGTTTTTAAATATTTTAATGAGTCAGCATTTAAAAACTGAGCTTTATATAATTTAATTTTTGGCATTCTTCAAATGTGTTAACTTGTTCTAAAACAAATACCTCACATGAAATAAAACACATGATAAAACTACAACTTTTTAAAAAAAATATGTTAAACTTGTACTTTTTATTTGCACATATTATGATTTTTGGAGTGATATAACGTGAACGGCATAATAATAATAATCTAATGGGTCCTAATCTATTCTTTAAATGTTGCCCAGACTATAAATGATAATTACCACGATCCTAATGATAAATTAGTAATCCAAGCCTAGCTTCTTTTTGAAGATCTTATCAAAAACAATTTAAAAATATATGTATCTTCGTTTTCAGCCATTAATGATTCGGACTATTTGAGTGCAAACAAGGAATATGGTAAAGTAAAGAAGGAGAAGGAACGAGAAAAGGATATTCTGCCCTCTGGCAGCAAACGGCGAGGAACTATCAGCACACCGCCACCACCTGGTCCTAAAAGTGCCAAGGCAAGCGCAAGCAAGTTGATTACAAAAACTGCATCCTCGAAGACAGCCACATCCGTTTTACCGACGACCAAGGCACAGATCAAGAAAACTAAAGAGACTAAGGAGGAGAAGCTTCCCGTTGTTATCAAGAAAGAAGAAGATGAGCTCAAGGGACTAGAGGAACTCTACTATGGAATAAGCGATGGTACCGAAGAGTTCTATGAGCATTTCCCATACAGCTCTCCACGTGCAAATCCAGCGGAGCTAACCAGATCCGTTGAGTGTCCGATATGTCTAAGCGGTGATTCTTATGACTCAAATGAGAAGCTTCAAACGCATCTGGTATCGCACATTTCCCCGGAGGGCAAGCAACATCAGTTCCAATGTCTGTTTTGCCTGGAAAAGCATGCAACCGAATCAGTGCTGGCCAAGCACAATCAAATCATGCATCCCACCGAAACTAAGACAGATGGCTCTCCATCCTATTATTGCTTGATCTGCCAGCAACGACACAATTCTCTGCATTTGCTAACCGCTCATTTGCAAAAGATCCACAGCACTTTGGAGTTGCCATACTGGTGTCAGGCGTGCGGATATCGCTCCTCCTCGCATCGTGACCTGGTTCGACATTTCTACGACGATCACAAGAATCAAAACTTCTTGCAGTGTCCGTACTGTCTTGATGTGAGTCCCATCTAATATATAATCATTTTATCATTTAACCAATGGTTCTTTTTAGATATTTTACTTCACCCACAAGGGGAAAATCAATCAGCTGCGCATTGAACACTACTTTATGCATCTGGACGAGCATGTTAACCAGCGAGATCAATCCCTGCGTTGTCAGAAATGCTCGCTGAGCTTCTTGGAGAAGGGAGATCTGAAACAGCACACGGTGTTGCATCATGTCAGCATGACCAAGACAAATAAACCTGTTCGGTTGCTGCTCAATAACTCGCTGCTGATTCCGCCGCCTAAGATACGGACACATCATCGCGAACAGCCTCCATTTACGTCCTACAAGCGACCCGTTTTCTTTGCCTTCCTCGAGGGCAAAACCTGTGCCGAGTGCAATACCGATTTTGCCAGTGAGGAAACCCATTACACGTAAGCACGAGCTAATTACTTAGCGATATGTTTGATTAATAAACTTGAAACCCTTACAGCGGTTGGTTGCACTGCGTTAAGTGCAATTACCAGACGTGCTGCGAGCGTGCCCAGTTCCGACATGGTGTTGATTGCAATGGCAATTTTGTAGACGCCATGGAAGTAAATATGCTGCAAGAGATGCACTGCATCTGCGGATTTGCTACCAGCAATGGCAATAAAATGGCTCAGCATTTGGCCAACTGTGGCTTGAGCACCTGCTATCCCAGTCTAGAGGCAGCTAATGAAAACGCCGTCAAGCGTAATATGCTGGATATGTTGGGTCTGGTGCGACGGGATGGTGAAACGTCTGGCGAGGGGGCAGAAATGAGCGATGCCGTGGATGCGTCCTTGGATGACAATAATGAATTAATGCAGGTACCCGAGGACGGTGTGGAGCAACAGCAACAAGAGGATCAACAGATTCAGCAGCAACATCATCAAATGCCGCCACCAGAGACACACGTTGATTCAATTCAAGCCGGTGCACAACAGCAGCAGAATTATATGGAACAGCCATCTGAGCCGGAACCACAAACCGATGTACCCCATTTGTCCACGCAGCAGGAGCCTCCTACACCCATACAGTTTGGCGAAATGGAGGCTGCACCTGTGCTGATAGATCCACAGCAAGTACAAGCCGCTGCAGAATATGCCCAGGTGTCTGTGGTCCAACAGCACCAGCAACATCAGCAACAGCCATATGGCATGACTGGCTACGGCCAGAGCGCACTGTCAACGGACATAGATATGCCGCTAATTGGGGAATTGGCCGAGCCGAATGCACCACCGACACCACAGTTTCTCGGTGAAGTGCACACGCCCATGTTCGATGCAGTGGCTGCTGCCGAGCAGCAACATTACCATGCCCAGCAACAACACCATCATCATCCGCAATGATACAAGGCGACGGGAAAGCTGAAACCGCGCGATTACCCACAACAGTGGCAGCACTACTAGCATTAAGACTATATTACATAACGCAATCATATTCATACACATACATTTATTATATTACGAGTATATATATTACACTACGATTTTTGTAGATGAGCATCGAAATATTGCACAATTAATATTGATTTAAATTTGTAGACATTCAAAACATTTATAAGTAAAACATAAAAAATCGAAAAATATATTGGTAACTGTAAACTCAGTTTGTGTCTATCTTTGTTAATCAAATACATGTATCAAAAAAATAACAATTGAATATAAAACATTCATCATCATCAATTCCGTAATCTGAATTGCTCAATTTTGGAAGACTAATAAATGGATATCATTAATTATGGTTGTCCCTCCAAAGCGTTATTAAAATTGGAATTCGGAATAGTTTTGATAAATTTCTAAAAGACTAAACATACTGAACGTGAACTACAGACAATTGATGAATACTTGTATCGTTTGAAAGGGTTTTTGGAGGTTTCGAGTTGTGTCAAAGTTATTGGTCATTTCTGTCGTCGTTGCTCTGCTATCAACAGTGCGGACAACACTAAAGCCATGTCCATCTCCTGTTGTGTTCCGGGTTCGTTGTCCAGTGAGATTTCGGCAGCGCGATTATGGAAACGCGCTAATACCCGTGGTCGATAGTCTGTAAAGCAAGCAGAGTCAGCTATTAATAAATCTTAATACAAAAATTAGTTAGTACACTTACCGACACTTCCTGCTAGCGGATTACCGGTAAGTCGGAGCGTCTCTAGGAGTGGCAGATTGGCAACAAAATCGACCTCTTTCAAATCGTCAATTAGATTGCAACTTAAATCCAAGTTGACCAATGACAGCAGCTTTCGCAAACCACTTAGTGACTTAATCTTGTTTTGTGACAGCTTCAGGGTCACCAGATTACCCATGGTCAGGTGCCAGTCTACACATTCAGCTATCAGATTTCCGGACAGCGAAAGCATCTGTAGATGCGGTAGCTCCGCAAGATTTTGAATGTTCCTTATGCGGTTCTGTTCAAGAACAAGACGACGTAATTTGGGCGCTGTTCGTACACTGCCATCGATCTGAGTAAGCAGATTGCCAGTCAAATCCAGTTCGCATAGCTCGTTCCAAGCATCTGTGCTAAGCAACTCATCGTCACCTTTGGAAGTTGATGCAGAATGCTCTGGTACAATGCTGGGCACATCGCAGTCCTTGTGCAGATTGTCGCAAAGCAACACCTGATTGATGTGTGTAATTGTGGTGTTGTGCACACAAATGGTTTGCAGTGTCGGCTTCAGTAGCTCAATGTCCACAATGTTTTCCGTAGAAAGTGCTGAGAATTTGAGTGTTTTGAGATTACGGAATGCATTCAAGTTGAAGCTCAATCGATTTGGAATGATATTGCTGCGCCCAATCGGCACATCTACCGTATTGTAGTCCTGTGCAAAACTGTTGTTATCCTTAACTGGAGTCACCACCAATGCTGCTAGTTGCGTGCAAAAGTCCAACACATGTGAGAAGTCATATTTGCCACCTTGCTCATTAATGGGAGGACAGGGCAACGCGAGGCGCTCACTGATGGCAAATACCTGAAAAATATAAAAGGTTCATATTTTATTTTTTAAATAAATTCAAATTTAGGATTGCTAAATGAAACCAGAAAAATTCCAATAAGAGTAAAAATAGATAGCTATAAAGTTTGATTGGATGCGTTATTAAAAGGGCTTTAGTTATATGTAGGAAATACAGTATAAATTATTCTTATTGTATAAACATTTTAATTATAGTGCAGTGGTATTCCTATTTTGCAACAGTTATAAATTTGATTGTCGAGATCTAAAGATAGAGATTAACTCTCAAAAGTTCCAGGAACTTGAGCAGGTTGCAGTTCACGTTCCGTCTTATTCATGTAGACCAACAGCAGCTTATGGAGTAATGCTACTCCCAAGTGCTTACGCTGCTCGCTTGTGAATTTGTTGCGGGTGAGACCGAAGTAGACGCCCACTCGTCTATTGGTCAAGTGATTCATGCTCAAGGCATCGATCATTGCCGCCTCACGGCTGTGCGCATCATTCGATGTTATGCCATGAAAGCCACGCAGCAATAGGACACCCCGTTTCTGTTGCCACAGATGCACAATGAGTGCCAACTTGGGATCCTTGGCCAACACATGAGGATTGGCCGATTGCAGTAGCTTCTGAGCTTGACGCATGTGCACATATGGACGTGATGATTTCCCCTTGCCGACATAGAAAATGGAACGTAGAAATGTCAACCACACATCCAGACGGTGCATACTTCTGGAACGTTGCTTCAATCCATTTGTTATACGTGGATCCAATAGCAAATAGTTGAAATAAACGCGCTTGCTGGAATCGTGAATGCTGTGCCACCTGCTTTGCCTTCTGACATACTTGGAAAGCTTTTTGATGCCCGTAAAGTTGTGCTCCGACCGAAGAGTGTGCCGAAGCTCTGGAGAGAAGTTCGTTTTGGGCACATGCATCACACCTAGGGAGTACTTAATGCCGCGACTTTGAAGCGGGGAACCACCGCTAACCATAGTAGGGAAGAGGACTAACAATTTGGACATGATTCGCGGTATAAAGTATAAATACGTAATTACAAAAAAAATTAATAAAACTAAACTAAAATATGGAATTGTCAACAAAAAATATCTAACATAATGTAACTGAATTGTTTCTTATTTATGTGTTTTACCTCGAGTGCTGATAAGTTGTACTCTTTTTTGGCACTTAGGAGCGCATCACCGCTTTCATTGAACAGCTTGGCCAGATTCTGCAGCAGATAGATAATGTCATATTTGTTGAACTCCAAGAATTCGGCCAACAAACGTGGCAACTCATTGCGAAAATAGATGAGTAACTCTTGCAAATACGTTTCCAGTTGCTCCCGGCGTTGCTCCAGAAATGCGGGCTGCTTGTTGCCCACTAGCTGCGAAAATTCATTAACGAAATAATAATTTACTCATATTACTCAGTATTTTAGTTGTTTCAGAGGGCGTACCTTCTTTGGCGGCAGCAGTTTTTTACTGATCGATATCTCCCCAACGAGTTTCTCGTGCAGTTGAGCAAAATCGCGATAGCGTCTCTCCACAAACCATTCGACATTTCCCACGCGAACCTTTTGTTATAAATTTATAGTGTGAATAAGTATCAGTCATTAGCTCATGTCTAATTAATACCTTGATGTCATAGTACGTGATCCCTGCTGAGCTCTCAACGGAATATTTTGGAATCGTCACAGACGCTTCCCCATACTGGCGATAATAACACGACATTCTAGTTTATGTGTACTTGTTTGTTACATTTAGCACTTGATCAAGTTATTAACATAATTGAAACACTTAAAAGACAGTCAACCTGAGACTAAGAATAACAACCATTAATATATTTTTCTACTGTAGTTATTGTTGCTCGCTCGCTCACTCAGCTGTTTAATTCTGTTTTTGAAAGACGTTGCCACCTGGCAGAAAAAATATCTTCGTTGGCTTACGCGTTGCCAGATCTTGCCATCCGTAACTAAATTAATCGATATTAGTTTATTGTGCGATCTTTGCTATCGATGATGGTCAATTTATTTTGTTTAAAAATTTAAAATTCGAAACTAGACAAAATTAAGGTAAACATTTTAATGAATGTTTAAAGTTTGTCAGTTCTCGCGAAAAGAAGTTAGATAATTTAACTCGCCGGGAAATATAAATGGGATAAAATCGAGAAATTTCTAACAAAAATTTTTTAAAAATTGATGTATTGTAGCTTAAAAATTAAAAAAAACGGTACAAGAATTCAGAATGCCTTTTATCCGAAATGAACTTTTTTTTTAAGTCCAAGAAATCAAACCAGATCGGAAATTTTTAACGGATGGGCAACGCCCAATGTGGGCATTATCGGCGTTTTTGTTTATATTGCTTGTTGGCAATTTCAATGTTAGGAACGTTAAGAACAGTGATTAAAAAACTATTTAAATCTAAGCGATGTCACAGCCCGTAACAAGCAAAGCATAAAAACTTGTGAATCAGCTTTAAAATGGCTTTCCTGGGCGACTGTGTAATTGTGTTCGTCTCGCAGGCAAGCGGCTCAAATTTTGGTTGATGACTAGTATTATTATAATTTGGATTTCTTTTGTTGCAGATGGTGTTCTTTGCCGGCGGTTGGCTGTTTTTTAATAAGCAGCTCTTTAAGCACTATGAGATACGTCACATATCCGTGCAGTTGATCTTCTCGTCAACATTCGCGCTGTCCGTGACAATGTTTGAGCTGATCATATTCGAAATCATTGGGGTACTGGAGTCAAGTTCTCGTTATTTCCATTGGCGTCTGGGTTTGACGCTGCTATTATTCATGGTGACGGCACTGATACCCATATATATTTGCTACTCTGTGATACACAGCATTTCCTTCTGTAAGGCGTCGAATTTGCATTTACTTGGCAATTACAAATCAATTAATTTGATGCATATCTATTGCAGTTTCCGATAGATGGGTACGCATTTTGACAACTCTATGCTGGTTTGTCTTTCTATACGGTCTCTGGCGCATTGGTGAACCTTTTCCGCTGCTAAGTGCCTCACATGGCATCTTTACCATCGAACAGGGAGTGTCCCGCATAAGTGTAATTGGAGTCACAGCTATGGCCATACTCTCTGGCTTTGGTGCCGTCAACTATCCCTACACCAGCATGACCTATTTCATCAAGTACTCACAGTCACAGACAGAACACAGGTGTTGCCTTATCACTGCTAACATGTGTGTACTTTTATTGCAGGCCTGTTTCGCGTAATGACATCATCTGCTTTGAGCGCCGTCTGGCGCTGACTGTGGACATGTTAACAGCAAAAAAACGTCGCATTGCCATGGCCGTGTATAATCACAATAAACAGCATCCCACAAAGCCAAGAATCTGGGAAATGCTGACCTCGGCTGTACAACGCACAACTAGCAATGGAGAGGGTGAGTAACCAATTGTTTTAGTTGAATATTTAGTCATCTTTATCTTTGTAGACATCAATCAACTGAAACTGGAGGTTTATGGCCTAGAAGAGCTGCAACGCTCGGTGTTCCTCGAACTTAGCTCTCTTAAAAATATGGAGGAGCGACAACGTTGGTCGCAAACACTGCAGGGCAAATACTTTAATGTATTGGGGCATTTCTTTAGTGTTTATTGCGTGTATAAGATATTTATGGTTAGTCATTTGTACAATAACTGTTGCAATTGCTAATGACTTTCTCAATTTTCAGTGTTGCATTAACATAATATTTGATCGAGTTGGCCGCAAGGATCCAGTGACGCGTGGCCTTGAAATTGCCGTACACTGGTGTGGGTTTGATATAGATTTGGCCTTTTGGAATCAGCATATTTCCTTCTTGCTGGTCGGCTGCATTGTGGTCACCTCTATACGTGGTCTGCTCTTGACCCTCACAAAGGTAGACCCTTCCATTTTAATGAACTCTATTAAATGTGTATTTTCCGCAGTTCTTCTATCGGATATCGTCTAGCAAGTCTAGCAACATAATTGTCCTGATATTGGGACAAATTATGGGCATGTATTTCTGCTCCTCGGTGCTTCTGATGCGCATGAATATGCCAGCCGAGTATCGAGTAATCATCACGGAAGTGCTCGGCAATTTGCATTTCAACTTCTATCATCGTTGGTTCGATGTCATATTCCTGGTTAGCGCCCTTACTACCATTATAGTATTGTATTTGTCTCGCAAGCCAGTGCGTGTAGATGATACGGACTTACACTAAATTGAGAATGAGAGAGATCATGACAGGGTATGGTAAGCTAGACACTATTGATTTAGAATCAATTAAATAGCATAATAAATTCAAGCTTTAAGTTATAAAGTTACATATTATATATTTACGCAAGTGTGTTTCTGAATAAGTATCTTATGTTTTACACAGCACAAATATCTAAGTTATGATTACTTAAGTAAATCGAAGCAACGAACTGTTCATCAATATGAATGAATTTTCTTATCTTAATCGTAGGCGGTTTGATTCCATGATAAAAGCTTTTCAATACCTTGCCCAGTATTATGAACTGGAATAGCTTTCGATGAAATGTTTTGACGATGAATTGAAGGAAAAAGCTTCGTTGTCCTGATTACGCTCATTGAGGGAGGCTCAAAGTTGAGTTGAGTGCTTTTTTTGAGTACATGTTTCGCCCGTTTCGTTTTTGTTCCATTTTCGCAGTTTCTCATCTGCATAACATTGGACGTAACACGACTCAGTCATTATTTTAGGTTTGCTGTTAAGAATTGTTGGATAACTTGAAGGTTCCCTAAGGATAAGATGTTACGGCACTAGGTGCTATGGCAATATAACAACCAGTACACCTAGGCTGCGATTATGACAAGGTTATTGCTACATGTATATTTGCAATACCTAATTGTCATAATTTATTGTGACTTTATATGTTTATTCATCTTCATAGTCTACTCTGGGGAAAAGTTAAAAAAACGGCCGAATAGAATGCGCATCAAATTTGCAATTTCAATTAAGACTGGTAAAATTCAAATAAAAATTCTCACAGATAACTTGCAACGCTTAACGATTCAAGTCATGTCCATATAGTATCAGTCTTTTGGGACCCCGCAATTGAATGGCATATTCATTCCGTTGCGTCTATATGTCTATATGTAGAAAAAGCACCATTATATCGTTGCTACAGATAATACTGAGCAAAAAGCATTTAAGTGTCTAGATGAATAAATCATGAAACAAAAATGATTGAAGGGTGTCCGAAAGAGCTGACACCAACCGACCAATCCCACCAATTGTCAAGCCTGCAATCCCCCCGAAATATCCGACAAAAGCGCATCCATTGGCAACTGGAACGATTTAATCAGCTGTAAATTCGATTAGTTGTTAAACAATACATGAGATGGGTTATTTGATGGAGACAGGAACGAGTAGAGATGAGCACCTAATAAGGTAAAATACAACGGAAAGAGTTAATAGGTAAAGCAAAGTATGTATATCATAATAGGGTCACATTCTGTTTATAGAAAACATACCTTTAATACATATTTTATCAGATGATTTTGTAATAATTTCTTTTCACGACACCATCTCTAATATTGTGTGTCGAGGTCATGTATCGCATTTGGTTAGTCAGTTGTCCAGTTGTTCAGTTTACCTTATCGATTTCATCGATTAGTGATTGATAATGTGTTTGGCCTGCTTTCAGGCTGATGTGTTTTGTTCCTGCAGCTAACCAGCTTTTGGCCAGGCCCATTATGCAAATTTGGCAGGCCAATTGATTTGAATTTCATTTGCGTTACGTATACGTGCCATACGCTGTGTCATAATTAATGCCGTGCCGCCACAGTCGGCTAATTAGCATAAACTTAATTAATTTCCTTGTTTGCACTTGGGACTCTGCCGCTCAGCTGATTGACAGCTGCAAGTCCATGGCTTAAGTGACACCATGGCGACATCCAAGCTGCAAATCTGAGTCAATTGTTGTCACTCGCCCCCTGCATACTTACAATCCTGCCTTGACACTCAAGAAGTCTGGCACTGGCATATTTAGCATATTTCCCGTACGACATTTGACCTTTTGTTGAGCATTCATGGAGTAAACGTGAGCGCGTAAGATTCGCGCCTGGCAGCAACATCACCGTTAGCAACAAAGGCAAAACAACATCGCAAACGTGTGATGCTCCTGATATGCTTTCCTCTGTCTCTATCTGGCTCCAGGACATGGCAACGGCATTAGCATACGAGCATAAGAAGGTTGCTCGGATTGCTGTGACGAGCCTGTGACAGCCGTGGGGCCAATTATGCACTCAACCTGGCCAAGTTCTGTGTGACCCAGATGAAATGGATACGGAATTGAATTTCAAGATAAGCCAGGACAAACTAGAGTTGACTTAAAACAACGGCAATCTTAAAAATAATTTAAACTTCCAGTAAAGTCGCAAAAATTTCAATTAAACGTGATACAATTTAAATATTTTTAACATCTTTATTATCTACTTATAATAAATATTTTTTGATTATTTGTATCTCAACTATTATAATACTTAAGTGAAAATCATATTGAATGCCAGTTAAACAATTCTAGAGAACATAGTATTATTAATAGAACAATCAGTTGTTCTGTATCCTTCAAAGTAAGATTTGTAGCTATCCAATCGCTGTAGCTTGGTATTCCAGCATTGAGCATGCTGATACCTGCTCTAATGAAGCTCGTTTGCTATCCATTAACCTTTAGCTTGGATTTTAGCCTCATTACACTTCATCGATTGTTATGCAGAGTCCGTTTACTAATTAAGTTCTCCCCGGGGCGGTGGACCTCATTAGCGTGGTCTACACATAATTACCGAAAGACCAGTAAAAGAACAGAAAATTAATGTAAAAATGAAAATGCATTGAAGAAACAATCAAATGTATTTACAATTATTACACTGATTATATCGAGATGAAAGCTACAAACGCTCCATGACCACTTTTAAGATTTTGGTCAATACACAAAGGAAACGAAAGCGGCCAAAAGCGCACTTTATTACACTACATATGGAAAAGATTACGGGAATGAAGGATAGATCAGACCAGGTAAGACTCGTACCCAAATGTGATGGGTCATGGTCTATATTGAGGCTGTTATTTCTGACCCTGTTCAAAACGGAATCCTTACCAGACTGATGAATGCCATTTTGTCTGCTCTGGAACTCTACAGAAACAACTGTGTGTGTATTTTCAATGCAGATTGCCAATCAAATTATTTGATATATAAATAATTTAAATGCGATGCAGCGCTATTTGGTGAGAGAGTGGGGGGAGGGGGTGTCAGATGGGCATAGATTGGCATGCTGGCAGGTTACACAGGTCGTATACAGGGTGTTTATTTCTGACAACCCTACTTGACATGATTGTGTTCCAGTTGGACACCCTGTATACAGAAATAGCACAGCAATTTTACCTTTTTTGTAGCTCTCACTTTAATATATGACAGGTCGTATAAATACGTATGTACAGATTCCCAGTTGGTCTCAGCTGAACAAACTCATGGTTGTTAATAATGCTGATGATGGTGCTGCTCCTGCTGTGCTCGATGGCTGTGGTGGGGGGGACAGAGGATTCGTTGTCCATGTATTGATGAGAGCTCAATAATTCAATGCAGCTACTTTGGCTACAATCATTAATGGCAGTAGGCAAACTGAGTACTCGTGAATCGAGTGTGCTACTGGGATATGCGAATAACTATATCGAAAGGTCAGTCATAATATCGTTATGTCCGCTTTTAGGCTCACAAGGACACAGCCGACTCACAGCGAGCCAAAACGAGCCGAGCTGAAATGTTACTTGTTGTATGAGTATAGGTATGAGTAAAGGTATGAGTATAGGTATGAGTATGAGTAAGAATATGAGTCTGACTACGAGTACTCGTATGCTGTGCTATTAAATTTATCGTTGCACGGCATCAGCCCTCCTGTGACACGCCCACAAAAGGGCAACTGATGTTGTTTATTATGCATGTCGTGATGCTTTAACCACGCCTCCCACACTGCATTTCTCTTTCTATCTCTCTCTCTTTCACTCACACTTTCTCTCTTTCTCTTTCTATTTAACTGTGCCAAGATTATTGCTCTATTTTTCACTTCAATGCATTTTGCGCCGCTTTGCAGCTTGGCAATGTTTAATACTTGTGTGGGTGCGAGTGTGAGAGTGTCATGAAAGTGCCATAAATGTTGATAAGACATGTTTGTCAGACGCCTTTGGAGCACCTGCTCGCCTGATTGTTCAAAGCGATGGCGGTCTGAGGTAAGGGTTGCCTGCGGGTAATGGAAGCTGCAGTCGTTTGCCAATTTGTTTGCCACGATGATAAATGCATTGACTGGCATTATCCAGATTGTTTTATTACGCTTATTACGAGCACACACACACATATGTTGGATAGTTTAGGAAACCATAAAACTCTGCAGATTTGTGACTTCCTTAACAATTTGTGAGCTTCGCAAGAAGAATTGCACAAATGTACAGAGATAGGGATAGGAGTCTTAACTATGTATATTTTGAGTGTAATTCGTTGTAATGGCAGTCTATTGAGTTGTGAGGGTTCAACTCGCTAACAGCTTCTGTCTGAGCTTATTTCTGTCACACTGTAATAGCCATCTGCCTGTTGTCCTGTTGTCCTGTTGGCCATTTGTATCCAACTAGCGACAGCCACTGCGTCTCTCTCTCTCTGTCGCTGTCATTGATGGCCTCAATCATAGCTGTCATATGCAGCGACATGGCCTTTCAACGCCACGCAATGGGGTAGCTGATTTACCATCATCTCTCGCTCTCTCCAGCCAGTTGACTCTTTTGTCTTTCATTCAGAACGTGTCGCAGAGCCATTGATGCGAAAATTATGCAAATGAAATTGACTTTCGCCTCTGCTGTTGTTTGTTTATTGTGTGGTTTTTAAATGCTTCCAAAATGATTATCTTAGAGATAATATAAAAATATAAAACTACTTCCATTAACGACAGCTAATCAAAATGATTGCTGGAATCAAGCATATGCTAAGAATTTCAAATAGACATTTGAAGATGTATGGACATTTATGTCCAACCGTTAAGATTGAAGAAGTATTAAATTGCAGTATTAAAAGCTATTGTTATATTCTTAAAATTAACAATGGAATGTCCACAAAATGTCGGCTGTCTTTGCACACAATTTAAAGTAGGAACAAAGCTTTTATGTCAACTCGGCGTATGCGTGATGTGCGGTTGACCAACTTTATGTCGCATTTAAGGCAAGTTTTGGTCGGTAAAGAACTTTTGAGTGTGCACTATATACAATGAAGAGTTAAGGCTTATATAATACAACACCATAAGTAATTTTAATTTTAATATTGAAAGAATAAATTCATATGCTCTCCAAAACTGTGATAATTGCGCAAATTACCATCGGGCTCCCGTTTAAACAATTTAAGGATAATCAAGCCGCGATAATATCGAATAATCGCATTGGTTAAAACTAGCACCTTCAAGATTATAATCAAAGCCAGTTCACAGTAGAGAATAGTTTGATTCCTTGTTGGCTGTTGATGATAAATTTGCAACACTGTCGAATATATGTAGAATATGCTGGCCAACCAACTTATGATGAAAAGTGTGAAATAGGGGCCAAAATACGTGAAAAAGCGTTTATCGTATGACGCGGTTTTCGGATTATGGAAATTATACTGGTTATTTGTTGCTCCAAAGAAGCTGCAGCGACAACACTGATAAAGCCGAAACATCATCTGAATCACCACTAAGAGGATATATCCTTGAGTAAATCTATCGATTGGCAGAAGCGATGTATATGTCAGCGAGTACTGTACATTAGTCATCCAAAATAACCACGTTGACTTCTCTCCATGCAGGACAGGTATTAAGGCTGCTGCACTGACCATTACCCAGAGGTACGTTACGGCTAAAAAACATCGCAGTATCGACATCATGACTCGTGAGTAGCTCCAGTTATTCACCTGTCAGCGAATAGGAATGCCTTTTTTTATTAGTTCCAGCTGCTAAATATAATTTTAATTTCGTGTTGTATATGTGGCTGAACGGATAATCAAATACTGTTTATATTTACTTACATAATTTCAATGCCTACCTCATTGTTGTTTATTTTATCTGTCAACAAATATATTATTATTTATTCTACTAGGTAAACAGAGCGAGCATATGCAAAAAAAACAAGTGGGAAAGGCTATAGTCGAGATCCCGACCATAGGATACCCGTTACTTATTTCAATACATTAGCGATTCAATCATAATGTCATATTTGCGTTGCCAGAATTACTTGAGAATTTGAAGCATTCTAATAAGGTTTAACAATACAAAAACTATTGCATACTCTAGGGGGAACCTGTTGATTTAACAACTTAGACACGCAATAACTGCTGTTCTACTTGTCCGATCTTGTTGCGATTCAGTGGGATAATAGATAATAATAACAGATATCGGTTATTACCAAAAAATACGTATTATATGAATAATTGTGGGTGAGGTGGTTTTTCGCGATTTGCGGGGGCGGAGGTGGGCGTGGCTTAAATTTGAAACAAACTTGATCTGCGTGAGGTATATGGAAATCTGTGTGACAAATTTGGTTATTCTATCTCTTATAGTGTCTGAGATCCTTGTGTTTATACAGACGGATGACCAGTTTTTCGCGAATTACGGGCGTGGAAGGAGGCGGGTCCAAAATTTAAAACAAACTTGACCTGCTCCAACGCATTTCTGATCTACGTGTGAAAGTTTGGTTACTCTATCTCTTATGGTCTCTGAGATCTAGGCGCTCACACAGACGGACAGACGGACAGACGGACAGACACACATGGCTATATCGACTCGGCTGTTGATGCTGATCAAGAATATATATACTTTATGTGGTCGGAGATGCCTCCTTCTGCCTGTTACATACATTCCAACGAACACAATATACCCTTATACTTATTTTTTATAAGTAACGGGTATAATTAGCTTTAGCTTAACAGTCGTTGTTAGATTGTCATCATAATGAATTAAGAATTCATTTGCACTCTCTTTTAAGAACTTACTTGTGATATTATTATACTATCCATACAATTTGCATCTTTCGTATTCATATGGAATTTAAAAGTGTTGTTAATCCCACAGTTGCGGCTTATAGAAAAAAACTTCTTCAACCTTTATTATGTACTATATTTTTATCTTAACCCTTTTACTTATAAAATGTTTGCTTTAAAACGAATCGACTTAATCTTAAATTCTTAAACGTTATTTATTAGAATTGTTTAATTCAGCTGCTTTAATTATATATTTTCGCGTGTTGTTTGTCAAGTAAAAACAAACAAATACGAGCACTTAAATGTCAGAGTTCAGTCAACCAATACATAAACATTTGCTATTCACACTCACATAATTAATCGAACCACCATATTATTTTTTGTCGTGTATAAGTGTGTGGGTATATACACGTACATTCACACTTTTACAGAATTGCATTGTGTATACGCACTGTGTATAGATTTTCATAATTTTGTAAAAGCATTTGATTTCTCTTGCTTGATTACGTGTTTCCCGGTCTGTTGTAATTTTAGTCACTGTTTTTTTGTGGAAATGCTGTGCTGTATATTCATTATGATGCCGCAGGTGCTTGTTTGCAAAATTGCAACAAGGTATAAGATTTCACCCTCTCGTAACCGAATCGATCTTAAAGATTTATTTATCAACAATTTATTTTGATGGAAAACACTTAAGAGTTATCGTTGTACCTTGACCAATCAATATATTATACTTTAATTTAAGCTGCATATATATTTATGTGCTCAAATTGCAACAAGCTCAGTTATAAAAGTAGATATGAGGGCGTACCATCTGGCTTTAGTAATTATTGCAATTATTATACCAGTTTCGACCAAGAATTGCCCCAATGGCAAGCAATGGAATCAGGCAGCCCATAAATGTATAAAATATTATTTGGGTCCATAATCATGTAGTAGTTTCCAACAGTCCAACAAAATGATGATAATCAACTGTAATAAACACAAAAAAGGCATTAATAACTGTAAAAAAGGTGAGACCCGACTATTAGGCTGAATGACACTTATATTTGGGTTATGCCACACAACAAAACAACTGAGCAGAGTCATCATTTATAACATTTAAAGACAAAACAACATTAACAAAGGAATACTGACGACAAAAAATAATGAACAGCATGAAAAATTAAATGCCATTTTGTTGGGCCAGCGAAATAAATGGTATACATCCCAAGTTAACCGGAACAATACGACTATGATATCCTTTGTAGTATCTCAAATACTGTCTTTGAATAACTGGCATAAAGTTGTCAGCACAGTGCATTGTGAGCATTTTTCTGCTATGTCCTTGCGGTTAATCCTTTGTCAGTGACAATAAAGTGTTCAATATGCCGTTGTAGAGCAATTCTTATAAATATAAATGGCGAATGGCACGTTATACCTATAAGGACCCACATTTGTACCTCCATCATGGGTTTGACAAAGTTCAAACGACCAACATAACAAATTGAAATAAAAGAAGGGTACATTTTTGGATTTGTTCTTTTTTTTGATCGGAATCTTTATTATCGACACAAACTGAAATCTTTTCCACACTGAATAGCAAATAACAACCATTGTTGAAGTTTTTTCTGTATATTAACAATTTTCTGGAAATTAAACTTAAACTTGAAGTTTAGACAAAAGCCAATAAATAATGAAATATTTCCGCGTGAAATCTGTAAACTTTTTGAATAAAAATGTTATGAGTACATAAAATGGAGTGAAAATCGATTTAAGAACTCGTTTGGCTTGTTCATGAATGCCAGTTCATTTTGCATAAATAATACATTTTTATAAAAAACAAATGCATACAGAAAATAACAAAAAAATATGAAACGTTCAAACTGTTCAACGGCACGTATACGCAATCAATTGTGAATGAGCGTCGCAGACATTGGCGCAACAATTTCAATTTATGTGCATTAGTTTTATTATTATTATCTGAAACTTCCTGCCGGCCAGCTGCAAATTGAATAATCGGCCGTGGCAAATTGTGGTGCGGAAAGTAATTGTAATTACTGCCAGGTGGTACCACCAAAATACCAACCACCAGCCACCAGCCACCAACCCATTGGCCGTTGCTGTCAACCAAAATTATTAATAATTGCACACTATATTAATAATAGTTCCACACTATGAATGGGGCGGAGTATGACATTGAATAAAAGTAGATTCTATTTATATGGCGCTTAAATTCAATTATGCTTGTTATAGACAGGACCTTGTACACGTTCAAGAAGAAAACTTATCACGTCATGAAGCGAGCATTAACTATCATTATTTTCTGTTTGAAAAATATCCATAGCCATAACGAATGTCAAATGAGAATATAACTATTTCATCGTATAACATTAAGCTACTTGAATTTAGTTCAATTTGCATTCTAAATGAAGCTACTACTTCCTGTCATAAATTTTTCGCTTGTGCTCCTCTTGAGGAAAGCAGCAATGATCAGGTTTAGAATAAAGAACCAACAAATATGAAGCTCCAGAATGTCCACGTTAGTTGAAATTGCTTGTGTACTCACTCCTAAAGCATTTATTTCAACCCTGAGCTTCAGACAATTTTTATTTTACTTTAAATACTCTTAGCTGGTCAAGTCTGCTATGAGGATGTTAAGAAATGTGCAAAGTTTAAAGTGATTGCAACTGGAATTGTATATGAAATTGCTTCACTTAATTTGGAAACTAAACCAATATGTCAAAAAAGTTTCTATTGACTTAAAACCTTCAATTAGTAGAATATCACCTTTCGATCAAATTCAAGCTTTTGGTCACGCCGGACCTATAAAATCTATAACTATAAAATATTTTTTATTTAAATACTTTTTCTGTGGCTTAGGCAACGAAAATAAGCCGATTGATACTTTAAATTCTTTTTATCCCATTTTATTTTAACTGAAATTCCTAAAAAATGTTATTTTCTGTAACCGGACTTCAGTTGCTTTATATTTAAGTCCTTAAGCTTCTACAGATTGGCAAATTCAATAAATTGCCAATGCAACCGAACTAAAGGCAATAACTACTCGTACTAATACTACTACAGGAAATTTTCAAACGTTGCCAGCGGACAGTTTTGCTTGGGGATTAAAATTTAGCTGAGAGAAAATAATAAAAATCGAAATGCTTAAAATAGTGGCTCCTATATCATTTGACTCCCGGCCTTGTTGTCAAGCAGCATAATGAACAAAACTGGGGGTGATGCATTGTTTACGAGAGGAAGTGTCATTTCGGTTGGCCAAAGAATTACGTATACGCCACGCTCGCCGCTGGCAAGGCAACAGTGTCAAGTACACCGTGACCGGCGGGAGGTCCTTACAAAGCGACAGCCAAAGGACAGCTGTCGTCCATTGAGCAGCCAAAACAAATGAAGTTGAATGGCAATTGGGGAAAATTCTCGAACTGCAGTTGTCGCTGGCAAATAATCACTTGCGACCGTTCCACAAAACACTTGCAACGCAAATTCACCAGAGTGAAAGAATTTACTGAAATTATCGTCATGAATTCAAGTTCTACTACGAGTGGTAACAGTTATGTTCGAATTTCATTGCAAAATGGTGTCCTTAGGCGCACACATACCTACAGATGTACGTTGTCGTATGTATGTCTTCTCTGTGGATGTGTCGGTGTACTCTCAGCCATATTTTGCGGTTGAAATCCACACAAAAGGTGTGAAAAGCAGCAGCCGGCGTGCAGCTCTTTTGATTGGAAGCTGTTGCTTATTTGGCACGGATTTCATTTGCCTTCCGTTCAACGGCACCAGCTCCCCTTCCATTCCCCTCTTTCTGCCCATGCTGCCGTTCAAAAGCGGTTTTAGAAATTGAATGTTGATGTATGTTGCAACTGCAAATGTGCGATAAGTGCAGTTTCAGTGCAGTTGTGCAAGTGGGCGTGGCATGCGATGAATGACAGAAGTGTTAAGTGTTGAGTGGAATACTTAAAACAATGATCAACCATTTAATGTTATTTAAGGTCAGTCTGTGGTCAGTATTAAATGTATTTAAATCACAATTCTACTATATATATTCTTTTATATTTTCGTAACAGTGAATAGTAACTTAAATGATAAATATACGCATATGATTATTAGTCCTGACTTCCACTGAACAATGCCTAAGTCTTAAAACATTTTAAAAGCAAATTCTAAAATGTTTTAAATTTAAAAAGAAGTTTGTTTATAGGTATTTAATATGATAAAACAGTCAACAACTATCAGCATAAATATTGTGCGGTGCTCATCGCATGTTAGGAGATTCATGGCTCACTTAGTCGTAGCTCTTTTGTATGCTCAGAGCACTTATACAACGCTTTGTTTTTAAGGCCTCATAAATTGCGCATACGCCATGTTGCACACAAGCAACGTGTACCCGTATTCCGACAGCCAGAGATAGCTTACAAATTTCTTTTACTCTTTTTTCTGTGTGCAGACGAAGCGCATAAATTTACAGCTGAAATATTTGTGAGCCGTGAAAAAGTCAGTAAAAAAAATGTTTTCTGAATGCGAAACGCGAAATACCGAAGCACTTTAGTGATTCCTCAGTTCACCCGGCAAGAGAACTCCCTTGAGAAGCACTGTGGAACTCAAATTGACATGCAATTGCAATTGCAATTGTAAATTGCTGTTGCCCCTTAGTCCTCTGTATATTTGTGCTGTGCCTGTGGCATGTTCAATTTTGGTAGTCACACCTGCGTCATGTGGCACTTGTCCAATTTTGATGTGCTCTCCACGGAGTTATGAATTCATTCACTCTGCCATTCTCAATCTTAAATATTTGAAATATTATATTTACACCGAAAGGTTAAGCAGGTGCTTAAAGCACCTTAACTTTGACGTCTCAAGTGTTGCTTGTCTTGACTGTACTTACGTTTTTAGAAAGCACACACAACTGCTGCTTTTTTTTAGTAGGTCAAGCTGTCAGCTGCGTCACTCTGGCAAGACTCAAACCAAACCATCAGCATCCTCATTGTCAGCGTTTTGCCATTGTCATGATTGTGTACTGTACCAAAAGTGCCAGTAAAGTTCGCGTTTTCCTCTTCAGTCTGCAACCACAGCTTTTACTTCACCTCTCTTTCCCTCTACCTCTCTCTCTCGTTTCATCTCTGTCTCACCTGGTTTGCAGATGAACTGAAAACACTTCACGGCTGCTGTTGCCCACTTTGCAGTCAAATTGTATCTTCTGTGCCATCAATAAAATTACCAGACACTTGATGGCATTTTACGCTCCTCAGCTACGACTATTTTTGGATACTTATAGCGCTCGACTTTAGTAAGTTGAGAAATGTTTTGTACTGATTTTGCGGACTCTTTTATTTATATAACACAGTTGTGCTTTAAATGCAAATGTCAAATGCAACAGCAGACCTTGAGAAGACAGAAAACAGACGCCACTTTTTCGGTCCACTGATGAGCAGAAGCTGCGGGCTAGCAGAAAATCGTTAAATGTTGGCCATGTGCAGGGAATAAGTTAAGACACGGCTTGCACTTAGAAGGCTAAGTTCTGGACAGGATTAATGAATGCTCTTTTTTATTATGCAAATACCAAGAGTAAAAACAATAAATTTTTTTTTTTTTAGCATTTTGTCAAGTTTTATTTAGTTTTAGTACTCAATTAAAATTTAGTTGGGACATTTTTATTTTGCTGTTTTCTTCTTGTTGGATGTATACGCTTTTTCTTTTTCATTTATTTTTATGTTTTTGTTTATCATTTATTCATAAATATTTTGTTACTTACACTTATTTACTTTGGTTTAATGTAGTTTTTATGCCTTTTAGTAGAATTTTACTTCGATCTCTAATATAATTTTAATGCTCATCATTATTTATTTCTTTAGTAGTAATTAATTTGAATTTTAAATATTTCTCTTGTAGTTGCTTTTATAACAATTTTCTTTGCTGCGATTTGTGGTCAGCACTTTTAATAAATTTTCTCCAATTTTTTTTTAATACTCGTACGTATTTATTATTTATTTGTTGTTTTTTTTTTGATAATATATTTTCAAGTAGACAAAATTGTAGTACACTTGGTAGAAAAACAAAAAATTGTGCCACCAGATTAGTTTTGAGTTCTTGTTTATCAGTTTAAGTAGCTCGCTGAAAAATTTGTTGACGATTTTGTAGCTGCTGTCGCTTGAGTACCCCTAATGTGCCTTGCGGGCTTATACAATTCATTTAACATCGAGTATCAGTTAAAAATTATGTTATTATCTTTATAGTTTTATATATTTATTTGTATTTTTTTTTTTTGTTTTAATTTTTTATTTGTTAATGTAGGTACAACAATACACTGCATTTGGTTTTGGTTTTGGCTTTGGCCAGACAAACCGGTTAAGTTTCAAAAATGTTTCAGCATTTCCCTTAAGTTTGTCTTCATTGTTTGCCCTACAATAATTTTGGAACATCGTGCCTTTTTAACATGCTTTGCAAGTTGCATTATTAACACTGCTTCACCATTAGATTAATGATCTGTTTTTATCAAAGTTCATTATGAAATTAGACAGTTAATAATTCAAAAGACATTTCTTGAAAGAGTTTCAAGAAATATATACTTATGAAGAAAATTGATTAAAAAGCGTTAACGAAATGTTTGTCCATATATTTCTATGTAAATTTCAGTTGTATTAATTTTAATAATCAATAAAGAAATAATTTAAAAATTTAAATTTATTGCTAAATTTGTAGCTAATAATTGGCTCGGGTCGGGCTTTTTATAGAATTTATGCAGAAAAGCACTGGCAAATCATTCCACTTGAAATATCAATTCATTTCAAATTCTCTACTTCTCTCTAAATGTTAAAATATGCATTAAATCATCTAAAATCATAATAATATAAATAACTCAAGCGCTTGCTATAATTGTCTATGAATCGAGTTTTGGTTTATATTGCTTATAAATTAATGAATTAATATTTATATTATTATAATGACAATTGTTACGGCTCATAAATATTAATTGTAATTAATTAACATATTTACTAAAAAGTTTACAAGAGTGCAGGCTTCTTAAATGGCTTTGCACAGTTACATTTTACCAAATTTCCATTTTTGTTTCTTCTCTTTCTTCTAAAGTTCTTCTCATATTCTTTTTTGTAGACTGATTTGACAGCCGACACCAACAAATTCAAATAGTTTTCAGTGCTCGTCTTATTCGGGACTGGCTTCTTTGCGAGTCTTGTGGCCGCGGAACGAGGCTTGAATTTTAGTAGCTGCCTTGTTCAACTCCGGATCGGTTAGATCAATGTCCAGCTCCTCGGCTACCTTCTTGGTTATCTCCTGAATATCCTCATCCTCGGGCACATCCTTGTTGACCAGCTTGCGTGCCAAATGGCCACGGAAAGTGGATTGAATCTTCAGTGCGGCATGGCACAGATCTGAGTATAATAGAAAGAGAAATATATATATATAGAGAGAGAGAGAGAGAGAAAATAGAAAAATAGTGTGTTAGTTGACGACATATAGTATTATACTTGTAGTTAAGTGGCCACTTGGCAGAAGCCTTACTGTTAAAAGCTTAATTGTAAAGTTTGGCAAGTTTGTCCTCATTCTAAGTGCTTTCTCTTGACCAAGTCAACTACGAAAAAAACCCGTTTTTCCTCCTTCCAATTAAAAAGTTTCCACAAAATTACAACGATATCAACTAGTTTTAATTAGGTACTTTTCATCGTACATATGGTGCCAGACTCAAAGTAGATTCCAAGCAAATGTGTAACACACTGTTGACTATCACGTAACTGTGCGAGTGCCAATCAAAATTAGTTACCAAATTGGACTATAAAAAAAGTTGCAAAGCTGAAGGGATACGAATACATCTAGATACATACATACATCATAGTATGTACGTGAAGTAAGCATTGGAACCAATAAATCGCAGAGATTTGCATTTTATCGACTGCTATCTTTTACATTTTTAATGTGACACATGGCAATTTGCATGTGATCAGTGTGGACTGTCAAATAATAGGTTTTTATTAACAAAACATTTCACACATTTGCATTCTCCGCGGAGAATACAAGCATCCTGTGGTCCAGATTGTGTGTAAAATCTGCGATGGTTATAAATTTTCCATACGCTCCAAATAATCGAAATAAAAACATATAAGTCCCCAAACGCTCTTCAGAGCACAGCTGGGCAGAAAATGTCTGTCAAGATACTGGAGCGACAGCAGCATTAACAATCGGGCTAATCACATTACGCATACGCAATGTGTTCGTCGAGGTCACCCAGGGGAACATAAAGTTCTGCATGTTGACTGCATATTTAATGCGCATCGAGTGCATGATGAAGCCACAAGAACAGAACGGAAACAGAATTAAGCTTCATTTATAGTGCTCGGCTGGGAGTGCATGTGAGTGTGGTCACCGTTTGGTCAACTCAGGAAGGAGTAGTACGTGATCCCGAAGTAGCAAATTAATTAAGTTGGATGTAAGGTGTTGAAGTATCTAAAATGAGCTGGTTCTTTTAATAATTATGTTTCAATAGCTGCTCAGCAGTTATGATTATTTGAAATTCTTGCTATTTAGTTTACATCGCTTAAGCAGTTATTATTTCATTTGCAACCTAGTACACATTCGTGTTAAATTCATAAATTTATTTCATTGCTTACAGACTGTTGTAACATTTATACAGATTTCATCATTATAAAGAATTCTTTTCCTTCTTTCTTAGCTGAGCTTCAAGTTACGTATTCGTACCATCCAAAGTTATGTAACTACAGTTTGCCCTTCACCGTTTTCCTTTCATTCTTCCTCTTCTTTGCTTTATGCATTTATGCAAATGTTAAAATATTCTCATTTTAAATTTTTTTTGATTACATTTGAGATGCTGCCACTGTCGCTGATGCTGCCTGTAGAGATTTTGCTTAACGCTACAAAGTGCATATATTAAAGTCAGTTGGATGTCTGGACCTGGAGACTCGCAGATCTCAGCAGGCAACGCAATTAGGCGTTAACACAAAATTGGCAACGGACTGGCATTTGCTGTGTTAATACGTTAAGCTGCTGGCCGCAACTAATTGAGGTTGAGCCCACGTCGCATTTTGAAGGAAATGTTGTAAAAATACGCATACGCCATGTGGACAACGTGACTTTTGTTGAAGTCACGTGCCAAGCGTTGGTTCTACTGCATTTATGCTTATGTTTATTTATAAAATATTTAAAATAACTACAAGACGTGCAAATAGCTGACATTACGAGCCGACTGCTGTGACATTTATAGGCAAGTAGAGCCCAACTCTGAGCATCGTGTGTGCTTCATAAATATGTATGATATAAACTCAGTTCCTGTGCATTACTTAGACACACGCATCTACCTATTCAACAATACGAGTATTATACATTATACATTATCATTGGAGATAAAGTACTGCAGCTTTTTCAGGTAAAATTATTTTTAAATTTAATGTTCTTAAGCTGGTCGACATTTTCTTGTACATTTCAGTCTTAAGCATTAGTAAGCTGCTGAAATGTTGAATAAACTGATTTTGGAAACTTCCTGACAGTGTCTTCTTCGTGCCTGTCACGCTTTAGTTAAGGGTTTGACTTAGGATTTGTCTCCGTTGCTGTCGGCGGCAAATGTAACACATGTTCTATGCACGCTCACGTACAGAGCGTGTCCTGTCACAGGACATGGCCAAAACCAGCTAACACTGCTTTAAATCAGTGCATACATAGGTGCCACTGATATTGCCCCATATAAATTGAGTTTGTATTGGCCTGTCTGACTGCCTGCCTGCCTGCCTGCCTGATGGCTCTCCTGTCGAGCCATCGCCTAAAACTGCGTCCAGAGGCACGATCCGACAGCTAACTTGATGTTTGGCAAGTGATTTGCATGTGAAACGCTCCCAATCTGATTGACTGACTATCAGCAAAGTTTTCGCCTACACTTGCACGTGCTAACTCTAGAATTACGTTATCGGTTTTTTTTTCGAACTTCTCATGGAAAATTGCCTGTTAATTGCTAGTCATGCTTCGTTCATGGCAGTGACATTTCATAGCTAAAACTTTAAATTAAAAGCAAACTATATAATGACAATAAATATTTGTTAATAACGATTTGTAACTTAAATAAGCTTTTTATGCTGATTTTCGATTTTGATTGGCAAAGTTGTACAAAGAAATTTAATTAGAAGTTTGGTTTAGATTAGATATGAAAAAAAGATACATTCTGTAGTAAAAATATCAAATAATGCTATCAGTTAAGCTCTTCGCTTAAATTTAGAGTCGTCTTGACTCATGTTATCTATTAAAGTAAACGTTTTCCCTCATCACTTATAAAACCACGTTTGAATTCAACTGCTTAGGTATTTTATCTTCGTCTTGGCTATGAGTACTTCATCCTAGTTGATAGTGGGTCGAGTAATCTTTATAGCTTTGCTTTTGATGCGAACAAACTTCGATCCGAGATTCCATCAATGCTTGACACAGGGCTTATAAGTAATCAATCATACGACGTGTGTGTTGAAATTTTCACACAATATTTCAAAAGGTGCTGATGATGTTGCCCTTCGATATGATGATTATTGGTATTATTGGGAGTGCTTACTGACAAAAATACCATAAGAATGGCTGTCCTTCGTCATGTGTTGCCACTTTTAGTGAATGTGTGGCATTCAACGCTCTTGACCCACATTTTCAGCACAATAAAAACAATGCAAATTTATATTAAAAATAAAACAATGAAAGACACACGAGAAGTTGGCGACTATATGTGTGAGTGCAGTGCAGTGTGGGTGAGTTCATATGTGTGATTGTGAGTGTGAGTGTGGGTATGAGTAAGTGTTGCTGTGGGTGCCATTAGCAAGAGTGAAAATCTGTGACGTGTGCTAAGTAATTGTGTCATATACATAACAAGCCCTGACTCAGACACGTGCTTAATGAGCACATAATGTTTTCTAAAACAAGAGGGAAATATGTTACAACGCCACGACTATTTCAAAATACACTTACAAGCACATATGTGTTTGTTATTAAATAAACTCCTTTCATAAAAATGCTAATTTATTATACATATATTTTTGTTATAGGCTTAAGTCGACAGCTCTGAGATACTAAGACATTAAGACGCAGCTCACTTTGTGAAAATTGACACAATAAATATTCATACTTTATTGCCAAAAAGATGGCAAAATTGTTATACCCTCTGTCAGGGTAATTGCCCTGTATTATGACAGGCTAAGTGTGTGTGTGCATTGCCGTCCCCTTCTATCGCACACATTATCTTTGGCTTCTCTCTTTGTCTCTGCTTGGCTGCGTCTGTCATTCTCAGGCAGCTGTCATAATAACTTTTGTTAAGTCTTTGTCATAAATCTGAATTATAATTACTTTGGCTAAGCACACATCTTAGAACTTTAAACGACACCATTTTAAATTTGAAATGAAAGAAACGGCACAGCACAAAATGGCAGCTACAAAGCAACAACAACTCACTATCAATGTTAGTCTCATATACCTCTGGTATCTAATACACAGGGTATACTCTTGACAACGATAAATTGTGAAAAATGCGACACGATAATAAACTTCCTGAAAAGTAGATGAAAATACGAATTGTTTGTCAAAGTTTTTGCGACCTCAATCATTGTAGGGCAAATGTGTCTTCCCCTTCTTCCAATAACCATTGTTCTGTCTTTTGGCTGGGCCTTGTGGTTGCCAAGATTTTTGGGCTGTTTTGGCATTCTGCACAAAAACTAAGCCCACTTTTCAATTTCCGCTAACTGAGTCTAGTGGTTAACCAGAGAGGTTTTATTTTCCCTCACAGCTTCTAACCAAATTTGCCTTGTCATTTTTTTCATTTGTTTTTGTAGGCTTTTTGGGTCGCAAATAAATCTCCTTTGGCAGCTGTAGGAGATGTGGAAGAACTAAAGATAATTACGCATACGCACTGTTACACAGTAATTAAAATGCTGGACAGTTTTGATTATTAATATTAATGCTTCGGTTGTTTGTCCCTCGGACCGATTAAGTGATAATTTGCACGTAAAAGGCATGACACATAAATTTTGAGCATGATGCTAATTAAACTTCAAACACGTATAAATTCTCTTGTGGTAATCACATTTAAGCCAAGCAAATAATGTCGGTATACAGTCCCATTGGTAATTTGTGAACCTGAAGCTGGCCGCTGGCATGTTGCCTTTTGCCTTTACTTTGTATAAGCCATATCGACACCAACGCACACAAGCACGCACATGTGTGTGTGAGAGGCCACAGCAAATCAAACAAAAACTTTAATTAATATGAAGCTCGACACACAAGCAGCTTATGGATTTTTGTGAAATATGGATAGAGTTGGGGTTGATTTTATGTAGGTTGTTTAAGCTCGCTAACTAATTAAAAGTCATGCGGTGCTTGAAGCTTATCTCAGCTTAAATACTTACTAAAATATATTTATTGTGGTCATGCAGTAGATTAGCAAATAGTAAATTTTCCATAAACAATAATCTGTTGATAAATAATTGATATAAATTGCAATTTATATTCATTTTCTCAAACAATGTGAATTTATTAATTCAGAAGGAAGTAAATTCTCTAATCCCACAATTCCAACCACAATACCTGTTTAATAGCTTTTAAAATGTTAATCTGAGCTGTTGTTTAACCGACCTTAAAATGACTTGAGGCTAACTTTAGGTGCCCAAAGCTAACACAGACCCAGTTTTCATTTAGTCAAAAGGTAAACAAATAAGAAAATTAAGTATTGAAACCGCAATTAAATATTTACAAAGCAAAATTTGAAAGCAACATTAAACTCTTTTTTTTTTTTTTTGGGTACTTGGGGATGAAAAGTGTTGCTGATGTCGTACTCTTTGAACCCTGGGCAGGTCACCCAGCTTATCTCATACACTTACATACAAGAAGTCTGCGTAAAAGGTGCAAAATTGTTAAAATATTTAAAATGCGACCGCCAACAGAGTGTTTAACAGCAGCAGCTGGAAAAAAACACAAACACACACACAGCAGATGTCATCCAGCCATACTCCAACACCTCTAAGCCACACACACACACGCACATACACACACGCACACAGATAAAGATACATATACGGACTGTTGTAATCTATGGTAGCTTTTGGCCACTGTGCATTATAAATTAAGGGTCCAACGTCGAAATGTTGTCGTCTGTCTGTTTCATTTTTGTGGTTGCTGGAGTTTACTTTTGTGTTGCCTACATTGTGGCGCACCTGAGTTTATGTCCATGTTCATGTGTGTGTTGGATTGTGTTGTGTATTGTTGTTGTGCGTGCAGGTGCGTTGGTGTGCGGCATGTGTTTGGCCCTGCTGCAAAAAGCGCCAATTCAGCGTCCAAAATGTTTTTAGTTCATGCCGCTTATTGCGTGTTTCATGTCGTTTTCCTTCTTCTTTTACTACTTCTTTGCTTTTTTGCGTATTCTCTGGCGTTTTTTGTTGATGTTGTTGTCTTTATTCGCCGCATTACTGCGCGTGTTTTCCGGATCCGCCTTTTGTTTGAGCTGCTTCTGGCACAGCTGTGAACAAGCAACAACAACAACATCAAAATACACAAACAATGTACTTAAATGTCTCGCCCTCCGGTTGTGTTGTTGTGGTGTAAATGAAATTACAAGCGCGCTTAAAGCCCCAAATCCAATTAGAAAAATGCGATGCGCCTGTTTTATCGCAGATGTTGCTGTTGTTGTTGTTGCTGTTGTTGCCACTCGAGTTATCAACATCCGGCAAACACGCACAAATTGAACGTGGCCAGCTAACCAAAATCCATGCTTTTAACGAACTTTCTTTGTGATCTTCGACCTCAAAATTATTCAAATTATTAAGAAAAATTACGTAGAGTTCGTTACTATTACTAAACTATCTATTGTACAATATCTCTAAAATAATTACATTCTGCAGTAATTACATTTGTAGTATCAATATCTATATCAGAAGATGTTTAATGTATAATTGGCAAAATTAAATGACTTTATTTATAATATCAAATACTTATACGTAAAGTATAGGCCAATTATTACAGTGAACGGTATTAAAAGCCAACCAATTAGTTGTTAATTGGCTGTGTAAAATGATTATATCACAATAATAGTCAATGCTTGAATATCTATAAGTTTATTTGTATATGACGATTCAATATTTACATGTTATCACAACAAGTAAATACGAATAATCCTCAAAGTTACGCATACGCAACGTTGTGCAGAACTTTGCCTGCAATAAACAGCAATTAGTGAGCAATGGTTATGCAAGCGAAATGAGGCCAAAATTGCAATTGGCCTGGCCACAAAACAAATTGGCAGACAACTGGGCGACCTTCAAAGGCATTAGGGCAAATGCTTGCTACGTTTTGTACATTTGTCTGCGTAATCTTTGTGTGTATTAGTTTATGTGTGTTTGCGACTGGCAAATAAGTATGCTTTATGCACAAAGCAAATGCTCAAATTGCCAAAATGGAAAACATGCGAGTTCCTGGCCAAGTCAAATGCGAATGCAACAAGAAAATATCCATTAAAAATCCTTTGGCTTTCGATTTGAATCCAGCCAATGCAAGTGTTGTGTGAGTGTGTGCGTGTGTGTATGTGTGTGTGGTGTTGGTTTTTGTGTTCATTTGCATATGGTATACGTTATACCAAACAACGTTCTTGTTTGTTCGCTTGAGCCGTGTACTGGCTATATAATTTGCTCGGGCTAAAAGTTGTTATTGATGTTGCTGTTGTTGTTATTATTGTTATGGTCGGTTGTTCGGCATCGTTGTTTAAATTGTGCAATATGCTAGGTACACATTTTCAAACTAGGCCAACACCAACTGCACAACGTCCATTGCCGTTTTTGTTGATGCCATCCTGATTGCCACTTTTAAATAATGATGAACTTCTAACCATCGTTTTCTAGGTGCAGTTGCTACCTGAACGGAATGTGTGTGTAATCCAGGTGTGAATTTACACAGTTCAACTAGCAAGCTGTTAGTTCATTTGAGAGTTATGTACTAATGCATTTTAATGAATATAAAATAGGCAAACAAAGAATAAATGATTGTTAATCGAATAATGCCAATTAGAATTTATTGAAAAATTCGAAAAACTTTAAGGCAAGCAGAACAAATAATATAAAAATTTGTGGTTATTTATTTACTCTTTACTCAAGCATGTGAGTTGACTAATTAATAATTTAATTTATTATAACAATAATAAGCATTTCTAATTTATAAGAATTTATTTTCTTTCAAGATTTTCTGGCTTAAATAAAAATTTAAATAAATTTACTACTGTCAAAATAAATACACACAAGAAAATAAATATATTTTTCTCTCATCAAGCTTAGATTTGAAAATCAAGCTGACAAAGACAGAGTTGACAAGCGCGTGTGGAAGATGAAATGTGGAACATTCAGTTGGATACAAGTGTGTCTGTGTGTGTGTGAGTGTGTGAGTGCGTGGCCTTCTTCACAGTGTTCTTATTCCACTTATTCCGCTGTAATTGAGTGCAGTACAACCAACAAGTCTAAATCCTTTCCATGCGTTTTCATTCGCTTTGACTTGTGAACCGCGCCTAATTAGTCTTTGCCGCCCATTGTCACATGTGTGCAAGGCACATGAGACATGTACTCTATGAGATATGCCTCCTCCATTGCGCCGAGTACCATAATTAAGCTCAACGGCAATTTCGCACGATAGATGCAGACACAGAGACTGACACGGAAGGTGTCTACCTGTCGCACAAAGGCGTAAGGATGTGATGTTGTCCTCGTTTGTTATGCACCTCGATGACAACCGCTAAGTTTTTAATGAGTAGCCTGCCAGACTGCCAACTTGTAGTTTGGGGCCAATGGCAAATTATGACTAAAACTCTCAGTCGCTGTTCCAACTTAATGGGGTTAAGCGTGCTAGCAGGAGATCCTCTGTCAGGACCGACGTAAATCCGTAGACGAGTTTCCCAGGGGTTAATGTTTGTGTCGCTTCAAGTTTTTGAGTTATTTATGAGCGCTGGGGATCTGTCAGAGTTAAGATTAAATACACAGTGGGCGTAGCAGATAAGGCGGAGCTGTAAAGTTTACATACCCAAGCGGGTTATGGGCCCTACTCTTATCCTCAGGCAACTTTTGTTACTGCCGAGTGACAAATTCTTATTCCATACTCGAAAATTCTCGTATATATGTTGCGTAACGGCAACGGTAACGCCAAAGTTTTCATTACGCTCAGAAAGTTGTGTAAACTGTAATTCTAGCATGTAGTTTGTCTTGGGTGTAAAGTTGCTGAAATGACTGAAATTGTGCGAGAGAAAAGGACTTGTAAAATGGGAAGGCCTTCGACTCCGACTCCTTCGCCGACTCGAGCTGAGAATCAACTGCAGCTGAAGAGCGACAAACGTCCAGTGTCAAGTAATGTAGGAGTATATACCAATTTTGGCAAGTGTAGGAATGATTAATGAGATTTGGATGAGCCAGCAGGCTTACAAGATAGCACTTAGTCAAAGGACTCGTTTCTCTGTCACGATTTCGGCTAACGATGACCAACTTGACAACTACGACTATATATGAGTCTCAATTTCTTGACTCGAGTGCATGTGACACTGCATAAATGGGATTGTGAGCTGTATTTGGAATTTCTAGGAATTAATTTCAATTTTATAAAGCTGCTATCCCAACATGTTTTTCAAGGATATACACAGATATGCTCGCATCTCTTGTGACTTTGGAACACTTTGATCTAGATTACTTTATTGTTCGTCGCCGCTTTTGTCAATCTTTGAGTTGGTCCAAGTAAATATTTGCTGTCCGTAAACTAATACCACTGTCCAGTTTCAAGTTGCCAGTTTGGAATCCTGTTAAACACATTCTACTACCTTCAATCAGCTTTTACTTACCTTTGTCGTTCGGATCAAATTCAGCCTCAAGCTCCGCTTTAGTCGGCTCCGCAGCTGAGGCAGCTGCCTCAGCGGCAGCATTGGCGGCAGAGGCGGCGACAGCGCTGCCATTGTTGGTTGCAGTTTTGGTTTCCGATTTTTTCATGGTTTCTCTCACTTTGTGGCCTCGAAATACGGCTTGAATTTTTGTTGCGGCTTTTGCTGCAATTAAATGTGTGCAAAAAGGCGAGAAGAATATTATATTCAAGTATTTTTTTTATTTTTTTTTTTTCAATATAAAGTTAAGTATCAAGTTTGATTTTTAATACGCTTCGCAAAAGTTATTATGAAAATTCTTTGACAGTTTTCGCCTCTTTTTTCTTTTTGTTATAACTCTTGTAAGTTTTGCAAAGCAATTAACTTTTATTTCTTTCGACCAGTCTTCCAAATAATCGATCCATTTCTGATTGAGCTCCCGAAATTGTTGTCATACTTTTTTTTGGGCATTTTGACAGCAAAACCATCGAAAGAGCTTTGCTAATATACTTGATGCCAAACTTCTGTGCGTGTTTGAGCTTGGATAGGCACCATTCAATAAATGGAGCCACTAAAACTACTTTCAATAGTCTACGACTGTGAAATACCCTGTCAATAGGTGCCAGGTGAAAAAGAAAAGATGAACTCCAAAAAATTTATAAATATTTAAATGCAAATAGAAAAGAAAATAAATTGTAAAAACTTGATATGTCTGCAACATCTGTTGGCACTATATACCCCACAGCATATTGATTAATCAGACAATATCATAGTGCTATGTGTACCGAAGGTTAAACGATGCTTTCGATGAGCTGCTTTTGGCCAGGTCAGCGTTCATTTTTTATGGCAATTTTCACGCAGATACCAAACTGCTAGCCTTGAATAAGTTATAATAAATTGGCACGTAAGGCCTTTTGGCCAACACTATCAGTAAAAGCAGCCCCACAAACGGCAACAACAACAAACCAAACCAAAACAGAAGCTGAAACTGAAACAGAAACAGAAACATTTCTGTGGCTTGAAAAATGGTGTTGTATTGTGCATTTTTGCAAGGTTGCCTCGTCGAGCTGTGGCCGCTGTGGTGACTGACTGACAGGGCTGACGGTGAGTCAGGTGGGTCGTCAGGTGGGCAGGCCGCATTTTGTTGATGGCTTTTGTGGGTGTCAAGTGGCAGCTGCTCCCTGCCCCCTGCCCCCTCGAGAGCTGCCCAAAGTGCTGGCTACTATGCCATTATATCATTCAATGCCATTGAACACAGGCTTTTTTGTATACTAGTAACTTGCAGGGCAACTGTGAGTTTAAATGGAGGGCAATTAATCAATAAACAATTGAAATAATAAAGTATATTATTTAGAAAACTTATTGCGCTGATTAATTAAATTATTGTGGTTTCGATTGTAACTTTTATTCGCAATAAATTTAAAATATCATTTATTTAACTGCCGTCATATTATACACTTTTATGTAACGCCAAGTTGATGTAACAAATGTTCTGCATTCCACGTTAATAAACATTCCTCACAGAGTTACATAAATTTAATACATATTATGTTTTACAGAATTTTATCTTTATTGACGTACATTTAAAGAGTCAAACTGACAGTGGTTTATTTTATATATAGACCACTAAAGTTGATAAAACCAACTGCAATTATGAGAGAATAAAATCCAATTTAATATTTAATGTATGCTAATAACTTTAAAGTGAAACTAAAAAGTCAACGTGTTTGCAATACTTCAATTAAAATTTATTTTGTTTCTCTTTATTTCCAGGGCTCACTCTATTTAATGACCTTGATTTTAGTGCACTCATAAAATAAACTAAATTATGTGTGGCAAAGTTATTAAATAAATTTTGCATGCGGCTCATTAAACTTGGCAAACAAATGGCAAAAGCGCCGAGCACTTGAGTGGAAAATAAAGTTAATAAGCACACACAAGTGAGATATATTCGAAGGTAGCAAGTTTACACCTGTCGTAACAGTCTGACACGCAAGCATACACTCATAAAAACAGATACCAAATTCCAAAAGAATCCTGCGAAAAGTCAAACAAATGGCATATGAAATCTGCGCGCATGCAATTAAATGGCTTGTAACACGTGGCGTATGTGTAACACCCTGGGGATAGAATTTCAAGATCATCAACGTCAACGATTTTTTATGCTTAATTAATACATAATAAGCCATTTCCATATACCGCCTAATTGTCTGCGTTGGCTAAATGAAATCATTTCCGTTTCCGTTGCCGCTACAAAGATTTTGACAAAATTCTCCTGTGTTTCTTCTCCTGAGCTTTTTCTTTTTATTATTCTTTTATTCTTATAGTTGTGCGGCTTTTCTTCTTTATTTCTTGTCATTTTCTACTAGCAGCAAACGACAACAAGTGGCTTTCACTGCAGAAGGTAAACGACTGCTCCGAATGGGCAGTAAATGTCCAAGTAAAGTTATTTACTTAATTAAAATTCATTAGGTAACGTTTAGTATAGAATTTCCTACTATAAATGTTGTCGTTGTTTTTGTTGTTTGAGGCAACTCGGAAACTGTCTGTGGCAGGATCCTTCTAGTTTTCTATCTTCTCTAGGCCGAAGACCTCGTTGACTATTCGCCGGTTTCTGCTATCATTAATGCATTCAAGTGGCATTCAAACAATGTGGGCGGCAACTTGTAGGCGTGTTGTTATCGTTATACTAAGTTATGCAAAACTGTACATAGTATGGTATATAATATATAGTCCAACAGATATAAGAGCACTAGAAATGCAAATGCACTGTGGGAACTAGGAATTTTGTGGAAAAACAACTTTATTGTTGTTTAGATAAACACATACTGGTTATATTTCTATCTATAAAACATCAAATTAAGTATTCCTTTTTTTTTGTAATTACAGTAAGTATAGATTTGTTGATATTGATTTTTGTTCGAGCATATGCAATTGCAATTATACTTCAGTATAGAGTATATTCTCCAGTAATCACTGACAGCAGACCCTGGATCTGGGTCCTGAGCTTGTAATGGCTTTACCAGACCATTCTATTACTGGGCCATTTTGCAGGCAATTTACCCGAACACATTTCACTTGAGCTCATCCGCAGGTTCTACAAATGACGTGCAATTTATTATTTTAATTAAATTGTAGACGCTGGATTCGCGTTGCATTTTTATTGTAATTTAACTTTGCATTAAAATGTTTTCCCAGACACGTTGCCTTAACGCGATTTCAGTTAAAGTTCTATCCAGTTAACTCCTTGCAAGGTATCAGGACGCAACAATGGCAGTAGAATATTAAAATATTAAATGAGTTATGAGCGAGGAAGTAAAGGCGTGGCAGAGTTAAGGAAAGTTCCAGGTAAAGGAAAAAGTAAAGTAACTGGGGCAGGATTGGGAGCAAACTTTGGCCAGCTGTTTCTACTGCTGTTCGTGTCCCAATACTTGGTTCTGGCCTTAGACCATAAACTGTAAGCTCAGTCGTGCATGCAGCTAAATAATAGTCTTAAATAAATAAAGAGCTATCGCCGCTTTTAGCTGGAACAGAAAACAGGCAACGGACCAGGCCTACATGTACATATATATGTTCTTACAGTCGTTTTCAGTTTTTTACGAAGCAAGTCCCATGAAGTTTGTAATTATATATTAAGTTGCATGACAATTCCAAGCGATAAATGTTTAATATTATGTTTCTCAACTGGATAATGCACACTCACAAAAGTCATGATATGAATTTAAAGTGTAATTGGGACTATTTTCAGCTTGTTTTAGTTTGAGCCCTAAAAGGGGTAATTTTAAAGACAATTTCAAGAGCTCTGCAATATAATTTATTAAATTAGTTACTTCTAATCTTAGTTTCCAGTTATATTTTTATTTCCATAGCTTTTGTTTACTGCTTTTAGTGGACAGAAAATAAATTCATAAATATTTGAATGAGTAATTCGAGTAATTTCGTTGTTAAAGTCCTTCGTACTGGATTTTGTGGAATTAATGTAATTTTCATGCACTGTTTGAGTTGTTATTGTTGTGGCTGTAACAAAGCGAACTGGATATTGACAATAACATAGATTTGGTATTGGTTAAATAAACACACGCACTTCTGATAAAAGCAGATATTTGTGTGGCACAACTGTAACAATGACAATACCCTCAGTAATAATACCAACAAACTGCTGATTCCGCTGCTATTGATTGCATTTGAGGTCAAATGTCGCTGAAAATGGCACGCACTGTGCGGGGCATAAATGGCGTGAACAACTCCGGAACATGGCAACAGTTTCACGGTCATAATATCTATCGAAAAAGCCAACTCGCAGTGTGCCACTTCATTGGTTAAATGGTAATTACCTAAAGTATGACAAGTTGACTCATAAATAAACTCAGCTTTCTCTCTTTTCCGAGCAACGACGTTGGCAACTAGAAATTATTGCAATAATACGTATACGTAAGCCCCTCAAATGATAGTTTATTAAAACCAACGAGGTGTCATAAACCTTCGTGCCGCAAGCAAATACACCAAACACTTGCCACAGATTTCAGTATACACTCAAGTTGCCACATAAGTGAATCTTAATGGCATAAACTTTTGCTTTCTATATAATATATATAATATTTTTTGGCGTTCGGGTTAATAGAGCAATGGGTACTCAAATAGATCTACAGGGAAATGCCCCTTTTTGATTCAAAGGTGTCCAAAGAGAAGTCATAATGGGCAGTTTATAAGTAAAATATAAATAATATATATATAAATTATATATTTATTTGTTGTATTCAATTTAGACCTCTGTTGTATACTCTTCTTGTGGTATCTCCAATGCTCGTGGTTTCATCGACAATATTATAATTTCAGTTTCCTGAAAGTATAATATAGCAATAAATTGTATTCATTTAAATACGTCACAAATTAAGCGCTTATAAACCATGACAAATAAGCACAGACACACTGTGCACTGAGCTATTCCACAGCAATGGGACAATTAATAGAATTTATGTGAAGTAATTTGTATGGGTTCGCTTAATCGTTCAGCATGGTCAGCTTTAATTAAGGGGCCTACCACATAGACAGACAGTAAGTGCCCACATGAGCAAAAGTCAAATGTGTCCATAAATTACGCAAACTTGACCATGTTAATCGCACATAAGCATCGAGAAACGAAAAGCTCATTATAAGCTAGCTTTGCATAATTAAATTCGACTCGATAAGCATTTGCTATACGAATTTACTCATAGGTAGGATTAGAGAGCGTGTTTGTTTTGAAAAATAATAATTATTTATTTTTGCAATTATTAATGTAAACAATTGATAAGAAAATTCTTATATCACTGAATGTGCAGTAATTGTTTCAATTTATTTAGTTTTTAATTAAGTAATTTTACAATATGATATATGTTTGTAAGTATAAAAAAAAACATGCCAATTGTGGACACAATCAATTTCAATTAAGCAGCAAGTTGAGCGCTTAATTCGACAGTCAACACTCGATCGATGAACTGATTGACAGACTGTGTAAACTTTCGACAGCTGCTCGAAACTCACTCTGCCCGTTGGCATTTAAATGCGCATACGCTCCGTATGTCAGTCAGCCAGTCAGTCAGTCTGCAAGTCAAATATTCCTTCAGTCGAGACATAGAAATTTCGAAAGGCAAACAAAAGGCAAACTATTTGATATGCAATGCGCAGAGCTTTGAAAATTATGAAAATGCCAGCGTGAGGCAAAAGCAAAGCTCGACACACTCGAAGTCTCGGAGCCTACTCGAGTTGGATCCAGGGTCACGTTGGTCACGTGCCATCCAAAAAAAAAAAAAAGAATCCATTTGTTGACAATTTGACTACGTGTTGTGTTGCTAAGCTCTAGAAATTTGTTAACAAAATTGTCCACTGAAATGAAGAAATCTTGTGCAAAGTTTTAATTTAGACAATCTGTTTTGTTTGAAGAGATGATTTCAATTTTGTCTAGTAATTACATTGCTTGAAATACAAAATTTAAAAGACAGTAGGATGGGACAGATGCAAAAATTTAATTACATTCTTAGATTCGTAGCGCTCGAGTCTTTTATCATATTAAAATCTACCCTTTAGCCACTTCAGCAGCAGTAGAATTTCTGAAAGCATTTCCCGCAAGCATAACATAACTTTTTGCACTTCCTTGAACGTCCATTACACCATTTCCTGTCTATTTATAAACCCAAAATATAAATGCTGCCACGTACAAACATATACGAGTACATATTTATTATTTAAATGTTGCACAAACCTCGCACGGCAAAAGTTTCTAACAAAATTAAAACTGCCCACAAGCAATGGGCGCCGAAGTAGAACAAAAGTTGCCAAAAAATAATATTTCTAGAATTTATTTCCTTTCTTTTCCAAACTCGCGCACAAGCAAACAAAAAAAAACCCTCGGAGTTTTGTGGAAATGCTATAAACGACTTTGAAATACTTTGTACTAAGCACAGTCCAGTATCGCTCAAAAGGTGCACAATTGCTGAGCATACCCTTTCTGTTGTTCTATTACAGGGTATGAGAAACAGAAGCAGAAACACTCTGTTGCTGGTTAATAAAGAATAGAGTCAAATGCAAAGAGGGAAGTGGTTATGGTTATGGTTACCATTGCAGCAGGAGCAAGGGCCATTTGTTACAGGTTCTCTCTCTCTCTCTCTCTCTCTCTGACTCCACCTCACTCGCTCGCGCTCTCTTTGCGGTGTCCTTTTGTTGGCGGCACGTTAAGGACAATTGAAATTGGAACTTATTATGCCGATGACGCCAGAACAGGCTCATAAAAACCAAGTGCAATGAGCTTGAAGTCGCATCTGCAATGTGGGCAGGGAATGGGATTAAAAGTGGGAGTCGGAGCGAAAGGACAAAGTTCATGGAAGGTAACTGTGTGCCAGGCATGCCAAAATGCAATTTGCTGGCCAGGAATCATATTCTTCGTAATGTCCATGAAATAACGCGAGAAAATTGCAATTGAAGCCTTTGGGCGGCATATTAACAATTCCGGAAATTACATTCTACATTATTCTGCAAAATACAGAGAAAAAAATTGCATTCTTTCCTGCCGAAGCTTAAAATATCAACTGCAAAAATAATTTCAACTTGTTCATAAAACAGCAAAGTTGATTTTGCTCAAACAATATTAAATAAATGCCACCTGTTGAGATCAATTTCCTCGGGCTGTATTAAATACGCAATGAGCGATGGCAAAAAATAATAAAAAATGAAAATTAATTCAACGCTGACATGCGAAAATTTAATTTTCACATCGTATAAAACTTACGACACGTCACGCTTACGTGGAAAATCTTCCTCTTTCTTTTCTTCGTATTGCTCTTAGCAGTTCGCTGTTCGCTGTTCGCTTTTCATTCTGTTCTCATTGCTCGTTGCTGTACAACAGTTTCCGTTGCCTTTTTTGTTTTCAGACCATTATAGGAAAAGCCCTTGTGCTTACGCACGTATTTGTTGTTGTTGTTGTAATTCTTTATAATAGTTGTTTTTTTTTTATATTTTTTTTTTGTAGTTGGCATTATTGTTGCCCGATGGCTGAGCTTATATTTATTGTGGTAATTTATACTTAAACTTGGGCCACGTGCACAGGTTTCCATTACATTGTTTTATGTCGCCATTTTGTCAGTGTTATTTGTGGTGTTTATATAAGAATGTTCTTATAAATGTGTGTGAGTGTGTGATAGGCCATTGTATTATGTGGTTTATATACACGTACTTATTCAAATGTCATTCTAAATTAACAAAAGTGACATTGCCTAATGGGTTAAGAAAAGAGTTCGTGACTTTTCAACAGCGCTCATTAAATTAACGTTGAATTATAGGTTAATAAATTAAAGGAAATTTAATAATAGTTATTGTTAAAAAGGATATGAAGTGAATAATATAGTAACAAAACGGGAAAGTTAAAAAAATGCACTTTAAAAGACAGATTTAATTAAATACTGGTAACAACAGAAAATGCAAGAATATTTTTAGCTTTTTTTCGTGGAAAGAGAATAAAAAATCCAATAAAAGTAATTCCCATTTCTATGTATTCTCTGGGTCTACAGCAGATCTAATTCCCAATCCTATACTTAGCTTGTAGCTACATTTCATTTCCATTTACTCTTACACAACTGCGGCTTGACCGGCCACTCAATTAAGCTAGAACACAGAATTAAATTAACTCGACGTTGTTAAGCCCAAAAGAGTCATAACAAACTGCTCTTCACAGGGTGTTGTGGCAAGCAAACATTGTAATGCAAACAAACATGGGGCATGTAGAAAGGAACTGAACTAGTCTCAAGTGCCGTTCTGTGGCGCATGCAAAAACAATGGAAATGAAAGAACAACAGCTCATCAATAGCCCAAGACAACTAGTTCAACAAAAAAAACAAAAACAGAGAAAGCAACTTAGAAAGTATTCCCAGAGAGTGCTCGATTAGTAGATACCTCCTAAGCTAAATTTGTCAGAGATTCTATAAGAATTCCAACTAAGGAAAGTTTGTGGAATTCTTAAGTAAATCGATAGTACTCACATTAGAAACTTAGTTTAGAGATGCCTTTTCTGCAATTTATAGCTACAGGGTATAACGAGAAGTGCTCAAGCGATCCACAAGCCAGGCATAAAGAGGCGCATCATCATCGTCAACTTGTGGATGGGATAAGCTGATGGGGGGGGGGCAGAGGGAAGAGCTTTCCATTTTGATAACTTTAAAATGCGCAAAGCGGGAAAAGCTTTACGACACCGCCAACTAATTTCCGCGCAACGCCACCAAAGTGGGGCAACATAAAGTGGCAGCCACTAAAAATTTCAGTTGCTTGATTATGACGAGATGTACGAAGTGAAAACTAATTTCGCACGTATTTGTATTTGTGTTTGTCTTTATAAATGCATGTGTGTGTGTATGTTGGCAATTTGGACAAGTGTAGCTAACAAATTTGAGTGCCACTCAAAATGTTTATCAACTGTTTATCACTGACAGAATAATGTTGTGCAAAGATTAGAATGCATGAGAGTGCAAAAATTGAGAATTCAATTATCAACAGAATTTGATTATGAACTTTAGCAAAAAGATTGATTAATTAAAAAAAATGTCAAAGGAACTGTCAACAAAAATGATATATCCCAATCCAATCAGAAAATGCATACATAATTCTGCTCTAATCAGTACTTGACAGTTTCTCTTCTCAGTTCCCCTGTGACATTGAATTTTGAACTTGTTTGCAAATTGATTTCACGTACGAATTTCAGTCTACATTTTATTTGCATTCATGTTTACGAAATGAAATATTAAAATCAATTAAAGCCTTTAAGTTATTCCAACTGCTGTTTCAGCTGTTTCAGCTCCGACTTCATCTACATCTGTTTACTCGCCAACAATTTTGGATTTGTGCCCCGTGGGCAATTTGAGCTTACAGGTTTGTTTGCCACATAATGAGAAACTGCAGCAGCTGCTTGCAGAAGTAATTAAATTTTAAATTCGACAACAAACAGATCATATATATATATATATATATGTATAAGTATGTACACATATATATCAAACTGCTGGAAGCAATTTGTCGGTGTTGACAGCCTTCAAGTGGATGAGAGAAGACTCCGACGTGACTGAATATCTGATTAAACAGGAAATTAAAATTTCATTGACTTAAATCAGATTAATCAAACTGAGCTGTTAATTTGATAGTTATCTGAAGAGTAATTTAAAATGTTACTTAATAAATAATAACGTTTAATGTTGCTTTGAGTATTAGAGTCTCTTAACAGAATAATAATTTATTAAATTTCTTCAGAAATATTTGATTGAAATTGCATTCGAATCTGATGACAATTGAGTAAATTTTGACCGTATGTAATTTATCTAAAAGTATATCTACATTGTGGATGCAAGCCTCACATTATAAAATAACTATCTACTAACGATGTAAATGTTTAATATGAGAATACTATGTCACATGATGATGAATTAGATAATAATTTAAATATGTAAATGTATTCTGAATTGTTACCAGATCTCTGATTTTTGTTTTCTCTTAAATAGTTTGACTTCTTGGCAATTTTTCAATCCAGATGATGGCTTCCCAAAACTGTGCATACATAAACATGAATTGTGGGGACAGAGGAATTTCTTCTAATATTTGCTCAGATACTTTACCACAAATTCCATAAATGCTTTCCTATTAAAGCCACATTCAAAAGGATTTATTTTGTTCTGTAAATTTAGGCAATCTCATACTCTGTTTGTACTCGTGTTGTATGACCATAAATCAGTCGCTTAGCTCTTTCATAACCATATCCCTATACATGTGTGTGCTCTTCAATTTATTCCCCACTTCAGCTATATGATATATAAACATAGCTTCCGTTTGTATTTGCTGTTTGTAGCCATAATAATTTTCAGTTGCAAAAGTCAAAGCAGCGCAAAAAATAATAAACAAAATAGCTTAGAGTGGTGCCGAGTTTCCTGGTTCAGAGTTTCAAGTTTATGAATAACAGCATGAAATGAATGTAGAAGCGCCCAATTTGTAGACATCGCCTCGAGGACTGAGTAAAAATTTCACAAGTGGTAAGTATTCGACTAGGTAATACACTGTACTCCATATTTTATGAGACTCACGAAAATATAAAATATATTACCAGAATTTTGGATACCAACCAATTTAATAACAGACCAATTTTAAATAGAATAAGTAAAATCATTTTATTAATTTTATAAAATTCTTTACGATTATTCATAAACAAACAATTAATATTAAAATCTTATTTTATAAAAAATATGTGTAAAAATCTTTTTAATTAATTATTTGAAGATTTATTTATTTTATACGTTCGTTTTTGATTTACTTCTGGGCAGCTATATACACTTACAAATTTTTTAGATACGCTATCATTTTTTCTTTACTTGTATTTACACACGAAATATGTGGAAAGCACTGGCTTTGGTTTTGGCTCTTTTGGCAGTAGGAGGTCGTGCTCATTTGAAAAGCGGATAATAAAAACGGATTTACAGTTATGGGCGCAAACATGCCGTAAAGCAAATAAATGAGAAGGAGAGAGAAAGAGAGAAATCAAGAAAATTCACCAAGGGCGATGGCAAAGTCCGGACAAATAGTTGGCGCGCTTTTTATGCACTTTGCCGTGAAGTGGCAGGCAAAGCGAGAAAGCGATAAAGTGAGATGGGGGAGAGAGAGGGAGCACTCGGAACCACAAGCAGGTGTGGGTGCGTGACCCTGGGAAAACACCGACGACGACAATTCAAATCCAATTAAAGTAAAAGCAATTCTCTCGCCACATCGATATTGCAGCCGTGAGATTTAACTTTGCTCTTGCGATACTGAAAAATTAGGACGCCTTAAAAGCTCAATTTAATTAGACACTTTACCGATAATAAGACAACTGGAAAAACTTTATAAGGGTGCAGCTTAACAAAGGCTAAATGAGAACGCGTTGTCACATTGTCTACTTGAAGAGCTCGTGGGCAGCAGTTGCATTTTGTGAGGACATGCAACAAAGGAGACATTGACAGATGGGAACGTGGATACGGATATGTATACGGATACGGATACTGATAGTGGTAGGTTGTGGGTGGGAAATTGACATAGTTTATGCCCTTACGAGTGAAGAGGATACAATACGTCAATGTCACTCAGTTTGTTGCACATCTATTTATTGATTATCTAACTAAAGATCCGTCTCTAAATGAGTTCACTTTTAGATAGACATCTTCTATTATCGGTAGTAAGAGTATTTATTATTCGGCGTGTGCAAATTTCTTTTGTCCTCCTTTTTGTTGAGTTTATTTGAATTGCCGCCTTATCGAAATGGGGTCGTTTGGCATTATCAGCGCTTGCATCTACGTCACTGCACATTAAAATTGCAAGCGACACAGTCAGAGTGAGAGCGGGGAGGGGAGTGGAGTGGGGAGGGGAGCGGATGAGGGCGCGGGGTCCTTCAATGCGACACACGTCGACAAGGGCCACATAAGCACGTAAGACTTTCAATCAGAGTGCATTGAAACGGAAATTCTGCGCTGCAGCGCAGAAAGGAAGGAAATACATGCTCGAGTGAATGACTGACTGATTGATTGACTGACTGACTGACTGACTGACCGACTGAATGACTTATTGATGGACGAACTGGTGGTCGGATGGGCAAGACAAGCAGTTGCCTTGCCAGTCAACTAACAGTATCAAATAATATTCAACAAAGTTTCCTTCCACTTCACACGTCTTCGCCTATACCCTGTGGCAAAGGAGAATAGTGGATAGATTATTACAGAACTCGTAATATTTTTAACAACATAAGTAACCAAGACTCTATATAGGGTATCTAACAACTGAGTACTCCCAACCACAAGAGTTTTACTTGTGTCTTGTGTCTGGCTCAAGGCACAGTTGATATGGCGACCATAACAAGGTTGCTGCTGTCAGTTGCCAGTTGCCGGTTGTGGCATGGGGCATGAGGCATGTGGCATGTTCTTTGCTTCCGACTTTGCATACTTTGAACTTTGCCAATATATTGTATTAAAGTTGCCCTATTCTCGGCATTGTTATTGTTGTTTCCGATGTTCTTGATGCAGTCTGTTCATTTTTTGACATGGAGAGAAAGTCGAAAGTATCTGGCAATAGAATCAACTATGTCAGTTAAGCTGATGAGGATGTTGGTAATATTTAAATATAGTTACAATAAAATTTGATGAGCTGCAAGCTGAGCATGTATTTTTGCAGTTAAGACACTCTGAGTAGCTTACTACAAATTCCAATCGATATTAAATTTCTTAAATTCCTTGATATCTCTTACAGCTGAATGCTTATCAAAATCATTAAGATACACATTTTTTTGTTAACAAAAGAAAACGCAAAACCAAATACAAATTCATGGGCTGATAAATTTAAAAATTTCCGTTTCAATTTCCTGGCTGACTGCGTTGCGGTTGAAATATCACAACTCACTTCGACGACTTGACGCTCCATTTGCCTGTCTAATATGAATCCCATTAAGCGTTCAAGTAATGACCGAAAATCCGTAACAGAAATAAATTTGATTTTATTGACAGTGAATCAACGGCAAATGCCAGGCAGACAATGGAGCCAGGTAAGGAAATTACATTTAGGCCTCTATTGTTGTTGGCTATTATCAGAAGCAGTCGGCGCAGCAAATGAATTATGATTTGCCCAAAAAGGGGTTTACCCCAAAACTCAATACTCACTCCCTTATATCCCGATTAGACCCCCAACGTTCAAAGCACCTGCCTCGTCCATTTGCCCAGCTTGTCAACGGTACGCATAAATCTTGGCCACCTCGATTACGGCTCGTTAAAAGTTTTCGTGTTTGGTGCTTCGAGCTTTTCTGTTGGGTTGTGTTGTGACCCATTCCATTGTTATTAAATATTAAGGTAATTTGTAGATTTACACGGTTTCCGACCAATGTGGGTCATACTTATTCATGAGCCTCTCTGCATTCGTTCGTGCTCCTAATTTATTAGCCTCGTGTTTCAATATTTAATTGAATCCGCTGTCGCAGCATAGATAAATGGCGTCCAGCGTCAAAAGTGAGTGTGGCATTAAATTGTCGAGCACTTAGAGGACAACACAACACAAGTCCGACAGCCGCCGGACATCGAAATTTGTTCTGTTTTATTAATTGCCATAAGGACACACACAAATTTCGTAAATAAACAGATTTCTATCGATTCCTATACTGTAATTGGCATTGGTTCCCAGAGATTTGGCCATGGTAGTGATCGCAAATCATGTCAATTGTAACTAGAGCTGAGCATGTGCCAAATTAGTTCCCAACTAACACGACACAAACACGAACTGCAAACTGGCAAATACGCAACACGCGAGTTTCTTTTATCAAATGGAAAAATAAAAACAAAGTATAAATTGTTATCGTGATAATCGTGTTAATCCGACTTATTCAATGTTTTTCATGCTTTCTTTCGTTTAACACGAACAAACAATGGCACGTACAAACTTGTCATGTTAAATTCTGGATGTTCGTGACACGACACGAACAACGAAACTAGCTGGTTTACTACTAAATATATATGTGTTATTCTTAATGTTGTAATTATTATGTATGCAGCTGTGAGTAACGTATAACTTAATTATGTTTCTACAGATATAAGAGTCTATATTATTTGAAAATAAAATTTATTTATACTGCTATATAAGTATGAATTTATAAACTGAGATTCTGTTTCTTATATTTCTATTTTTCTAATGTTATGCTTTTCTAACGTTCTTTAAGTATATTAAATAATTAGTTACTGTTAAAATAGCTTAAGTAACTTGTGAACTTTAAATACTTTTCGTTCTGTTATACTGTTGTAAGTATTTGCTGCATTACTGCTATACTATCATATTTGCTTCATCACTTTTAAGTCTGAGTTCTGAAAATGTCAACAATGCCATTCAGTTTCGATCAAAGTTAAATAGTAATTTTATTTTTCGAAGAATCTTAATGTGCTGTTCAACTAAAAAGTCACTTTAGCTAGAATGACCTGCAATTCGTTGTATAATAACGACGTTAAGACCGACTTTAATGCGTCGCACACTTTGCTAGCTTTTTATAAAGTTTACTTAGCTTTCGCTCCAGCAAGCAGCCAACTTACTTGGGCACTTTGATGGAAACCGCGAGCCATGACAAGGCCAAGTACGTAGTCGGGGCAGGAATAGTCAAGAGTCACAGCTATGCACTTACGTGTAAATGTATGTAAGTGGTGCAGACTGGCAGCTAACCGTTAGATATGCAAAGTCAAACACACACACACACACACACACACACACACACACACACACACACACATATACCTGTGTAAATGGCCAGCGGCAGTTTTGGGCCAACGCAACTCTGGCGATGGCCTCAGCTTGTTGGCAGACTGGGCGTATGCGCAATGTGTGTATTTCTGTTAGTGAGACAGCAGATGGTTGTGAGCGTGTGGTGGGTGGTTAAGTGGGCGTGCCACATCTGAACTCAAGCCATTTTGAGCGCTGATTGACTAAATGGATGGACACGAGGAGACTAAACAGAAAGCAACTGTTTACTCTGGCATTAATTATGACTGCGTGTTGATGTGTGTGTGCTTGTGGTTTTTTATGTGTGTGTGTGTGTGTGTGGGTATGCGTAAAAAATGGCCAACTAAAAGATTCGTTATGGCAACATCTGTCAGGCATTAACCTCTGACATTTTGTAACATGATTTGACGAGCTTGTTTTAGGTTTTTGCGTGTGTGATAAAACAGTTCAGTGTATGTATTTCTTTATGTGAGATAAGCTCAGTCTGATGTGAGCATAAGTATGCTATATATCTTGTACGACTATGCTATGCATTCTGCTGTCATTGTATATTTGAAATTGAATTATATCAAACTGAATGCGCAGTAGAACTCAGAGTCAGAGTCAGAGTCAGAGTCAGAGAATCATTGGTCGAAGCAGACACGTAGCCAATTTGTTGTCTGTCTTTGTGAGTGGTTGTGCGAGTGTGTGTGAGTGTGAATGTGTGTGATGGCCAATCTAAAGGCTTCCTTGCCATTTGACATTTGTATAAACAGAAAAAGCAATACTCCCACACACTCAAACACAATATGAAATACTGTCAGGACAATGATGCTGTGCTTCGCTTTTTGTGTGCCTGAATGATTTTCTTTGTGAAATTGATAACTCCATGTATCTATATGTGAATGTATTTGTATCTGGATGACATATATTTAAAATGCCTTGGCTTTGACTTTTCCAACATTATGCCAACGCCCACTACATCCCGCCAGAGCCGTGGGATTATAACAAATTAAAGTCGTGTACAGCTGCCGGGCTAACAGAACTTTGACAAGGGCTTTTTGCAAGTATCATCGACGAATATATTTATATTTATATTTATATATATTGAGCAGTCTTGTGGCAAGATAAGTCAGAGGCAGTTGCCAACTTTATGGATGTTGCACAGAGTGAAGAGCACTCCAGTTCGTTATGTAAACACAGTTGTTGTGTGGTTGTGTCGTTTTCGTCGGTTATTGAAAGAAAACATGAAAAGCAACTATCTACGATATGCCAATTTGTCAATATATGTACTGCGAAAATTTGCAAATCGATATTGAATTAATGTTTCTTTTGAAAATAAATATCTATTTTTAATTATGATTTTATTTTTTATTTAAGGAATTCAATTTGAAAATAAAAGTTTTGTTCATATCAATGTCCCTAATATCTTTCCTCTGACAAAATTGTTGTTTTGGCCAAATGGCTGCTGCTGACACATGAGTATATTAGCACATACCTAAGAAGATGCTTAACGGCATTTTAAGTACCCACTTAACTGGCACATTAAGAGGTGAAACTTACTGCAGTAGCAATATCAACGCCTCTCTCTCTCTCTCTCTCTTTCTCTCTCTCTCTCTTTAGCGTTAGCAACAAGAGCAGGAGGAGAAATCTCACGCAGTAACAAAGGCAATTTCCAAGCCAAGACTATAAACATTTTTGGCTGACCGCAAATGCAACGCCCCAAAAACAGGAGCAGAAACGAGAGTGGGAATACGAGCTACAGAAGGAGCTATAATGTAGGAAGTTTTTCGCCACGTGCAGTACATAAAGTTAGTTTAGTGTTGGCTTCCCTTTCCAGGATAAGACAAAAAAAATTTACAGCTTCCGTGAAAGTTGAAAATTTTCTTTGCCAATGTTGGCAACAATTTCAAATGGCATCTGTCATAAGCCCCAATTTATGGGTGAATTATTGTAAATTTCTTTTGAATAAACACACACATATAGTATTTGTGATATTTTTTTTTACCCAGAAATCTACTTTTATGATTTACCACCGTATCCATCACTTTTGTTTATTTTTTAATTTATTTACATTTTGTGCATAACTCATAAAAGTTTCTTTTATCGCCGCATTTTTCTGCAAATTATGCGTTAAATTGTAGTTGGCAATGATTGATTGGCAAGCCAAAGGCAATGTTGTTTGTTGTTGTTGTTGTTGTGGTTGGTGTTAGTGCTGTACCTTTTCAATGTCCTCCCCCCTCCCCACTCCGTGAGGGAGCCTTGTGTGTTGGCATATTTGCTTTGAATCGCGGGCACGTAAAGCAAGTCATAAAAATATTTCAACGAAAGAATAAAAATGTGAGCGCCAAAAAGAAATAACAAACAAAACGTTGTAGGTCATGTGTCATTCCCAGAGTTTTCAGTTCCGTTCGGTTCCATCCAACATCCGTTGCATGTTGCTTATTTGTTTGCACTTTGGGGAGAAATATAGGATGGGGTTACCAAAAACTTTAACATTTTGTTACAAATATTTTCGGTGTCGTGGCAGCCAGCGGCTAAAATTGAATATTTAATTTTTACTTTGTCTCTTTTCGCATTTTTTAACGAAAAGAATGGAGCAGAATGGAGCAGAATAATGGCAGCAGGGATGGGGTAAATATTTTAGTCAACGCGGAAAATTGTTGATGAGTTTTAGTAGCGGATGGAAAACTGTTTGTCGTACGCAAGGTGGAAAATATTTGAGCCTTCTTAAACATTGCCAAACAACAGATAACTTTACAACAAAATATGCAAATTTTACAAAGCACATTTTAAGCCATCCAAGACTTTGACAAAGAATGTCTACCGTGCCTATAGCCCTTAAATATATATAAATCTTATAGATATTAATCATTTTGCATGCTTTGGTAAATAAATTATTCGAAACAAATGAGCAATTGACAACTTTGTCTAAGCAAATGATTAATATAATTTTTAAATTAACAACAGTATTTATCTTAATTGTTTTAACTTAACACTTTTATCAAGTAAAAGTGAGAATTCATTATATGAAGCAGATATGGCATGTTCTTACAATAATTACAAAATAGTTTAAACTTCTCATACTGAGATCTTACCATTTTAGTCGAGCAATTGCTACTGAAATTATTTAAGTGGAATGATTACTGTCTGAATTATTTACAATGTTTAGGAGCCAACCATTTTCTTATTGCAAATCTTATACATTTTAAACTAACTTCAGTTCAATTTTGAATATTAATATTATGCAATACGAAGGGGTAAAGGACTCGTCCCAAGTTGAATTTATTTTAAGTACAGATTAAGACAACCCAATTTACTCAAAATTTCTTTAGCACTTCCGACCTTTTCTGCTAAAACAAGCAATTGGATCCTTTTTTGTTTACACAGTTTGACTGAAGTGACGGCTAGGATCCTAAAGTCCATTTTAACGGCACTTAATTAAACTACGAGTTTCATCATTCCTTAGCAAAGGGTCCAAATGAAATCATGAAATCCCTCGATATAAAAAAATCTATAATAATGTCAACACTTAATCATTAAGAGTCCAACATACAAATTGACTGCCATAAAAAACTGCGACACATACATAAATGGGTCAGCCGAGTTCTTTTAATGGTAAAAGGGAGAAGGGAGCAAAGGGATAGTCCCCGAATGGAGTAACGAAATGTAGAACTTTTAATTGCCATTGTATATCGATCTGCGATATACGAAATAAAATAAAATCAAATAGCCAATTCTAATAACCGTCAACAGCGCCATTTTTCAGGCTGATAAGATGCAAATGGCGGTGATAAATAGAGTCAAGCGGAAACCAAACTAAAGCCATAGCCTCATAGCCAAACAAACTACACATCGAGCACCAATTGAAAAGCCTACAAAAAATATTGCAAGACCCCAGCCAGATTTTATGTTATTTTTATGTAGAAGAAAAAAAATACTAAAGAACAAGATGTGTGTGGATGGCGCACACAGAGTTTTTATTTATTCATGGGCACACTGGAGAGGACTTGTGCGTCAGAGGAGTGAGCCCAGGACACAGTTAGGATGCCTTAACTGGGCGCACAATTTAATAAAAAAAAAAGATATCTGTCGAAATGTTACTATGTACATTTTAATGGAATTTTGTATTTTTATGTTGTGGCCACAAACCTGCAGCTCGTAAACTGCTAAACAACAAAAAAAAAACATATAAAGGAAAGAAATCAACCATAGGCTTAAGCTATAAATCACAAAAAATTTAATTGAAGCTCTCGTACCTTGTGCAAGTCCTTTTACTTGTAGTTGATGAACTTGACTCGGCCCAGAAGTATGCTACACTTTTTAAAATTCAAAATTGACTTGAGTCGCGCGCACTTTCGCTTTTAAGCTCAACTGAACCTATCGAACCGAACGCCTCGCTTGATTTGTGAAACTGGCCTCGTTTGTCTCACGGGTTTGGTTAAAAAGCGTAACTGTTAGCCCTGCTTAACATTCGTGTGGCCGCCCGAGTGTCGGTTAGACGAGCGATGTTTTGGTCACTGTTAACTGCCGTTGAATTGGGGACCAAGCTGGAATCGAAACATGGCGCATCCGTTGTGGGGTGGCACTTCAAAAGTAGGTCTAACTTAGCAGGAGGAATGATGAGTGAAAACTCATTGGTTGAAGCGAGTGAAATCGTTCACCTTGGAGTGTTTCTTAACCCTCCGAGCTATGGCTCAAATTGTGTCCTTTAAATTAACCAAAAGCTTAATGGAAAGCTCAAATAACAGGAAGCTTTGAAAGCTAAATAATCCCAGTATTTTAAAAATAGCTAAAGCACAAATAGTGGTATGTATTTTAAAAGCTTTAAATACCTGTGTTTTGTTTATGTAAGTTGAAATATGCAAATATTTATATGATTTTTCCTTAGTCTTTAAGCCAATATTTACCTGCAAATAAAGAAAATAATAAGAATGTTTCAATTAATTTGTTGCATTTCAAAATGGAATTCTTGAACTGTAATACACACATTTAAGCACACAAACAACAACAATGTTTTCGATATACATATGAAAACATATGTAAAGGAAATTTTAAAGAGCTTTGAACAAATATATGTATGTAATGTTAGTAAAGTTGAAAGAGAGCCATAAAAAGATTGAGAGAGAAAGAGAGAGCTTAAATTCAAGATAGCTTTTTAGAGCTTTATGAGAGAGTTGCCAGCTGTATTTTATTTTTGAATGTGAATATTAAATTGATTTTAATTAAAGAACAATTTATTGTACAAAAACATGCCAATTAAATTTGTTTTTATAAGTGTTTTTTTATTTAGAGTCATTAATATTAGTAATCGGTAGAAAAGTAAAATATACATCGAAAAAAACGTGCAAAGTTAGTGGAAGAATTCTTCGACAGCTACTTTTATAATCAGTTTAACAGAACTACTTAACACTTAACTTAATTGATTTCTATATATGTAAGTAGAGCAACAACAACACAACACACACACAAGAAAAAATAACAACGTGCTCTCTAGACCGTTACTAGATTTATATATGGGTTGCTAGGCATGGTTTGTTGTTATTGTTTTTATGGCTGCAACAACTGGAGGCGCATCTATAATTATCATTACAATAACAACAAATTGTCCTGCTATCAAAAGACACACACACACCAGTTGATGTTGTTGTTGTTGCTGTTAATGTTGTTCTTGTTGTTGTATTTGGTGCTGGCTAAAACGAATTGACATCGAATTTAAAATCGAGATCCAAATTTTTCAACGGATTTCGATGAAATTTCTTGCTGCCATGATGATGATGGTGATGTGGTATAAGTATCTCCACCTCCGGCTCGTCATCTGCAGACCGAGATTTTTTTCGACATTTTCGGATTTCATTTATCAAATTTTAATTAAGTTGTTCGTGTCGATTGTTATTTATAAATATACAAAGACAAATACAGAGAAAAATCCATTAAAACAAAATACCATCAAAATATGTATTTTCAATTCGATAGACATAAATATTATCATTGTGTGAAGTGCATGAGCAGTGGATAAAGCGTAAACAGTACAATATTAAAGAGAAACATATGAGATTTATGAATAAAATGAATCGAACAAAGTGAAAGTCAAGTCAAAGTTGCACACACACTCACACACTCATACACACAAACTCTCTTAACATGTAACACAGTGCGTATGCTTTATATTTATACATATGTGACTCAATTTCCTGCCAACACGCAGCTGCTTATTAGCATTGATTACAACCACGCAACTTTATGACATATGCTGATGTCTTCCACTCACGTGTAAGGTGCGTTTCAATTCCCCACAGAATAGCACTCTATCAATTTTCCAAATTCCCGAAAAACTCAACTCCTTAATCATATAAATAGCAATAAATGGAACCACAACACAAGACAATAGGGAACAAACGAAGATAGAAAAGTTTTCGAGTGCGACTGAAGAAAAAAGAAACGAAAGCAAATAATAATATTAATAATGGCAACGACATAATAAAATGAAACTAGCCAAATAAAATGCCAACTCCCGAAGTTTTTGTTGAGTGCTCGGTCCTCAAAAAGTTACACAATACTCGCACTCAAAGTTATGGCAGTTGTGAAGTGTAGTTGGTGGAGTCTCCTCTTGAGTTGGGCCTAAGTACTTGCATTTTACTGCCACCTGAGTGCATGGATATGTTTGCCAAAATTCTCAAAGTTAGATAACAAAGTTTTATTACCATTATGTCTACAGATCTCTATAGCTGAGAATGCCTTAAGAGCAAAATATCTTCTTTAACAATTGCATTTCCACAAATTTACTTGTCGTATCACTAATTGAATTGTTCATATCATTGTTAAACTTATCAACAATGTATTCTTGTATGCTAATTCAGTAGAAGCGAAAAGCTTGTTAATTTACAATATCATGGCTCATTGGTATGCACCGCCAATGTGTCAGCCTCAGAAACTTGGTGATTGTGGTAGCTCTCTCTCTTGTTCTAAGCCCCATAATGAAGAAGAGCTGACTAACACACACACACACACACACGTTTGCCTACTAAGCAAAGTCTGGCAAAAGTTAGACGTCTGTCAGACGTCTCTTTTCCAGCTGCCTCAACTTGTTTGCCATTGCCAAAGAGTTTGCCGCCTGGCTGGCTCAACTTTTAATCAGCTTGAAAAAGTTACGACCTGGGCGCACAATTATTGCCGAATTTCAGCGGCAACAAAAACATAATCAAGTTAATTGCATAAGAATGTTATGCAAAAAGGCAACAATGCTAACGGCAACAAAACGAGGAAACAAAACAAAAATGAGGAAAAAATTCGAAATCGGCGCCAAGTTTATTGTCCTGTCGTCCCAAGCAAAACAGTACAACTAAATATATACGTATATACGTATATGTATGAATGTGTCCTTTTATATATGTACGTGTGTGTAAGTGTTATATGCTTCCAACTAGCGTTGCTTCCTGTTGTTTTTGTAATACAATCAATTTCCGCTTTTGTTTGTCAAGAAAAGTTGCGAAACCCACGCTTGAAAGAATGTTATGTTTTGACTTCTTTGCGCCACTTTACATTGTTTTTGTTTTGTTTTCATTTTTTTCATGCTTTGTTATTTTTTGTTTTTATTGGCTGTTGTATTTTTATGGAGCGGAAGCAACAGCTCAGCTGCCATTGCTGTTCAAACATGACGTATACGTAATATGCCCCCTACACCAACATATTATTGATTGCCTGTCATTGCTGTTGGAGCTTTGGCTCTGGTGTCGGTGTTATGCTGTTAAGTACACACTTTTTAATTAAATTTCCTCTTTATGATGCGTAATATCCATTATCATCTCTGTGTATAACAATGGATGCCATTTTATTGGTCGCCTCTTTGGCTAATGCTGCCGGGGAACTGTTTGTTATCTGTGGCATTGGCTTTGTCCAATTAGCTTTTGTGTTATATTTGCCTGATTAAGGCATAGCACAGACACACACATATATATATATGAGAAGTACGAGTAGACAATGCCCATAGACATAGCATAACCACATACATTTCCAAGTGCGACAAAGCATAAAGTCTGTTGAGTGTTCTATTGAGGACTTGAAAAAGTTTCCTCGACTAAGTTTGGTATATATCAATATTTCATGAAACCTTGTCCTATTAATAATACTTTGTTTCTAGAGCAACCTTTAACATAATTATATTTCTATCAATATTATGAGGCTTTGAGTGAAGAGATCTATAAAAGTAAGGAGAATATCTAGATGCCAGGTTATTTTTAGTACGTGACTTCTTGTCCGTGATGATTAATGCTCTGATATTTTATTCCTACAACTTTTTGGCCTAAAGCAAAACTGTATGACTCAGCTCAAAGTCTGTTTCCATTCCAATGATTTGCCATTAAAGCAGATTAAAAATTGTTGATACGAAACATTTAAATTTTATTGCCAACGTTTTGCTGCAGTTGTTAAAACATTTATGATTACAAAAAACCCAAAAAAATCATAAACCAGTAAACACCAAAAAGCAAATCGTAGGGAATTGCCTTGAATATTTCATTTGAGAGCGTGCGACCGATAACAAATAATCACTGCCAATTATTCACAGTTAGACGGGTGTCTGATAAATTCGCAAAATAGTGATATGCCTGTGCTCTGATATCGGCGTGCAAGGACATCAGCGTTATTTCTAAATAAATGCGCATATATTTCCCTCAAGTGACAAATGCCAGACATAAGCGGCAGCCAGTGTAATACTTCGACTCTGCTGATAGACATCATAAATAATGTAAGGCATATCAATAGCTTGGTAATAAATTCATAACCAGCAGACGGGTATATCAGTAGAAAAATGGCTGACATTTTTGATTTGTGCCAGTTGACATTGTTTTCCTCAATTCTGAGCATATTTGCAAGCAAAAAAATTTAAATGGAACTCTTAATAAATTGGCGTTTCTCAATTCGGAATATATTTGCTACCAAAGAAATTTAAATGGATGTCAAAGCATGTAAACGTTCGCATAATAATAAATTTCAGGAAATGGTAAATATATTTGAGTTAAATTGAAAATACCATAATGTCAAAGATATTTATAATCTATTTTAATTTTTTGTTTTTTATTTGTCAATTTTATGTCATTAAAGAATGAGTACATTTTTTCTGTAACTTAAGCGCAAAGAAAACTCTTCAATCGTTTAAATATTCTGTTGAATTTCACCCCTCTTTATCTTTTTCATTTTATGGCTTCAGTTGTTGTATTTATTTATTAAACGTCAATAAGCTGTCAACTGTCTATAACAGTCACTGCGGAAATGTGAAGAAAAGTGAGAAAAGGCAGAGAATCGTAAGTAAGAGAGGAAATGCTAAATGGCAATGAAGCAAACGGAAATCCCACGGGCATAACTAACAAAATGTCAATTTATCATTTCCGTTTGTTAACGCGACCCAAATTGTCGTCTTAAAAAATGTTTTTGCGCGCTTTCAAAAGCCATTTGATCACAAAGTGCGAACGGACAGTAATGGACAAATGGACAGACGAACAGGCGGACAAACTGGTAAATGGCAATTGGCAAAGCCACGCCCCGCCCCGCAAACTGCGCCCTTAGCCGACATTTATGTGTACATAAAGATATGCATAATTTGTGCGTGGCGCCAGTTATTCTCCGGAATGCCAGTCAGAGACAAAAATATCAAATAACATTCTGGCACGCATTTCTGGTATTTGTCCGTCGCTTTAATGCGACTCTGGTGTCCAATTTTGGCCGGGTTGAGTATTTTTATGCTTTATGCATTTTTCTCGTGTAAATATGCAGCATTTAGCCACATGCTGCCTGCCCCAATCTTCGCATACTGTGCCTCGACCGGCCTCGCCGTCATTTGGCTTTCATAATTTTTGTGGGCAAGGTCGCTACTGCCTATTTTTGGCCAGACGGACGCACCTTTTAAGCCAAATTAATATAAATGCCGGCACAAGGGTTCACTCTGGCGTATACGTAATATTGTTATGCCTGCTTGCCTAATGCTATGACCAAACGAGCTGTGAATAGTCCCGTGTGGAGACGCTAAATTTGTATTTTAATGCTTGCTTTTTTTTGGTTTTGTCTGCCCCTAAAAGTTCATGGACACCAATTTGTAGCTCCCCATGTGGCCAATGAGTCGAAGAGAATGTAGATAGAGTACAATAGCGAACTGATTGGATCACGCACTAAGTAAACATGAGTTTGAGAAGAAGTAAATGTTACTTAGCTAATGTAATTTGAATATTAAAAAGGACCTCATTAGATACCTTAAATGTGCTTTAATGGAAATTGTCTTTGTTAAGCTGTAGAGCAGTACAATTCTTGAAATGATTATCTGTTTTCTAAGTGTCTTTGTTAAGCAGCAGAGATGGGAGCTATTGGGAACATTTCTAAGTCAAGTATTAAAGACTTAATTTTATTCTAGTTTACGCAAACTACATTTCAACCGAGCAAGAGAGCTCACACCTTAAAATGGGCTCTAATTAGTAAGGTAACTGGCAGGCAAATCAACAAAGTGAGCTGCGAACACATAAAACACGTCAACAAAAGACGATGGCAATGGAAAGAAGATTGCCACACCTCAAAGAAGAACGCCAAGCAAACAATATATAAAATGGAAAGCATTAGCCACCAATAAATCAAATGGCTGTCGAGAGCAAGCAAAACGCCCTATTTACTCTCAATTAGACAGACATTTGCTGAACTCTGTCCTGTCACATTGAGCTGAAGCAGAGACATAATTAACAAGTCGCACACAACGCACACAAGACACACCAGACACAATGGCCAACCGGAAACGGAAACTGGCAAGCCCGCAAGCTAGTTATATGTATATGTATTTATGTATATGTGTGCATATTGGATCGAACTAATTGAAGCTGTTTGTAGCTCAAAAGCTTTGACCAAAACTCAAAGCATTGCGGCATTCAGTTTTAATTAAAATTATGCAAATATCTATGATAAGCCCAAAATATTAAGTATACGCTTTGTGTGTTGGCCTAACGGCACGACCACCATTTTGGAGTTCGAGGACAAAAATGAAAATTATTTTATGTGCTTTGGTGCACGCACCCTAAGATATTTCGATATACACTACAATAAAATAAGCCTATTTATTTCGGCTAGCAAATGGACGCTTTGAAAATAGGATCTAATTAATAAAAATAATAATATTTTGTGTATTTCAATTAAATAATTGGCTTTTAAATTTCAAGATAACTCTCAGAATAATATTTTCAAAGCCTTCAAAGTCTCACAGCTACTTAAGTAAAATTAATTGTATTTTGAACACAATATTGAACTGTAAGCTATATAGCTAAGAGTTTACTCATCATATATTAGAGTACAGCCAAGTTGATGTATTTATCAGATTTATGTGAATATTTTCAAGTGAGTTTAATTTAAATGAATTTATTTTGAATTAACGTGACAGCTTTACAGGGATTATCTTGCCTTTTATGTAATTCTGACAATTATAGATGAGAGTATAACACAGTCGTGTACTTTGATGCAATCTGTCAGCACTTAGGAATGGCTTAATTGTTCACGTAAAACAACAACAACAACAACAAAAACAATGACAACAAAAGTAACAATGTGAGCACCTCTCTGAAGCGTCTATTTGCATTTGACATTAGCACTAAAGCAGCTCAGAGATACTTTACGAGGGCTTAGCACAAGGCAAAGTGTTTTATTGTACTTTCCGCTTTGGGATGCTTATTTATTTAGGCCATTGTCGAATTCATTTGCGTGTGTATGTGTGTGTGTGCGGCGTAGATTTTCGCATGAGTTGACAACTTTATTGCTAATTTGTGTAATTTCTGTAAGACCAAGCCTCTGGCCAGGTAATGAGCAGATCGTTTTAAGGGTACTTGGGAGCGACCAGTCATAAAGATAAGACTAATCGTAGTACGATTCATCATCAGCATTTATTAATTAGTTGACAATGCGTTAAGGGCTCTCATCGGGCAATTCCCTAGACTTTATAGCGGGTTGAATAAACTGCAGTTGCAATTTGCTGTTTTCTGTTTTCTGTCTGTTTCAGAGTCTGCTGGCAGCGCATTTTTTAATTTATTTTGATTTGCTGCCAACAGAAAAACGCAAACATGCTCAGAATGTGTTGAGTCTGGCTACGTGTTTATAATATGAATTTGTTCTTGGCACAGCTTACAATTCACAGAAGGCAGAAGGCTGGCCATAAAGCGACAACGACTCAAAGAGCATTTGTATGGTTGGCTTGACTTCACAGTAGTTTTTTCGTCCTGTTTTTATTTCCTTTGCAGTTGCCTCTTCTTTTTATGTTGCAAACGGCATACCAAAAAAGGGAGATCTTCTGAGCTTTACGAGCAACTATAAACATTTTTTAAAACATTAAATTTGGCATATTACATACATAAAAAAAATGTAATGCTAAACAATGGAAAGTAAACATATTAAATGAATTTGGTCTTAAATTGCGAGTATTTTATATACATTTTTTTATACACAAAACACTTTTTATATAAAATTTTTAGAATCTAAAATTTGTATCACCTAATCGCTTATCGAAAAGTCTTAAAGTTTTAAAACATTTAACGTTGCTAAATGTACAATTTAAACTTTAAAAGGACATGGAAAATTTAGAAACAGGACGTTAGCTGCACTCTGATCGATCCAGGTTATTACGGTAAATGCTCGGCATATTCAATAAGTACCTGGTTTTTTATTTTGGTTGTTTGTTTAAATATTACATTTTAAATTGCAGAAGCAATATAAATAAATTTCGTTTAAATCCCAAGCACATCAAAGAATTTATTAAGCGCTAATTAGCGTAGCCAAACAAATTCGGCCCATTTATATTATTTATTTTTATGAAAGAACCCTGCTGCGCACCGGAAGGAGAGGGGGCAAATGAAAATCCGGCAAGGCACGCATGAAAATGTTTAGCAAATTAAAAGCAACGACTGCGACAGTACAACCACAGTACAACAACAAAATTGCTAAGCAATAATCATAATTTGTGGTATTAACACAACACCAGAATACCATGGAACCTGTGGTCCTTTTTTTGTCGTCGTCGTCGTCGTCGTCATCGTCCTCGCCAACGCTTTACGGTCGCTGATAAAGTGTCGCTGCGCAATTTATCTGAATAGCAAGGGACTGGGGAAGTGTAATGGAAAGGGGGCGTCGCACTGGGAATAGGAGGGGAATGGCATCCCCCCAGCATTGGGACGACAGGAGCGACTGCAACTGTCACGTGGGAAAACACGTACCGTGAATTTATGAGTCATACTTTTTCAGCTCTGCACTTTTATTTGGCCTCCGGTTTGCTGGCACAACTCGCGCGCGAAATTTTATTTCCATTATTTGAGGCAAATAAACCGCAAAAGTTTTTCATATTCGTTTGCAAATTTTCCAAAAATAACTGTGGTCGCAAATGAACAAGAGAATGGAATGGGAAAATTTAAGTCAAAAGTTCGGCGTTGATGTTTGTAACAAATGTATTTACCAAATTGCATACTTCATTTGTCAGAATTATTAAAACTTTTGTGAAAGTCAAAAACCATTCAGGTAAATGTAAATGAATCAAAAAACAAAAACACCCTGACCATGGGAGATGGACAATAAAGTAGGAATTCTGGAAATATATGTATATGATTTTCTGTCTCATCACTTAGCCCAAAGAAGTATGTTATGAATTTATGACTCTAGTTAATAATATATTTATGATATGCTCTTAGCACTCACTGTCATAAAGATATTTATGCGGCGCTTATTAGATAACATAAACAGGGAAACATGGGCTATCATAATAAGAGACGCGGTCAGAGCAAGGGCGACAACAGTGCGGCTACTTAACGAACTAAAGTGCTGCACAAATTTGCCAAAGGGCACAACAACAACATAAAAGGACATGTAACAGAGTGTAATGTAGTGTAGTGTAGTGTATAGCGCATAAATAAGTCGTATGTATGTATTCCCAATCTGTATTCCCTATTGTCGTACATATGTGAAGCAATATATATTTGTGAGGCCATTAAACACGTTATTGGATTAGAATTCGAGGCAGAGAGAGAGAGAGAGACAGAGAAAGAGAGAGATAAGGGATAAGGATGTGCTACACAGCGTACAGTTGATAAATACAGCCATAATAAATAATAATGAAGGTAGCAATACACAATGCGAACTTACACTCACATTCACACTCACACTCACACTCAAACATACGAACAGAATGCTTTGGTACATGAATGATTCTATTTCTTGGCATGGGTATTTGAGTATTGGGTCTTACCTTCATCCTCGACATCATCATCATTGAGTTCTGAGATTTCCGCCTTATCGCACGAACGCTCGATGCCATTTGTTGCTGTCTTCGTCGTCGTCGTCGTTGCTGCTGCTGCTGCGCTGCCTCCTTTGCCACCGTTCGTTGCCGACTTAGCGTCGCCATTGGAGATAATTGAATTTGATTTGGCGTGATTTGTATGATTGTTTGAGGATTTTGATCCAGCATCCGCCAGCTCCAATTGTGGAGCACTCGGCTCCGGTTCGCCATTACTGACCGCATCGATGGCGGCGCCATCCTTTGTCTTCAGCTCCTGACTCGTGTTGCAGCCCATTGTGTGTTGGCTTCGACTCTGTTGCTTGGTCTCTGTGCTTCGAGTTGGCCTAGGTAACCAGACCAGCCAGTTGCTGTTGTTTAATCAATTGCAACAGCAACAACAATGTCTAAATCACACAAGCACACACACTCCCACTACAACAATTCTGCAAGCGCACACACTCACACACACACACACACACTCTTTATACGTACTTTGTTAGAGGTTTGTTATTTGCACTTTTATATTTTGCTTTTGTTGGGTGAAACCTTTTTGTACAAAATCAGTTCGAAAAATACAAGATTTGGTTTATTTTGTAAATTATTTGATTATTTTCACGTTTTTAAAAGAACTACAAAAAGGCTCACAACCACGAAATTACCAGTCAGTTTTCTAATAACTTTAAATATTTTGATAGTTGCGAAATCGGTATTTGGAACGTGAAGCTCTTGACTGACTGACTGACTGACACTGGCACAAGCTCAGGCACAACTGACAAACGCAAGCGACGCGTCTACACTAAAACTTAAATTGTGACTGTTATCCTGCAGGAGCAAGGCTCAACAGTCGATTCAACGCAAGCAGAGGCAGCGGCAGCGACAACGGCAGAGGCAGCGGCAGAGGCAAGGGCAGTGGCAGCAAGAGAGGCAGCAACATCAGCGACACCGTCAGCCGGAGCCGGCAGTCAACAACTGGCGGAAAGGAGCCCCAGAAATAGAGAGAATTAATTCTCAGTCCTTCAATGAGAGAGCGCATTTCGCATTCTCATTTTGTTGCTTGCACAGTGTGGCAAGTGACGTGAATATGAAAGTAAAATTGTAATTGTTAATACCAGACATTAGCAAAAAGTAATCTATAACTTACATAGGATAATTTATATATTTTCTTATTTTTTGATAATGCGTCAATTGGAAAACTAGAATAAAATGACAGAGATCGAAAAAAATTAAATTAATCCAAGTTTATGAAATTCACATTCGGCATGGAAATCAGTTAAGATTTGGCAAAGTTATGACAGATTCAAGTTTTAAAAAAGCGTCAAAGGGAAGATATAAAAAAAATGGACAGAGATCGAAAAAATTGGCAGTTTGAAATTTTTGAAAATGTGTCATGGCGAATATTTATTTGAAGGCTTTCAAATTTCATATTAAAGTTTATTATAAAGTTATTATTATTTTTAAATCCTTCAAACATTCATAATTTTAAGCAATTTCATTTTCATAGGATGCTCAACCAGGGTGCCAGTAAATTGAAAGAGAGCTTAAATCAACTCAAAGAGAGAGCGTGAAAAAGAGTATACCAAAATTGAGAGAGGTAACTGCTACATCAGCTGCTATCTGTCATTTTTGTTGTTGTTGTTTCTCGGCTTTTGGCTGCACAGTTGTTGGCAAATAAACAAAGCGACAAGCAAAGCCGACAGTGAACGCACACAACCAAACATACACATACACACACATACATGCACACACACAACACTAGCACATACACAAACAATGCTGGATGAGGAGCAGAGTGAGAGTAAGAAGAGCAGCAGCCATTGCTGCAAAGTTGGTAAAGCAATGGCATCATCATCCTTCAGGATGTCTGCACGCACCAACTTTACCACACACATATACACTCACTCACACATACACCCACTCACACACACACTCACACATATATTCGCTGTACCTTTGCGTGTAGCGAGCCGTAAACAGCTACACAGAAGAAACCAAAAGGCAAATATAAAATTTCCCCATAAAAATATCAATGAAAAGTTCTTCTGTTATCTTTGCTTTTTTGTTATTTGCTTTTTGTTTGCCCCAAGCAAAACACACATTTATAAATATATGTTATACATATGTACATACGTATGTAAGTAGTTAACTAGTCTTTCTCATTTTTTCGGTTCCTTTTCCTATTTTCTGCTACACTTTTTGCTGCGTTTCACCAACCTTTTATTTCTGTTATGCTTTTTTCACTACTTTTTTCTCACTTTTTTGTGGGCTTCCCCTTGGGAGTTTGCTTTTTGCGTTGCCCGTGTGAGTGTGTGTGTGTGTTTGGGTCCATTTACATATATAAATGCGCGTGTGTGTGTGTGTTGTTTCAGTGTCTGTGTGAGTCACTCAGAAATGAATTGGTCGGCGCTCATTGTGTTCTACCCTTCATCCCTCTGCAATTGCGTCTATCCACAGCCATTGCACAGGGTGTCGTTATCATAAAGTCAAATGCCTGCCTAGTTTGGCAACCGGCAAATAATCGTAAAGATGTGACTGCATATGTAAATATTATACATTGAGTGAATTTGTCCCTTTAAGTGGCATTCAAATTGGGGCATACTTTCAGGCGTCAGCTGGCAAAATTCTAATCAAAAGTGAGACAAGAACATCCCCCACAATTTAAGGCACTACTAACTATGCAAATGAGTCTTACATTCCAAATGTACATATCAAATAGACTTTTGTTAATCAAAAAGGGAGCACCCTGTATGCACACGGTAAATATTTAACAATTATGCAAAAATATTTCCGAGCTTATGAAAACACCATATAAATGCCACATCAGTTTAAAATTTAAATGCTAGGCAATTAAAAATATAAAATAAAGTAAACAAATCATTACAATTGGGTTTCGAATTCCTTTTAGGAAATAAACCCTATTACAAAAGTTTTAATGCCCCAAAACTGTGCAACACAATGGACTTAAAACTTAATTTAAGTCTCTGTCGACAACTGAAGCTCTTATCTGTGCTTGTAGCTGCATTTTAGTAGTCAACAGTCACAAGAAGACTCGAAGACAGCAAGAATTGGAGTGGAGCATGCCAGACGCGAGGTATACCCTGGAAATGCAAAGAAGAAGGATTCATTTGAACTGTTTTGAATCATCAAAACTAGGCAACTATATATGGTAGCATCAACACAGGGTATCAAATAGCGTCAGCTGCAGTCGGAAACAGACCGAACGGACGGACAGACTAGAATTGAACGTAATGCGTGAATTTGTACATTCCACAAGGCGCCCACACTTGCCTCCGTCCTCTGGCCTCCGAAGAAGAACGAGTGGCACAACAAGAGCGCAAAAACCAAAAACATAACCAAAATGAACTACAAAACATTGCGTCGCTGATGTCAACGTACATTTTAAGACTTAAGATAGTGAGCCACATTTCCAAGGGAAATGCAAGGGAACTTGCCACAGAAATTTGTCGCCTCGCCTGGACGAAGAATGTTGTTGGTTGGCTGGCATTCCTTTAGTGCTTTATTTTGGGTAACAGAGGCATGACAAATGCGCCTGCGAGACATAAACCCTTTTCTGAGGTTGATAAACCGACAGACAACGAGCTGTTTTGAGAGTTACAGCCTAAGCTATAATTGGGAAAACGGGTGAAGTTTGCGCATCATTTGCCCGCCGAAATGCAAAGTCATTATTTTGGCAAAAGATAAAAATTCGAGAAGCTTTGTTTTGCACACTGTCTTCTAAACTGGGAACACTTCGATTTTTGGCTTTGGCTGGCTTTCAAAGCAAACGGAATAACAGGGAACGTCCCAGACAATATTACGTATACGCCGCGTTGCTTCGTGCTCTCAGCCTACACACACATAGACATACATACTTCAAAATGACAGGAACTTGGCCTCCCCATTTGTGTGCGTGTGTGTGTATTTGTTTGTGTATGTGAGTGGTTTTGGCCTCTCCAGGGGCAGCTGCCAAGTGGAAAGTTTTCGCGTCCTTTTTGTCTGAAGTTCAACGGCGCGCAACAACTTTTCGGGACTACACAAATTGACAGCAGACCAACAAAATTCTATATGCGAATTTATGTATTAAAGTGCCGAATTTGGCTGTAGCTTTAGGCTAGCGGAAAACAGCATCAGCAGGTTATTCGAAAGCCAAACAAAGTCATTGCCCAAAGCCAGCTTAAGTTTCGCAAGCCAAGTAAAATGTTGACTTCAAAAGTTTTAAAGTCCACAAGAAAGGTTTTTACACATTTATCGCATCTATAAACTTTACCAAAAACTAATCCAATTTCTTATCTAAAATTAATTTGGCATTTACATTTCCTTTTCTCTTCATGTCAATTTTCTTTTATTATTTCTGTTGAAAAAATAAACTACAACATTTCTGGTGGCACCTCAATTTCCTGCCCCTTGACACACTTTGGTGTTGATTTGTGTTGCTTTTGTTCAGCGACACAAAAAGTCGCTCAGAATAATTGAATTAACGTCGACATGATATATGATTCATTTGTGAATAGTTTGCCAAAATAGCGTTAAGTGTTTTGTTCATATATTAATCATACGCCCAGTAATCTAGTCGAAATTAAGTGCTGAAATAAAAAATAATGATCATTCTTGATATAAGTATAATATTTATTTATAATACACGTAACTATTTTCTCTGCAAGCACTTTACGAAGCTATGCTTTTTGTTCATTACTTACTATAAGGCTACGAATGAAAATAAACTCTTTCATGTATATATTAGAAAAAATATTCAACCACAAAAATAAGGAAAATATTTTATCTTTCCAAATTGCTTTGTTTCAGAAGGATATAGGGTAAAGTTGTCGGACAAACTTAGTTTTTGCTGTTAAGCCCTCCCTCATGTGTGCTATTTCTAATTTTCCAACTATTAGCTTAATTTGGGGCACACACACACACCCGAAAAAACATTCACAAATGGACACACACGTATCTCTGACTTGCCCCAACAACGTAATTGTTAATTAAAAATGTTTACACGACGACCATGAAACACGAACCAGTGAAAGTCAGTGAAAGGTGCTGAATAATGTCATAAAGTCGTAACTGGACCCCGTGATATTTGTGAAAAGCAGCTTAATTTCAACCAATGGGGTTCCTTTTTTTTTTTTGGATTGCAGTCCGTTTTATTGAATGAAATTGCTCTGCTTTTTTATAGACATCGTAAAATTGTTTAGAAAATAAGTTTATGACACAAATACGAGTATTATGTTATTGTAATACATTTTTAATGCGCCCGACGAGAATTGGGGCTTGGGAATTTTTGGAGGACAGGGCTAAAACAGATAAGTAATTGATTGGCTGGCAAGGGCAATGAAATGTGAAACATTTTCCGATTGGATTGCAACATAAACATAGCTGAATCATGACTCGATATAAAAGTGACCATGGCCATTGAAAAAGAATATAGATATTGTGCACTTGAAAAAATAAATGTATAATAATCTATTTTTAACTGTATAACTGAAACAAGTTCTTGAGCATGATGTCTTTTCTTCTCTGGGAATATTTCAACATAATTCTAACCTAAACAAATCCTAGATTTTTCTTTAAGTGTATTTGATGACAAAGCAAAAATGACTAAGAAAATGTATGCGTGATTATAGTAGATTTTCACAGATGTTGCCAGAACATTTTCGGGTTAATTTAGATGACATTTCATACACTACACAAAACTGGGCACAAATCTTAGTCAACCTTGACAATTGCTAGAGAACAACATCAATCACTCGCCCACTTGGCAGATAATTCTACATAAAAATTCATCAATCAAGAAATCTGTGTGTGTGAGGCGTCTTAGGTTAAGGAAACTAACCAGAAAAGTTGAGCAGAAATTGTGTGGCACCCAAAAACTAGACTCCATCTGATTGGAGTGTGATTTTGTGGCAGACATGTCAACTAAATTGAAAAAGCCCATTGAAATGCAAGGCGATGCCTTACACAGCTGATGGAAAAAGAGTTTGAGTTTATGTTGACGATAGGGTTTTGGTCTTTGGAATTGTGTTGTGGCAACTCCAACTCTCTATCTTGCTGACACCACGTAACCGAGAACTGTTAGAGTTCCGATTGTCAGTCTATCTGCCGCCTCAGTCTGTCTGTCTGTCTCTTTGTCTGTTAGTTTGTGCGCCTAAATGTATGCTATTGTTAGGGCACATTCACTTAATGCAATGGGCAAAGCCAACAAAGCAGCTACGGCACGCCGAAATTAATATACACTTGCAAAAGTATGTAGCTTGAAAAAAAAATTGTAAAACAAAGACTTGTAAAGTGCTAGATCCAAAGTTGAACCAACTTCAAACGTTCATAATTTGGTCAAAACTGAACCGATTTTCAAACGAAATGTCATTTTGTCCATGGTTTGGCTTCTTATTTCATCCTGCATTCAAATTTTATTAATTTCTTTAAAAAAAATATTTTTTGCTGAAATTCGATTTTGATGGTAAGGGTCCCCCCTTTGAAATTTTGAAAATTTTAAATTTTAAATCTCAAGTTTTTACTTTTAATCAACTCTTTATATCACAATTAGTATAAAACAACACCTTAAACTTGATTCTAAGACCTTTCATTTTCTTGTCAAAAATCATGGGAAATTGAACAAAAATTTTGACTTGTAAAGTGCTAGATCCAAAGTCTGACCATAGTCATACCGTCATAACTTTGTCAAAACTGAACCGATTTTCAAACGGTATTTCATTTTGTTCATGGTTTGGCTTCTTAATTTATTCTGCATTTATATTTTATTGAATTATTTACAAAAAAAATTAATTCAGAATTCAGCAGGAGAGGTTTAACTGTGATCTATTCCGCCTTTTTGAAGGCGTTACATTATTCGTGACAAAACTATAATACGCTCTGCAAGGGAATAACGAGGCGTATGACAGGCAAATGACACCAACACACACAGAAACATACACATACACCGATATACGTATACACATGTGGATGTTGGTAATGCAAATAGTCCGTGTTGCCTGCGATGTTTGTGGCGTGTGTGTCATTCATGTAACCCTTTTCAATAAACATCTGAGTGGATTTTGTGCATTCGCCAGAGGGAGGAGGCGGGACGTGACGGGGCGGCAGGGGCGTGTCTGCATTCAGTCACCGCAACGAGACGAGTAATTGAACTGACTACCTACATATGTATTTACAATGTATATATATATATATATCTATATATGTGTATCTGTATCTTTCTCTGTGTATCTGTGTTCCTGACTCTTGAATGTGATTTTAAAGTCAACATTGAGCAATTTTGACATACGAACTGCCAGTTTTGGTTTGCCGCTTGTCTGCCAATTGCTTTTTTGACTTTTTTTATGATAATGGTCATGTTGTGTACAATATGATATGCAGTTATACCCCTAACCATCGTCTATTATGATCAGCCTCATATTGCCGTTTAATATTGTTGGCTTGGCATGCAACCAGAGTCAGACGACTATCATAGAAGTAGATATAGAAGGAGTTGGAGTTGGAGTTGTCGTTGGCACTGAACAGGATATGTTTAGAGATTGCCATTGAAATTGCTCCGAAGCATAGCTTTAAAAGCCTATCAAATTGTTCGTGGTCCTTAAAGCGGCAATTCTTTTGGAAAAAAGGCTAAAAACCAACGCCCAAGAATTTCATTGAAAGGACAGCAACAATAGAACGAGGTGCGCCCTTGGCATATGAAACCGAAGCCAAAGACTTGTGCCATTTTAATTACATTGTTTTCAGCACCTTAACGTGTGAAATCGCCATTAAAGGTTGTGAAAACAAACGCAATAACAAGAACAAGTAAGAAGGCTTCGTCTACAGGCGAGTAAGCTAGACAATCACGATACTCTATACTTAAATTAAAGATTTTAAATTTAATTAAATTGCCCGAAATAGAAAATATTTAAATTTATTTATATACATTAAAAATCTGGGCACATAAACTTTTTTAAAACAAATTATTATATAAGAAAAGATACCTAATAAATATAACAACTTTCTATTTAACTTAGACTTTTGTTAATTTGCTTAGATATGAATACGTTTAAAAATTATATTTACCTATTAAATCATTTATTTACAAATGTTACAAGTCTTCAACAACCCAGTGTAAACTGTACGAACTGTGTGCTGCAATTAAAAGTGACTCCCAAATCGTCAAACAGGTGACGCATTTGTTCAGGTGTAAATGAGAATAGTATAGAGGTGGGAATGCAGGTTAAAAGTTCGAAATACCAACGCCTTTTTTCATATAATTCTGCGTTTGTTTGTTGTTCTGTTTCTGTTTTGGCCAACTGACCGGTGTGGTCAATGATAAAAACGAAACGATAATTTCCGTTATTTTTGTGACTGTTTGCTCGAACTGTTCAGTTTGTGGCCACAAAGTGTGTTTAAACATGCAAATTTCTATTTAGTGGAAAAGCATTTTGACGGCACGAAACTCGAAACTTGAAACGCGATATGCGATACAAATGCGATATGGGCGGTCAACAGTTGTGTGATGGGTACATATGGGTATTTAGATATTCCAACTACACCTAATACATATACTAAGTACACATAAGCTAAATAGTACGTATATATTTAAAGGTTCGTATCTATTTTTAAAGGGACCTTTTGAAAAGTCCAGGCAACTGCCCAGCGTGTTGTGTGTCCTTGATGGAACTCCGTGGTGCTTACATTGCTAATCTGTCGCTCCTTGAGAGAGTCTAAGATCTTTGGCAGATTAGCCTTGACGCCCAGCATGCTGGTGAAAATCCTAAAAGAGTTAAACGTTAATAGAGTTCAAATTGGGGCTGTTGCACTTACAGCACTTGATCCTTATACAATTCGCTCTCCTCGATAATACGTTGTACGAACTGCACTTCTCCGCCGGCGCAGGTTAACTCCTCTGCACTCCCTGTGCGTACATTGTTGGGCGCAGGTCGACGCTGAGGATTGCGTGTGTTGCCGCCAAAGGGATTCTCTGCATTCGAGTCGAAGAAGGGAGGATTGCAGAGACAGAAATGAAAGGAGCGTTTCTCTCTCTCCTCTCTGCATGACTCAAAGTAGCTCCTGAAGATGCTCTGCTTATCAGGCTGTGCGTAGACCTCCACAAGCGTCTGCAGCTCATTGCGTTTAACATTCTCGCGAGCATATTCAATGTTGGATAACTTTGACTCCAGTGCCAGCATTTGCCATTGATTCTTCTTGGCCGCCAGCAGCGAGTAGATGCACGAGGAGCCACAGCCTGTAATACTTTAATTAGCTCCCAATCTAGTATCATTATCATCATATCTTACCTATGTCAATGCCCCGCACTGTGTCCAATTTAAGATTCGCCAACAGATCCTCCAGCCACAAAATGTAATTTAAGCGTAGAGCCAAAGTTGGCACCAAACTGCCAGGTGCGAAATCCACGTGCAACCCAAAGTATTCCAACAACAGCATTTTAGTCAGTTCTCGCAGTGTGCGCTCATTTCGAAAATTAAGCGATACTTTGCCATTAAGCTCCTGCAAAGGATAATTAATTACTAATTTTATTTTTAAAATTGTAAAATTCGCAACATACCAATTCACACACATGGCGAAAGTTTTTATGCTTGATGGCCAACTTTGTATAGTCCGGCGCTGTCCGCAGCACATTACGCGGGTGCATAGCAAACTTTTTATTGCAATTTTTCACCATATTATTGAATAAACAAATTAAACCTGCAACAAAACGTTTAAATTGAATTCTGTTTTGGCCCAAAGGTTGCCACCCAGTCCAAAGGATGCCACCTTGTTGCATTTTCCGATCTAAATTAACCAGTGTGTCCACATATAATTAATACTGATTCAGTATTTATTAATTAGAAGATGTTCTGGTATTTTTTAGGCATATATGAAAAAGATTTTTTTCTTTCAAAAAGTTGGCAGCACTGTCGAATTGTAATAACAACGTTTTTTGCACAAGCCGCAAAATATAGAGTTTTTATTAATTTAATTGAGTAAATATGTCGGAAACCAGCTCCAAGGAGAATGTAAAGACCGCTATGACATACATTTGCGGCGGTAAGTAGAATAGAATGCCTCAAAGCGAGTGAAACACACAAAAACACAACTGACAGATGCGCACATGGTTGCGGCAACAACAAGCTCATTTGTTTATTAATAAACACCACAACAATTCCCAACAGAATGTCATCACGAGAATGAGATGCGTCCCCGGGATCCAATACGTTGTCGTGAGTGTGGTTACCGCATCATGTATAAGAAACGCACCAAGCGTCGTAAGTATTCCATGTTCCCTCAAAGAGAGCGTCCAACAGTGCCTCTCAAACGGTGTGCGACTAATAACATTTCGTTTTCTTTACAGTTGTCGTTTTTGATGCACGTTAATTTGGAACACTATTTGGCAACAATGGAAACAACTTTAGAGTTAGGCTTGTAATTAAAGAAAAACATTTTAAATATAAGAGACTTGTAATCCATCTTAATAATTTGTTTAATTTTATCCCTTGAAAATATTCGACAGTTTTAGAGCAACTGTTTTTGTGGATTCTCTGTTTCTGTTCCACATTCCGCCTTTGACGTTGTGATCTTAGCTATTTTATAGCTATCTCTGTTTTTCTAGCTATAATTAAAGTTTGGACGGCGAACAAATTCAAATGTGAACTTCATTTACAAAAAAATAATCAATTAAGATTCTTAGAGAAAGTTTGAAATTCTAAATTAGATAAAATTAATAATGGTCATATTTATAAAGAAAACAAGATTTTTCAAGAGTAAAAAAATCCTGCCCCAAAAGTTATGCTACAAATATTTTCAAGTGAAGAAATCACTAAAAATGTTTCCATTCTAGAAATAAAACTATTGGTTTTCTATATTTTAAACTAGTTTACTTTTATTTGAATGTTTTTGGAAATATAATTTTTAAACTAAAAACACTTATATTTGTTTTTCTTTTTTTTTATTTATATTACTCATTTATTTTGTTTTTTTGCAACTTGTGCTTAAATAAAATGTAAAGTAATTTGTTCATTTTTTATGTTTTTGTTTCTTTACTCATAAATGTCTTTTTTCGTCTCAAAAATTTTGTCTAAATGGCTTTTGTCATCCAAAAATTTACTTTACTTAAGTTTTTGTTTGTTTTTTGTTTTTGTTTCGTTTAGTTTAGCGTTTGGTGTAATAAATTTATGTTTAATTTTACCACATTTAGCAAAAACACACATTTACACTAAAAATTGTTTATACCATTTATGTTATTTATTTGTATCTTTTCTTAATATTTTTTCCCCCGACACTTTTCAGTCAAATATTTTCTTATTCTTGTTCAGTGTGTGGTAAAAAGGTATTATATTATTATTATTATTATGTATATCATATTTTGTTTCTTTGAGTATTTTGTGTTGTTGATCTTCTGTTTCTGTTATCTATCCTTCTTTCCTATCCTTGTTTGCTTTGATTCCTTTTGTGATAAAATCATAAGTACAACTACACGTACAGTTATATATTGTTTTTTTTTTGTTTGTGTTTGTAATATTTTTTAAATATACTATAAACTTTTCTTTTGCCATATGCTGAAGCTGTTGTTGTTGTTGTTTCTGTGATTGAGATTGTTGTTCAAAACTAAAACTATAACTAAATGTACATAATATGTAATATTCGTGTTTAAAGCTTAATTTAAAAAATAAGGCAAAAAGGTATTGAGGTTTGCATTCATTTTGTATAAATTATATATATATATATGTTTGTATGTATACGTTAATGTAACTGTAAATGTATAATATGTATAATAACACAACTTAATTAACTAGAAAATTACGATCATATATAATGTATAAGATGGCAAAGATTACTCGCATTAAGTAACTAAACAATAATATTAATAATGATAATAATAATAGTTATTATATAAATGAAGTTGAATAATGGCAAATTAAAGCTATTTTACTTCACAAATGATTTTGCAACGAATTTCGAACCTCTCGAAATTCTATTAAGTGTTTTGTTTTTTGTTTGTTATTCCTTTATAAATATTTAAGTGTAAATGTTTTTGTTGTTGCTCATGTCTTTTAACACTACATGGTGAGTATTACACACAGCTGTGTGTGTGTGTATGTGTGTGAGTGTGTTTGTTTGTGTGAGAGTGTGCTTTTACATAACCTCAATTATACAACTAATATTATTAAGTATAATATGAAATTCATCGAAATGGGACGCTGCTTTCTACAATATCATTGTGTTTGTAATTGTTTTTTGTTTAGTTTTTGTTTTTGCTTAGTTTTTTTTTTTGTAAAGAGAAATCATATTTCAGGTACATCACAACTTAAAATTTAACAAATAAATGCAATTTTTAATGAATTTTCAATGTTAATGTTAATGCCTAATGCAAGAGAGAAATGTGTATATGGCAAGCAAACATTTGCTAATTTTAATGAGAGAGCTTCTCCTCTGAGAGAACTGAGAGAGCAGAGAGTCGAGCATGCTTCAATCTCCGATGCAGCAGTAAACTGTAGCGTCGCTCAAACTGTGCACTGCACTGTTTACACTGGAGAGAGGCAGCTTTCAAAGCTCGATGCTTCCAAAAGCGATGCAGCGCCAGAGAGCCAAGCGTATGATAATTGAAGCTGACGCCGCCGCTGCCACTGCCATTGCGTCGCTGGCTGGCTGCGCAGCTGGCGCAGCAAAGCTTCTGTTGACCCAACCGATTCAGATGCTTGTCACGAAGCATGGCGACGACGGCTTCGGGTGTGAGTCGTATTTTTTTCGGCTGCGCCTGCTTACGCGAACTGCGTCCAGTCTCTGCCTCTGACTTTTTGCTAAAGTCAAGCGGCGCTGTCAAATACTCCTGCTTGCTGGCTGCGTCGGCGAGCAGCGGCAGCAGCGTTGCCAGATGATTGAGAGACTTGCGCGATGCATTTCCAGTGCTGCCATTACAGTTGCTGCTGTTGTTGTTGTTCAAAGGGACTTGAATTGCTGCTGGCTTTTTGGGACTTTTACGCGGCGCTGCCAGATCCAGCTGGCGTTTAAGCAGCGACTGCGTCGGCAGCGTCAGCGTAGGCGTTGCGACAGACTTGAGCACTGTCGCTGCGCTGCTGTTGGCCAACTTTGGTGTAATGGTTAGCGTTATGTCCTCTTTGTTGCGCAAATACTCAATGTACTCTTCCGTCTCGCTCATCAGACGTCGTCGCTTGCCAGGCGACAATTGTTGCTCGCCGCTCTCTCGCTCTCTGTTCAGCAGATCACGCTCTCTCTCGCGCTGCTGCCCTGTGGTCGTCGCTGTGGGCAGCGCTGCTGCTGCCGCTGCTATCATAAGCGGCGTTTCAGCTGCATAATATTTGTTAATAATATCTTTAACATAATTTTGAAATTGTGTTCCAATGCGATTGAGATTCTGGTATTCCATTTGTGTGAGAAAAGGTGTTGTGGTTGTGTTGCTGTTGTTGCTGTGACTGTTTGCTGTAGTTGTGACACCAGCTGCTGCTGCAGCAGCTGCAACAGTTGCTGCCGCTGCCGCTGCTGCTGCTGCCGCTGCCTCTGCTGTAGTTGTTGTTGTTGTGATTTCAGTGCTGTTCTCCTTATCATCCTGGCGATGATGTACGGCATTTCTGTGAGATTTCTCTTTGTAATAGCTGTTGTTGTTATTATTGTTGTTATTATTATTGTTATTGTTGATGTTGTTGTTGTTTAGTTTATACGCGGGAGACGATTTAATAAGCTGCACTCGCTGCTGCTGTTGTTGTTGTTGCTGATTCTCTTGATCTTCGTCATACTCAATTTTGAGCTTTCGCTTGCTGGCGAGCAACTCAATGGCCGTCTGTTCGTAAGCTGCTGCTTCCAGAAATGCCGTTGCCATCATCGCCTTGTTGTTATTGTTGCTCTGCTGCTCTTTGTGCTCGCTCTCTTCCGAAGAGAGAGCTCGCAAGCTTTTGCTGCTGCTGCTGTTGTTGTTGCTGTTGCCATGACGCGACACTTTCATTGGCGATGTTGTTGCCGACATGTTGAACTCATCGCCCGAGTACGAGGACGATGATGCCGACGAAGGCGTATTCTCATCATCCTCTCCCGTCGAATGTTGCCGAGCACGCATCACTCCAAACTTTTGTCGCTGTGCATTGCTGTTGTTGCCGCTGCCGCTGCTGCTGCTGATGTTGCTGCCGCCATTGATGTTGCTGCTGCTGCTGTTGCTGTTGCCCATGTTGCTCAAGCTGTGTAGAAGCGCTGCAGCCTCACGTGTCGTCCATTGCGAAGGCAGTTTATTATTGAACAGGAGTTGATGATTTGCTGGTATTTTCAACTCGTGCACGCCTCCCGCTTTATGAAAATCCTGAGCGACCGAAGCTGTGTTGCGACTAATGGCGTCCATTTTGAGCAGACTACAAAAGATAATAAGTTCAAAATAGATTAGTATAGGTATTCTATTAACTAATAAATACATTTAATCACATTCAAATAAATTATGATAAATTAAACTTAAAATAGATAATTTATAAATAAATAATAAACTTAGTAACAATTATGAAATATACAAATAAATTAAATTAAAACGAACAAATAAATTGAAATACATTTTCAAATTTCAAATAAATATTGAAAATATAAATATTGAAATGGCATACATTAATAAATTGTGAAAACTCAAGGGGAAAAAAAACAATGTGGAGCAGTATAAAATAAATAGAATATAATATTATTGAAAATCCTTTTTTTTAATTTTAGCAACATATAAATTGGAACTATGAAGTTTAACAAAAACGCAGGCCAAAAATATATTTTAAATTACGAAATTACTATCGGTAGGATTAAAAATGAAAAGTAAATTTCCGAAAAAAAATAACATATAGTAATATTTTTTGGATGGATATTTTGGAAACAAAGCATACTTGAAAAACGACAGTTAAAACAAAGATATTAAAGAAAGTACAATGCAGAACAAAGAAGAGACGAAATAAGAAACCAAACAACGTATGGAGTAAAATCAATGCAACATCAAAATCAAAGACAACAACAAAAGTCAGGAGGAGAAGGATGGACAAATACCGCGCATAGTCCTCCGGATCGCTACCCTCGGCTTCGAGGTATTGAAATAAACGCTCCGAGCCGCGTTTTTGTGTGGCGGCATTCGGAAGGCTGCCAGTGAGAAGATCGTGCGGTGGTATCAAGGATCCGTTGGCACTGAGACGCCAACCCACCATCGATGTGGGATTCACAATGATCTCCTGCAAGGGTCCGCCCGTAATGTTGTTGCCACTTCCGCCGCCTCCAGACACCCCCTCATTGGTGGTGGTGGTGTATATGGTAACCGCTCCACTGCCGCTCACATTCCCAACGGTTTGGCCACCGCCACTGGATGAACTGTTGTTGTTGTTGTTGGTGACGGTTGGGGGAATCACATTTGGGGGCGAGAACGAATTGAGAGAGACAAGAACGAGGGTAGTAACTAGAGTTAGGAGCATTCTGCGCGCTTATTTGGGGGGAGGCAAGATTGTGGTGTTTGGGGGGAGAGGAAGGAGGAATGCGGTCTGAGAACGTTACCCAAAAGCGTTGCCGGTATTGTGGAACGTGTTTAGTTGATTATTGGCCACCAAGGTGTTTCCAATGGTTCGCAAGACATTCAAATTCTGGCTATGTGTTGCATTGTTGTTGCCATTGTTGTTGTTGGTGTTGCTGTTGCCGCCAATGTTGTTGTTGCCACTATTGTTGGTGCTGCTGCTGCGCGCTGGACGATTGTCATGCGGACTGAGTGGCAAGTTCAAAGACAAAACAAATACACATTCAGAGAGAGAGATTGGAAAGAGAACTTAACTAAATGTTGGGAAAATTACCTTTAGGAGGTATTAAATTTATTTATATGTTCCTAAAAGAAGGAATAATGCTGTATTCCTATATTGTACTCATTGGGTATCACATCTATAAATTATATATACATACAGTCCAGTATAATTGACTGTGATTTGAAACCTTTTAGATTAAAGTCAATCAGATTAAATAAACTAATATACATAAGTTAAGAAGAAGGAAAGTTTCTGTTGAGTGTATTCGACTGTAATATACTCGGTAGCCGTATCAACTTTAGAATAATAATCTAGTAATAAACAATCCTATATACATATTTATTTCAAAAAAGTCGATTATGCTCGACATATATAACCGGAAAGCTTATCATAAACCTATATAACTTATAGATAGATTATATTCAATAAAAATTAATAATCTTAAGCACATAATACCTTCACCCATTTATAGACTATAATCAATGAGTATTAATAATTTTGTATGACACTGTCTTTTAGTGACTTTCATCTAATAACTAAATGAGAAATTGGACTGCTACTTACTGCACATCACTCATGTGAACCTGGAACTCCTCCTGGGTGTCCGCCAAGTAGGAGCACTTGCTGCAGGCCCGCTTGTTGTGCACCTTGAGGACATGAGTGGCCAGACGCTCGGAGCGTGCCGCCTTGTAGTCGCAGAGCAGGCAGACGAATGGCTTTGTGTGTGTGTTGAGATGCCGTTTGAGGCCCCATTTGTCGGCACCCGACCAGGGACAATAGCAGCAGGTGAAGCGTTTCTCTCGCTTGGGCTTCAACAGGCCGGAGCCGGCGGCTGAGCTGCTGCCGGAACCGGAACTGGAGCTAGCCACCGGCTGTTGGGCATTGTTCATGATGGCGCCCACATGCAGGGGAAGGACAGAGCCATCGTCGAGCTTCTCCTGCTTGAGCTGGGCAAGGGGCATGTCGGCAGCGGAGGCCACCGCCTCGATGGTCTCCACAATGCTCATGCTGGTCGAGGTGGGATGTCGCTGTGCCTCCAGGAATGCATTGTCAATATTAACGCCCGTCGCATTGATCGTCACATTGCCACGTCCGCCCGCATGATGTGTACTGCCACCGGAACCACCACCGCCACCGCCTGATCCACTGCCGGCGGGAACATGTCGACGCGTCTTGTTAATGTCGTACTGCAGTTCGCGATGCATGCGCAGAAAGTGTTTCTTGACGTGATCGGCACGATTGAACTGCTTGAGGCAGGCATAGCACTGAAAGGGCTTCTCATCCTTGTGGATATTCTCGTGGCGCGTATACAGATCCCGACGATCCGTCGAATACGGACAATGTGTGCAGGCATAACGCTTCACAATATGCACTCCATTAGCCGCTGCAGCGGCTGCTGCTGCCTGTGCCTGGGAGGATTTCTTGCGACTGCCGCCGCCGGAGGAGCTGCTGCCGCCGCTGCTGCTGCTGCTGTTGGTGGGCGCTGAGGTGGGCGTGTTTTGGGCCAGATTCTGTGCGGCATTGGCCGATGTGGAGGGGCTGGCATAGATCAGCTCCGTTGCATGCTCCTGACGATGTTTTCTGTTCATCAAACAATACATATTAATTGATTTCTTTAGGTGTATATATATATTAGAGTGAATCGATTTTTATGGGTCAAAAAATATTGACCAATGGTAACCTAAGGTCGTAATCTTTTTTGGTATTTTTAGAGTGAATTATTAACATACATATAGTGTTTTTAATCCAATCCGGACAAGATTGGTATCAAAACTTGTGTTAGAGTCAGGACTTTCAAATAAAAAGACAAATTGTCCTGAAAACATCATTATCGTCCTTACAAGGCGTAAAAGCACAAAAATTGATTTAAGAACTATGTTGTTTTGGTAAAAACAACTTAGAATTGACTGTAGATTAAAACCTTTGGTTACCATTTGTTTTCTCGAAAAAATCGATGCACCCTAATGTATATTTTTTATTTAAGTATATTTACTTGGACTTGGGCGTGCTTTGATGCTGTTGCTGTTGTTGCTGCTGCTGTTGTTGTTGCTGTTGTTGCTGCTGCTGCTGCTGTTGTTGCTGCTGCTGATTGACCTGGGCATAGCTCTGCAGCTTGCCACCTGTGGTCCACTGCACCAGCTGTGGCTGCTGCTGCTCCGCAGCTCCTGCATCCTGTGTCCAACGCTGCTGCTGCTCGCCGGCCTTGAGCAGACCCGCTTGGCCGGCGGCAAAGCCATTCTGCATGAGAGCGGCCAGGCCGAAGGCGGTGCTCAGATGATCCTCGGACTTGAAGCTGCCCACGGCGGCGACACTGGGCGCCGGCACCACGGTGGCGCCACTGCCGCTGGCACTAACCACCACAGAGTTGCCGGACTCTGTTTGTTGTTGCTGTTGCTGTTGTTGCTGGATTACATTGGTTTGTGTGGTGGACACGTTGTTGCCACTGCCAGCACCGCCCGCAGCACCACTTGCCTCGTATTCAATGCTGGGAGCTGCGGTGCGATCAATTTGTTGCTGTAAAAAAAAATTCAATGTGAGTGTAAGTTCTATTTGATTTAGATTTTGCATAAAAATTAATAAAAATAATATTTATTTCGAATTTTTTTTTTAAATAATCATTTTAAATTATTAAAATTAATTTATACATTAAAAATCAAAATATTTTTTGAAAAATGATATATAATAATTATTTAGAATTTTTTTTTAATGATCCATAAGGATTATTAATCAATTTTTATAGTAAAAATTGAAAATAAATTGAAAAAATTTAAAATAAAAATTTAAAAATTAGCTACCTTGCTTTAAAAGATATTTGAATTAAATTTTTACTTAAAATTTTTATCATAAAAATTGATTAATAATTCTTATTTTTGATTTTTATATAAAAATTTAAATATAATAATTAATATTGATTTTTATTATTAAATATAAATCAATTTCAATAATTAAAAATGATTTTTCAATTAAAAATTGAAAATAAAACTTTATTATATGTACATAAATAAATTATGTGTATTTTCCGCACTTTTTTTGGAGACTTTTTGGGCTTACATTATTTCAAAGTCATAATTATTATTTGCGGTCCCTGTTTTCGACTCATTCTCTTACCAAATTTGTGAAGGAGCGTTGCTCGCCTTCGGGCACCGCGGTGGGTCCGCTGGTGGCCACCTGAGCCACCGGAGTGCCGAGCGTGTGCAAACCGTTGCCGGTCTCCTCGCCGTACAGTTTACGTGTGATTTCCTTGAACATATCTTCATATGTGGCCTCAACATTTGAGGACTGTGCGCTCGCTGGATGATTTCCTGCGCTCGCTGGGATTAATGTTGCCATTGCTGCGACTGTTGTTTGGCCTTGGCTTGCGGACGCGTTGCGGCTCTAAAGTTGCGGCGACTGCTTCTCTCGCTGTTGCCTCCACGGATGCGCTTTGAAAACTAAAAGAGATAACAGAACATAGGAAGAGAGAGAGAGAGAGCGGGTTAGTATGAATGACTTTAGTTAGTCAGTGTATCTAAGCTTAGGCGACGCAACGCACATTCACATCCGGCACACAAAATACCCCCACAATCGACGTCAGTTCTGGGAATTGACTGTTGACACACCAATACAACCAACAACACGAATACAACCAACCAACAACACCACCGCCTGGAACCTGACTGCCTTGGACGCTTGCTTGGGGGGAGGTGCAAGGAGGGGGGTTCTCTGTCAATGCTGTTGTTGCTGCTGCCGCTGCTGCTGCTGACGTCGCGTCGTTCGTTGGCGCAGCATCAGCTGAGTCAGCGACACCGAACACTGAATTGAGCACACTTTTTGTTTACGACATTTTTTTGTTCGCCGCTTATTGCAACAGGCGACAAAATTGTCAAGAGTGTTAACATTCTCAGAGCAAATAATGAGCAAAAGTTTTGATGTCTTATTTGTTTGTATACTCAGTGAAAAATATATAGTTAGGCATTATTTTTAATTTTTAACGACTTTTTTCATTATTGAAATCTCAAATTTCAGAAATAATTCAAGTTTCTAATTCTATTTTTATGAAATCAGTTCAACTGAATCAGGTTTTGTTTGAAAGTTATCATGAAATATTATTTAATATTTTTCATAGTTCATAAAGATTACATACTTTACTTTATGTATGTTTTTTCAAGGAATCTTTTGATTGTATTCATTGAATAAAGAACTGATTAACTTCTTAATTGCAAATTATTATCATCTTATATTTAAAGATATTTATTAAATAAAATTCAAAAATACTTATGCATTATTTGGCATATTTCATACCCTTTTGTAATAAATTTTATGACTCAATCAGGTAAATATATTCTTCTTAAATATTTAATATTAATATTAAATTGAAATGTTTGTTTTAATTATAGTTCTATTATTTTTCATTTCAGTTCTTGTGTATATAAAATACCAAGTTTGGTTATCATTCATATTCCGACACTTTTGTCACCTGTGTCACACAAATTTGTATGTTAGTGTGTGTGTGTGTGTGTTGGCGTCTCAGGTTGGGCATTCAGCGTCTTTTTGCTGCATATATTAATAAATTTACCTACAACAACGACAACAACAATGCGTGTCGAAAAAAACCCCATTGAGAGAAAAGAAGATAACGCGCCCAAATCTTTGTTTTTGAAGCTTGTAATTTGGAGGACTCTGAAGCGCATCTCATAAAATCGCAAGACAAATTGTTGGCAACACCAGCAACTACAACAATAACAACAAATGATAAGCAACAACAACTGTTGACGTTGTAATTTTGGCGGCACATTTGTGGTTTTTGGTGGGTGGATTGTCTTTCTGCTGTTGCTGTTGTTGTTGTTGCTGTTGGCCCACATGTTGCTGATGGCTGCGCCTCGTTTTTCTAGTGTGATGCTGACAACAATAACAACGTATACGTGTTGTTGTTGTTGTTGTTATGGGCATGGGCACGTTTCGATGGCCCAGAGCCAACAGAGAGCCACCCACACTTGCCCAGGCCCCAAAGGAAACTGCTGAGCAGCGGGGGAGGCCTGATTTTAAGGGGGAAGCTGGGAGAAAGAGTGCTGTCTATAGGGAATGGGAGAATTGTTTGTTTCTTTCTGTATGTGTGTGTAAAGCATGTTTTCTTTGGTTTCTTTTGAGTTCATATTTCGTATTTGAGTCTCTTTTTTTTTTGCATATTTGATTTTATGCTTCGTGTGCTTTTTACAGTTGTTGCCCACACTTTGCGCCATTGGGGGCGTTTTGCGTCCTCTGCCTCTTCTTCTTTCGCTTCTTGTTTGCTTTATGGTCTCTGCATTTGTGGCTTGGTCTTCGGTTTTGTGCCTGTCGGATCTACAGTCCCTCTCTTCTCCCCACCCCTCCCACTCTTCCCACGCCATATTTGATTGGCTCTCTGCGTGTGGTTTTCAAGCCAAGGGCATTGTTGTTGTTGTTGTTGTTGTTGTGGAACTTGACTCTGTCTCAGCTTAAGATCATCATAGGTTCCACACATTCAAATAAGAGTGTGTGTGAGAGTGAAAAGTGCAAGTGTAGTAACAATAGGGGAAGTTTTAAAATAAAAGGGATGCTAATATATATTTTTAAGAACAGTTTAACTTTTTAGCATCGTTGTTCGTAGAATCCCTAAGAAATTATAGCTAAGAACTGTAAATAAATTAAAATGAATCATTACAAACGTGTTTTAATATCTTAATAAAAGCATTCTAACAAATCAGGTATAAAAAAAACAGTTTCGAAATTGGGAATCACATTTATTTTAATTATAAACTTATGTTTTATTATAAACTTCTTAAATTGCATCACACTGTAAAGAGGTTTTCAAAATAAGAAATATATATATTTGATTATTAAACTTTAGCTGTGATAAGCAAAGGGTCAACATTGGTGGGCGAGTGAGACACACAGACAGACAGACAGAGAGACAGAAAGTAATAAAAGAGTGTCATACGTTGCCAACAACAACAACAAGCGTGTGGGTGCTCCGTTGGGGCCAGGCACCAACAACAACAACAACATCAACAACAACAACATCCGCTTTGCTAATAGCAAAAAAAAAAACACAAAAAAGAAATATCGAAATGAAAAAAACCCAGAGACAGCAACGTCGGCGTCGGCGTCAAACGGGCGCGTCAGCGAGTGGGCTGAAAATGGGCGCAACAGTCGCCGCCGACAGAAGACAGAAGTCGGACGACAGCAGTAGCAGGCAGCAACAACAAAATCAATTTACAACAACTCTAACACGCGCACCATCAAGAACAAATACACACAACGATCAGTCGCAGTCGCCGTTGGCGTCAACGTCAACGTCGCCGCCTCTGGTGGGTGTGCAAAAAGCGACAGCAGCTTTGGCAGCAGCAGCGACGCCGCCGCAATGACAACGCAATTTGGGGGAGTCAATGAGAGCGAAAGAGCAAGAGAGACAGAGAGAGAGAGAGAGAGGATAAACCGGTTGGCAGCTGAAAACAAAAAATGCCGGTTGGGAGCTTTTCTATGTATAAAAATTGAGAGAGTAAAAGCAAAAGAGCAACAAATGAGAGGGCGCACATCTGTCTCCCGATCGCTGCTTTTCGTCGCTCTTCTTCCAGCTGTCGGCTGTCGGTTGTCTTCTTGTTCTGTTTTGTGCAGATGCCGGACAATCGGCTGTTAACGGTAAACGCATTATTGGGTGGCTTCTCTCTCTTTAATAATGACAGCAACTGTTGTTGTTTGCTTGTGTTTGCGTTTGTGTTTGTCAGTGATAATAATATTTGTCAGATGTACGCTCATTGCGTTTGTTGTCCGTTAGGGGGCGGGCGTCAAATGCGCTAAATTGCTGAGCCTCAACGCACACACACACACACACAGAGATGAGGGGGCGAAGCCCAATGGCTTGCACTGAGTATGTATGTATGCTTAAAGTTAAACATGTGTGTATGTAGAAACACATACATAGACACACACACACACTTATATGTTAACACCCGTGGGTCGACACGGCCCCGATGGCAGCTCAGGGTGAGCCACAACATTACTTGCAGTTGTTGTTGCGGTGAACGGTGAAAGGCCAAGAGAGAGGAGACGCAGCGAGAGGCGGCAAGAGGAAGCAGAGAACGGTCAACACACGGCATCAGACAGACAGACAGACAGACAGACAGACAGAGCAGCAGCTAATGACATGTTAACGCCAAACAACAGCCGTCCGTTCCAAAGCCACACGCAGTTATTAAAAAACGCTTTTGCCCGACACCGTGCACAGTGGGGTCAGTTAATTGGTTGGGAGACGAGTTGCAAAATTAAAAATTGAAAAAACCTGCAGTGCACATTATATTTAAAAAATAATAATACGTTGAATCTAAGATAAGAATTTTAATTTTATCTTTTTTAACTTGATAGGACTAAGAACTACTAACTTAAATTAAATTCAATCTTTTTTAACTTGATTGAACTTAAATTCATCAACTTAAATTAGATATCACTTACAAAATTTTGATAAAAGTATATCAGAAAAATCTTGGCGAAAGTAAAAACAGAAACAGGTTTGCAACAAATAAAATAGGCTTTTATCAAAATTTTGATCTCATATTTCCTTAGAAACTTGTCAATTAATTTAGATATATTGAAAATATGCTTAATAATATTAGTTTCCCTTATAAAGAAATCTTGTATCTGCACGAATTAAAAAAATAACAATCTTATCTATTTCAATATTATTATTTAAATAAATCTGATATTTGATCACAGCGAAATCAGAGTTTAAGTTTAATCACATGTCATTTTCTTAGCAACTTGTCACACTGTGACACAGAGTCTGGCATTAGCAGCATGATATCGATACATACTAACAACAGCAACAGCAACAACAGTGAGTCGTTAAAGTGGGTGGGTGTCTAACAGCTGTGGTGTCCAGCAAATACAACGATCGACAACAAAATAAAATCTTCAATTTTATATGCGCGCTAAAAACAGCAACAGCAACAACAACAGCAAGTAACAACTACAACGTTTAACGATTTTCTAGCTACTCTATTCTCGCTGTGTTGCTTCACACGCCTACGCAGCAGCAGCAGTCGCAGCAGCGCATGCGTGTGGGCTGTAAGTTGTGGATTGCATTACAGTTGCGTGGGTCAACTGCAAAAGGGGGAGGGAAGATGTTAGAAAAACACAGCAAATTTGACAAAAAAAAAAACCTTTACACACACACGTATCTATGGTGTAAGTTTTAGTTATGCTCAAGTTGTAGTTGTTTTTGCATTTTTGGCAGCTGCGCTGACATCCGCCAGCTTTGCTTTGGGCAGCGGCAGAGGCAGCTCTGCGGGCGCTGTAAGTGTGTGTGTGTATGTGTGTGTGTGTGTGTAAAGGCAGAGGGCAGCTTTATATGGGCGGCAGGTGGTAATTTTGTGGCCAGCCAAAGACAACAACAAAATGATGCGACGGCAGCTGCTGCTGTTGCTGCTTTTTTTTGCGTCTTCTCTTTGAGCTGAGCTTTGCCAGACAGACAACAAAAGCAATGAGTGTTGGACTTTAAAGCTGGTTTCAGTATAAGTGTAACTGTGTGTAAGCATGTGTGAGTGCATGTTAGTATCTGTGTGTGTGTGTTTGTAGTTTTTGGGTGGTGCTGGTGGCATTGCCTTGTGGGCGTTTGCAGCAGCAGCAACAACAGCAACAACAACAACAATTACAACGCCAGCAACAACAATCGAATGAGCAGCAACAACATTCACCACAGCAACATCTTCATCTTCAAGGGCAGCCATCAGCTCAGCTCAGCTCAGTTCAGTTCAGTTCGGTTAACTTCAGTTCGATTCGGGCCAAGTCATATAGCGTTTAAACCGTCTCTGACTTCAGCTTTTGGCTATGCTTATTATTATTATTGCTTTTGTTGCCGTTGCCTTTGCTGTTGTTGTTGTTATTGCTGTTGCTGGCAGCTGTTGGCAGGTGCGCGCCCTCATAAAACGTTGTCAGACGACCCAAAATGCAGGCATTGCTGTTGTTGTTGTTGCTGTGGCTTCTGTTGCTGCTGTTGTTGTTGTTGTTGCTGCTGCTGCACATGCTCAATACATGAACATAAAATGGCGACGTCTACGTCTGTCTGCCATCGAATGTCCCTCTGTTCAAGTGTCAGTTGCGCACACGCACCCTCCACCTCCTCCTCCTTTTCTTCTCCCTTGCCTCTGCCTCTTCCTCTTCTCTTTTCTTTTGAAATCTTTGCCTTTTACTTTAAAATGTTGCTCAAGCAACATGTGCATCATTCCTTTGCTCTGACTGTCTTTCTCGATCTCTGCCCCTCTGGGGTCGAAATTTATGCAGTTGTTTCAGTTTTAGGGGTGGTTTTCCCTTCACAATCTGCCTATAGTTTTTAGGGTTGCCACAAGCAGGTTGCAGCTGCCGTCTGCCACAGCCGACCGACACTCTGACTCCTCTCAGCCTGTTGCTGTTGCTGTCGCTGTTTCTGGACTCCTGGAATGTTCTGCACTTGCCATTAGGGGTTGAGCACTACCAGCTGACAAGTGGATTAACCATATTGAAGGGATGACCAATTAAGGTGTATGCATAGAAGATACACAGACACGATAAATATATGTCTGCGATTTGTTACACTTCATGGACTTAACTTTAATGAATTCTGAGCGGGAACTTGGTGGATATATCAATTAATCTATCAATATGTGTGCTAGAATTTTAAATAATATTCTTAGGATATTCTGACAAATCTGTCTAAGCTTTAAATTATGTCAATTTATGGTTTATTGGATTTTACACGTTAATCTAAATTATATTAATCTATCCACAGATCTGTCTCAATTTTGAATTATGTTCTTAACATATTATCAATATATTTTTGCATGGAAAGTGATTTTGGTTAGAGAAATTTTGTAGTTTCTGGTACTTTTTGAAACTAGGGACAGTCTACCCTACCACGCAACCAATACATATTTATGTATCCGCTCCTATATATGTATGTCTGTATGTACATAAGTATGTACTCTAAACCCAACCCAAAACCCAACGTTGAAATGTTGACGCTGGACGCCTCTTAAAAATAACAACGACAACAACGACAGAAGAAGAAGCAGCATCAGGCAACCACACACACACACACAGAGTAATACAAGAGACCCCGACGAAAGAGACCCAATAATGAAATTTCACAACAACCTTCAAACAGACGTCGTCGTCTCGTGTGTATATACATACATATATATTTTTTGGTTTTTTTTTTGGGCCGTCTCAACGTTGAATATTGAAAAACGGTTGAGGTTTTAGGCAAATTGTAGTAGGAGGAGGCGATGGCGATGCGCCGGCAGCGTTGCGAGGCCCCGTCCCCGACCCCATAGAATGAGGCAGCGAAACGCAGATAATGATGATCACAAAGCACAAAGCGACGACGGGGACTGAAGACGAGTTTCTCGTTTTCGGGCCACGCCAACGACAAGACAGGCCCGATAAAGTGAAGAAACCAAACCAAAACCAAAATATAATCAAACCAAGAGGTTACCCCTCCCCCTCCTCCACCCCCTACACAGAGGGAGAGAGAGAGAGGGAACAGGGACTGAGCTCAGGCCCAACCCAAGTTTGAAAGCGGCGAATGGTCCAGAAATGAAATGAAATCCTACGCAATGGGGTGGCTGGAACGGTTGCTGCTGGTACTTCTGCTGTTATTGCTGTTGCCCCTGTCGCTGTTGCAAAGGGGACGCGATAGTGAGACGCCACAGGTAAAAAGTAGAAACCTTGAAAGCCGCAAAACAAACAGCTGCTGCCGTTGCTACGAACAAACAGGTAAACTCTCTTGGGCAGGTAACTTGGCATGGTCAGGACCAGGATCGGGTCGGATCGGGTCGGGGGAGTTGACGCGCTGTAACAGGAAATTCCTATGTGATTTTTGGTGAGATTGTTGCGCACTGGGGTCGATCGGTGCAGCAAAAGCAACCCTCATGGCAGCCTGGTAAAGCAGGCAGGTACCCGAGCACCGATCACCGATCACCAAACGTTGTCCCGTTGTCTTTCTGCAAGCCACCCTCCCCTAAAAGATTGTCAGTCCATTTTAGGCCCCGTCGACGGGAAGTGCGTAATTTAGTTTTGTGAAGTTTTGCGCTGCTTGCGTTTTGGGGTCGCGGCTTTGTTCATGGGAACTTGAACTTAACCGATGCGAATAGGGAGAGGGAGCGCTTTTATGTGTGTGTGTGTGTGTGTGTGTGTGGGTTGGTCTTTTAAATGGGGTGTGTCAATCTATAAACATGTATAAGTATTTGGCAATTGTCTAATTGGGTATCTCTAGAGTCTAGACTGATATATCTTCAGGAGGGTTAATAGAATTCTGAACAGTTCCACAAAATCTTCTTTCTCATTAGTTAATTCTTCTTGGCTCAGTTTAAATGTCAGCTTAAAGAGAGTATAAGCTCAGCTCATAAAACGGCTTTTTAGAATTTTTAAAATACTTTGTAGCTTTAAGCTTTTCAGTGATGGGAATTTGACTCTCTGGGACAAATGCAATCCATACCGATCGCCGCATTGACAACTCCTCGCTTGGAATGATGAAAGCGCAGCACAAACTGTTAAGGCAAACGAAGAGGAGACGCTGTATAAACAACAAAAGTTATAGAGGGCCGAATTGTGTGGGGGCGGCAACGCAGACAGCGACCAAGCAAAGCAACGACAACAAAAAAATAGTAATAATAAAACAAACCAAAGGCAACACGAACGAGAAGTAGAGAGCAAAGAGAGAGAGAGAAGAGGAGTATAGTACGTAATGCAAAAAGTCGTCGTTGGGTGGGTGTAAGAAATTCATCAGAAGTCACAGTCAGCAGAGTCAGCAGCAGCAGTGGAAGCAGAGGCAGAGGCAGAGGCAGAGCAGCGGCAGAGCTAAAACTGCAGGCAGACGCAGAAGGCAGTGGGCAGGCAGAAGAATTTGTGTGATAAACTAACAGAAGGGTGTGAAAGCAAAAAAAAATGAAGTGAAGTGAAGAGAAGAGAAGAGAACAGCAAAGCAGAAAGCGAGGGCCGAGGGTCGCTGTTTAGGCAGCGGACGCCAAAAAATAAAAACCTAAAAAAAATCAACATATGACACAGCAGGCGGCGGAGACAGGCGGAGACGGGCGACGGTCAGTCGCGTCGCTCGCTGAGAGACAGACAGAGAGAGAGAGAGAGAGAGAGCGGAGAGAGAGCCAGCCGGGAAGTTGAGCCATGCGAGGCGGCAATTAAAGAGCGCAACGGCCATGTGACAAAGCAAAAGAATAAATAGGGCGGAGGTAGGCGACGAGACGCTTCGTTTGACGCTCTGTCCCGGGGGGGGAAATGGACAGGCAAGATTTTGAAAAACATCACCCACTCACATGTGAGAGTGTTTGTGTGTGTGTGTGTGCTTGTCAGTTGAATGTGAAACTGAGAAATACGAGAGCAGGCAGGCGGTTGAAAAGAAAGTAGGATAATAGAGGTTCAGGGTTGCCAGGCCGCATTAAAAGACGAAGCTACAAGTGTGCGTGCGTGTGTGTGAGTGAGGGAAGAGGGCGGCAGTGTGGGAGCGAGACACGCAAGGATGTGGCTGTTGTTGTTGCTGGTGATGGTGGTGGTGGTGGTGGTGGGTTTCACATCATTCATTATCCGTTGCCCCCTTGCAGCGAGTCGTCGCGACTGCGCCAAGCGAGGGAGGGACGACTCCGACTCCGATGGCGACTGCGACTCGTTTTCCCTGTGTGTGTGCGTGTGTGCTGGCATCTCTTTTGTGATTGCCACAGGCGGGGTTCAACCCAAAGGCACAAAAGGGGTGCCCACTCTTAGCGGGCATTCTTTTTTATTGTTGCTCGTTGGCTCATTTTTTTTTTTTTTTTTTGGGAGTGCTGTGTGAGTGTTGGTGCGTTTTTTTGGGCGTTGGAGTGGCTGTCTTTTTTTTTTTTTTGGTTTGTTGTGCCTGTGTATAATTGGAAATTGGGTAACCGGTTTGTGAGCCACTAGCTACCTGTGGGTTGTTTGTTGGCTGTGGCCTTCGGTATGATTTTTGTCGATGGCTCTATGTAATGTGTGCTAGTATTGGTGACTGTGTGTGTGCGTCTGTGTCTGTCTGTTAGCTGCATGGGTTCTAAGAGGTAACATGTGTCCCGAAAGGTTTCAAGGGAGAGGAATTTCGGCATTAAAACCGAAGTAAGAATTACAATTAGTAAAAGGAATATGTAAATCTATAAACTTCTTATTTAAGAATTCATAAAACTATTTTATTTGACGGATATCTTTAGTATTAACATTCTATAAACGATTAACTCATTTATATCATGAATAATCCTGTAAAGTGGAATTTCTTTTCTTTACTTCTTGTCAAATGTCAACACTTTCGTTTTCATTCTTCTTTCGCTGTTTGACAAGTCTGGCAACATCCTTTAACAATTGAAATTTGGTCACACTAAAATTTATGTCAAACACACATTTTAATGACGACCAAATAAATGTAAAGTTTGCCCTTGATTTTGACCATTATAATATTTTTCATATCTACCTTTATTTACTGTTGCAATTTATGTCTGCGTTATCGGCCCTTAAGCCATTTCCAATTCGTTGTAAAACGTCCTTTTGCTGTTGTTGTTATTGTATTTCTGCACTTGTTAATTGCACAATTTGTTCACTTGATGAAGGGAATGCAATTAATTGTAGTTACGCACAATTAAATGTGCACTTTAATTAATCAAACACTGGCCAAAAATCTTTCAAAAAACACGCGCCGGCCAATACAAAAATTGTTTGTATGTTGTTTTTGTTGTTACTGCTGATGCGCGCGAATGCGAACAAACGAACCGAACGCCACGAAAAATTCCAACAGACTGCGAGAGAGTCACAGGCAGAATGTGGGAGAGAAGCATGGAACGATGACGCAGCCAGCTGCTGCTGCTGCTGAAATGAACGCGTTCGACAGCGTCAGTTGTGTCGCACAGTGGGCTGGCTCGATGAAAATTCAGGAAAATATTTAAAAGTCTTTTGCTTAAATAACCTTTATGTATTAGTTTCAGGTTTCAGGTTCGCTTTTTATATATTTTGAGACGTTAAGTGGTCAATTTAAAATTTTATTTATTTGTTTTTTATGTGCAGCGTATAAGCACGTTAAGAGAACAAGTGCCATTTTCGGAAATTGATTTTTCGGCCCATTGTAAAAGGCCAGGGGGCCCAAGCAGCCACCTTATACAACGAATGATCGAATAAAAGAGAAATTGCAACAAACAAGCGACGAAGTCGCCGGCGTCTCTGTCTCTGTTGGCGTCGGCAGCAAACGAAGCAAGGCAAGCCACCCGCTCATTCACGTTTCGGCTGTTGTTGTGTGGGCCGCTGCTGGCAGTGAGAGCACAAGAGAGCGAGAGTGGGAGCGAGGTAGTGTGAAGCCATGATGTGGTTGTTGTTGTTGCTTACTGCGTAGGGTGGTTGGCTTGTAGAATTTCTGGACAGTGCTGCTGTTATAGCGACAGCGCAGTCGCGCAGAAGCAGGTCAGTTTGTGTGGCGTCCACTGCGCAACTTGATTTTTGTTGTTGTACTTTTTTATGCGCAGCCATCGGCGTCAGCGTCGGCGTCGGCGGGTTGACGGTTGGTAATGATCTTCGTGCATGTGGGTTGCTCTTTGTGGTTGTTTTTGTTGCTGGTTGCTGTTGGCGTCGTCGTCGGTTACGGGGGACGTTTGACTGTTGCGTTCATTAGCGCGGCCGCGACTTTTTGGGTTCGTTTTCGAGGAGGTGCCGATACATACATAGTCCAGGTAGATGTATACAATACATATGTACATATAGACATGTCTGTATGTATCTCTGTACATTAGGTTGGGCAGGTAGTTGGCAGCTGGGTGGCAGCGCTGCTCGCAGCGTGGGCAGCTCTCAAATTGAGGTTAGGTTTAAGTCAGCCAAAGAAAAAAAACCAACATTTAAATTCTGTCATTGCTATGCAAAAATCGCATGACTCACATGGGAAACACCACAATAGTGCAGTAAACTTACTACACATAACAACAACAACAACAAGAAAAATGCGAGCAACAACAACGACAAGTCAATGAAATTGAAAGTTGTACGCAATCAATGCAAAAAAAGAAAAAAGAAAAAGAAGCAGCGACGTCTGCAGCGACTGCGACTGCGCTAGTGCATCATCAGTTTTCTGCAGCAGCAGAGTTGATGATGTTGTTGTTGTTACTGTAGCGGAAAGTAGAGTTGCTTGTTGTTGTTTTAATCAGAAAGGGAAATGAAGAATAGGTTGATGTCAAAAACTCATGAAATGTAATTAAAAGTAAAGAATTAACTATTAGTTGTTATATTGTAGTGCTAACTTTCAGTTGAATTACTTGGATACTGTTATTATATTTGAATAAATAATCTTTCTTGTTCCTCAAACTTTGAAGTATTATTTTTTTGGAAGTCTATAAAATTAAAAATTACTTCAATCAAAATCGATCGTATTACTTTTTATTTTCTTTGCATTAAATAAATTTTACGAATTCTAACATTTTTATAACGGTTATCTTAGTTTTATATATTTTGTAAATCGTTTTTTCTTCTGTTACTTAAACTTTTATCAGTTCTTGTGTAGTCCAAGGAACTATTGAGGTACTTTATTAAGAAAGATACATAAGTATTACAAATTCAAAGATTTTTAGAACTGTTTCCCTATTTATCTATACATTGATTTATATTTATCAATTCTATTTTACTTCTTGGAACTACATAATAAAGTATTTGAGCTGAGTTATTTGTAATGCTCTTTCAGATAGATGAATAAGTATATCAAATTCTTCAGTTCTTATAACTGTTACCTTAGTTATCCTCATTTTCTTGTGCCCTCTCTGAATAAATCGGAAATGCTTTCAACCGCTCCACATCAGATGAGATACAAAACAGGTTACTCAGCGAAATGGAGCACCCTACTTTTCAACTTCATTGCCACTCAAGTGGTGAGCGGATGACGCGGCCGCCACAAAAGGAGCAAGCCAGGGAACCGGTTTGCAGCAGCCCTGCCCCGACTGATGCCAACATGTGGCCCACTGGCCAAGGAAAGCAGCTGCACAGCCAACACATTGGATCGCAAGTGAATTCAGTTAAAACCAAATGATCCTTGGGTAACTTCAAGTATTGATATCACAGCAGTTAGTCTTGTCGGGTGCACCGGTTCAACCTCTGTCCATCCTTGGCCGTACGAATGTGTGATATAACGAATACTGAGTAATGAGCTAAGACAATTACAAAACGCCGTAACAACAACAACAACTACAACAATACTATATGGGCTGAGCAACACATGGCTTCGACCTCCGAAGAAACCTGTTGCCCTGCTGAAGCCCTTCTTCGTCGCAGTCTGTGGGAGAAAGTGTCGCTGAGTAGGGCTTCTGCTATAAGGCGCCATTGAGGGACTCAATTCTTCTCCGATCGTCACGATTTGCTTGCACTTTGTCACGTCTCATTTAACAGTACACAAAAAAAAAAGTAGGAGTACCATTGGAGAGGGGCCGAATCTGACCCTCTCGCCAAAAACAACAACTCAACAACAACGAGGGTGGATTGCGATCGTCGTTCGCACATTTTCAATATGGCGTCGTCTAGTGTGGGACGAGAACGGTCGGGAATGGAGTAGAGTGATCGGGGAACGGGCGTGGAAAAGGGAACGGTAACGCATGCGCAATACATATATAACTTTGAGTCGTGGGCGTGGGCCACCCATTATACATCTATTATACATATTCTGGTGTGCTTGTGTCTGAGGTTTTTGGATACAGTCCGCACCACGCTTTTGCGGTTCAGCTGTGGTCTTCGTGTTGAGTCATGGGTCTCTGGGCTATGGCTGTTTGTTGTTGTTATTAGTGGGTTACTTTGCTGCCAGGTCAAACTGGAATTTAATCAACAGGAAGTGGTCAGTTGCCGAGATGCCACCGATCTTACCCTTCAAAGTGTCTACCTTCTTTTATCTACCTTCTAAGCAAAAGAAGAAAGCATATTTTAAGAATATATTTTCATGTTTTAGGGAAGAAATTACAAAAAAAATATTATCAAACGAAATCTATTCACTCAGAAACAGATTTTGAATTATTTAATTGGTGTAATATCAGATTAATAAGGACTTCCTAAAAGTTTTACCTGTTTTCTTCAATTTTGTCCTATATATATTATTTTCAACTCAAACATAAGAATTTTGTTAGATTTAATTAAATATTTTAATTTCATTAAGTGCCAGCAAATGCAATTAAGTCGTCAACTTATGCAAACGTTTTAAATACTAATTGCAGCAGGAATATAGAATTTTACCCTCCCAACAAAACTGGGTATATATAGAAAAAGGAATCTTTTTATGCATACAGGTTTGAATATATACTTGCATGTCTATTCATAATCCTGTGTACACAGCTTTGAATTTTATATAATATACTATAAATCATGTATGTACATATGGAATGCATCAATAAATCCTCATCACACACATTCAATACCCTTTCCCCTGCATTTGTTTTGCATTGCCTAGCAACAAAAATAGGAAAAAACCCTAGGAATAAATGTAGTTTTACGAAAATACATGAGCAGAAATATCAAAATACAAATTATATAATAAAAACACGTATACAAATGTCAATTTGCACCAATACATGTGCAACATATGCCGCATATGTTGCATAAAAAGCAAAAGCACAAAACCATATGCAATAAACGCCCAACAACGCCCACAAATTTCAAAAAGCCTGAGAGAGACAGAGAATGAATTGGAGTAAACAGGACAGAGGAATGCAAATGCATTCTGAGAACCCAGCTGGGAAGAGAGCGTAAGAGCGAATTGAAATTGTGTGTGGAGTAATGTGCGTAAAGAGAGCGGGCAACCAAAAACTGCAAAGCTCTCTCTCTTGCTCTCTCTCTCTCTCTCTGTCTCTCCGATTTGAATGTGTTGTCAAAACTGCAACAATTCCTTTGCACTTTTTTCGTGGCGAGGGTTGTGGGTGGTTGGGTGGGGGGTGGTATAACAAAAATTGTTATAGACACAAAATTTATGATATGCTCCGCGTGGTGGTAGGAAAAACAACCCCCCAACCCAGTGAGAAAAGTCGCTCGCTTGTAGTTTTCAAATGCCAAAGCTTCAGTTTCACTGTGTGCGTGTGTCTGTGAGTGAATGTGGGTGGGTGTGTGTGTGTGTGTGTTTGCTTGGGTGTGAGCGTGTGCATTGTTTTGGGGGTTGGTATTTTTGCTGCATAGAGCGCCTGCTCCAATACCAGCATACCAACACACTAATACCAATACCAATGCCAAAGGCCAACAACACGGCAAATGTTTCCATGTGGAGAAAGTATTGATGATGGAAAAATAGAAGTTGGCGCTTTTTAGTTGTGGGGGTTGTTTGGATCCTGACAATAGTTGTTGTTGTTGTTGTTGTTATTAATGGTGGAGTTGGTGGTGGGGTGTTTCTCTGGAAAAAGTGCATACCGAAAAATATACGCACACAGACAATAAGCTGCTCACACACACATAAACGCATTGCGGAAAAATCAATAAATCATTTGTTGGAAAATTTTTTAATTGCCAGCGAGCATAGACATAATATTTAATTGAAATAAAATTGCTAGCATGTAAATTCCAATAGTTAATGCTTCATTTGTTATATCTTTTGGAACGGTATTTTTCCTACACAACATTCAAACGTAACAGATGGAAATTTTAAAACTATTGCATACTTTCATGCGTTTCAACTTACCAACATGTTCGTAATGATTTTCGCGGACAGCCTAGAAGTATGCAACACAATATTTCACACAAATGCGCAAAGATTTTGAAATCTTAATCACTGTATTTCTTTTTGCTGTTGTTGTTAATGGTTCTTTAACATTTTTTTACACTGCACTTGGAACATTTTTTGACGTTTTGATTACCCAGCGACTTTCGACATTTACCGATACAATTGGTTATTACAACTAACCTCATCAACACTCACAGACTGAATGAGATTTCGTGACTGAATGAATGGGAGAAGAAGCTACATAACTGCTCCTAAAATGCAAAAGCGACGACTGAGGAGCGTATTTTATGTCAGCCCTGGCGTCGGTGCCGACGTTGGAGGCGGCGCTCCTCCCCGCCCCTTTTACGCACAGTCGACAATATAACCGTTATTTGCCTTGTAATCGCTCGTCTGTGTTTTGTTATTGCAGCTCGACGTTATTGCTGTTGTTGCCGCAACGATTGCCAGTCGTGCAATAATTGCGCTCTGAGTTGTGCAATTGTACAAAAAGCTTCCTGTTTATAATACGCTTTGTTGTTGTTGTTGCCATTACAAAAAAGCGCGCGCATTCCAAAACTCTCCCTCTAGCAAAAGAAGCTAACGATTGCGTTCTCTCTGCCTCTCAATTTTTCAGCCGTCTCGAATTCGCTCTCTCGCTTTCCCATACCCTGGCCGCCATGTTTATTTACAAAAAGTTTACCGTTATTTATATGTAATACCGTAGAGTCCAAAGGACTATATGAAAGGTTTGACATCCTTTCAAATAGTAAAATTTACCATTTTTTAGTACATTAAGAAGTTTTAATTTTGTATTGCTAGAAATTCATATCTAAATTAAATTAATTTAATTTAATTAATTCATATTTTTCAATAAACAAATAATTATTTCTGTAAGCCTTGTTATTATTTTTGTTTAATTAAAACTAAAACATTAAAATTCTATAATCATTTTTATTTAACATTTCAAGTAGTACCATTAATTATCTTTAGTAAGCCTTTATAAACTAATATTTAATTAAATAAAAAAATGTCTTTAATTTAAATTATTTGCATTTGAATTTGCGCGCCTGTTGAGAAATATGGCAGCCCTATTGGCCTTGCCATATCAATATCCGTTACACCAACCGCTGGCTTAGGTAAATAAGCTAAATGCTATGGCACTCTGCACGCTTGTTTAAAAAATAAAAAACTAAAAAAAAAACGCATTTTTTATTAATAAATTTGATGAAAATTAAAATGTAGAAATTAGACAAAATTAAAATTAACATTTTAATGAAGATTTGAAGTTCGTAAGTCCCCGGGAAGAGAAGATAGGAAATTTAATTCTGAGAAAAAAAAATTATATCAAAAAATCAAGTCAAATCTAAAAAAAATTATGCAAAATATTAAAAAATTCTATAAAATCAAAAAAAAAAAATCCGAAAAAAGGTACAAAAATAAAATTAACCTCAAGTACAAAATCAAGACAGATGGCAAGTTTCGCCGGCGCCAAAAAAAATCAAGCCAGATCGCAAACTTTTTCGGGATGGGCAACCCTCGAGACGCCGTCCCATACATAAAACGGTACTTTTCTGCATTTTTATGAGATTGCGCCGGAATAAGAATGAAAAGAAAGAAATAATATATATTTTGGACGGCACTATTTTTCGCATCAAGGAGCGACAAGGCGATAAAGTGTTTGTCCAATGTGTATGCTGTAAGAAGGTTTATTATGTGTGCAAGAATCTTCGATACGGGACGGGAAATTGGCACAAGCACATCAAGGTATGTCTCTCCCCGCTCCACACTTTTCCACTTGTTTCTTAATTTTTTAACAATTCTTGTTGTTGCAGCGATCCCATCCTCACTTGGTTGACAAGGTTAGAACCATAAAGCTAAAAGAACAAAACAAAACTATGCTTGCCGCTGATGAAAGACGCCGACGCCGTCAGCGGCTTCTTCGCAATAACGGCGTCGATGAAGCAGCAGAACAACAACAACAGCCGATCAAGAATGAGGAGGACAACTCAGGGCTCAGCGAGGAGGAGGACCCTTCTGAAAGACCCTTCATGATCGAAGTTTATTGGTCGAAGGAAGGAAAGCTCATAATAATTTTGTAAGAAATGAAATTTAATGAAATTTTCTCAAATTTAATTTTTAATTTAACTTCAGAGATTTTTTAGTTTTAGATTTTTCCAAAATGAGAATTGAGAATTGAATGAAATTGACAACTCAATAAAATGAAGTTTAATAGAATTTAGCGACGATCATCCCCCTTCCTGATTTTTTACTGAATGATAAAACCGTCCACTTCGAGGAAATCACGAGTGCGAGTGCACCGCCATCACTACGTTTAAATAGCGAACAAAGCGAAATTTAACATAACAAATTAGAACTTTGTAAGGTAAGTATATTATAAAATTTATTACATAATCATATAATTCTCAGGTAATTATCTTTGCGTTATTTTTGTGTTTTTTACTTTTGATTAGAGTAATTAGGCATTTTTAGCTCTCCAGAAAAAAAGGAAAACCTCCTGTGTGTGGATTTGTAAAACATACATACGAGTATATTCTTTATTTTTTTTTTGGGCAACGAAGTTTTAATCAAATTGCACAAGTGACCATATAAGCAACCAGCAGCAACCGGAACACTTCAGCCACCCAACAAGTAACGCCCCACTACTAACCTAATTTTCTGGGTTTTTTTTTGCAACGTCAACTGACTCAAAAAGTTTTTAATCATCGTAACCAGGCAGCAAATTTTAGTGTTTTTTTCTGTTTTTCGGTACTTAAGATTTTCATATACAATCAACCGTTGGTTTATTTTGGTTTGGTTTTATTTTGTATATACCCTGTTCTGTAGAATTGTTAGGGTATTAAAGCTTTGTGAAAATTAGATTAATTTTATTTTTAATTAAATTTACATAATTGTGTATTTGTATCAGGGAATAATACCGAAACCGGTACCGGAACCGTTAACCGAAATTAACCGTTTCATTTTGAGTACCGGAACCGGAACCGTAACCGAAATAAATTTGTTTATCAGAACCGAAAACCGAAACGTTTGTACCGGTACCGCTTTTGGTACACTTTTCCAAAAATAATTTTTTGTTTTCCATATGTATATCATTTTGCCAATTTTGGTTTCTTTTAAAAAATAACTTTAAATTTAAGTTAGGATTATCCCGATAAAATACAAACATATAGTATGTGTATATGTACAAATCTTTTAATATGTTTTTGTTTTATAACATTTACTTTTTTTTGTTTTAATTTAATTGCTGTACCGGTACGTACCGGTACTGATACCGGAACCGAAAGAAAAAAACCGAAATAGAACCGTTTACCGAAATAGAACCGTTTACCGAAATAGTTGTTTCGGGACGTACCGGAACCGAAACCGGAACCGATATTTGTTTCGGTTTGATTCCCTGATTTGTATTGTGTGATATATGTGAAGAGAATTCTGTTTAACTCAAAAGTGTTTAGAGGATATCGTCTAGTCGAGCACTCGCTTGAATTCAGCAATCTCACTTGTTTCTTTAAATTTTCTGGCTCTTGTTTTTGTTGCTGGCCTCGATTTTTGCTAGCAAAATTTTTCGCATCTGGCAAATTCAATGCAATTAAAAACAATTCATAATATGATGTGGTTGTTATTGTTGTTGGCCGCATTTCCATATGCAGCTTCATTTTCCCAGCGAAGCCCCTTCCACCATGTATATAATTTGTCTCCCATTTTGGTTGAGCCTCGTCCCCTATCCTCCTTCCCCCCTTCCCTCATTCACTTGAAGTGTAACACTTTTGCTTGTTTGTTTTACAAAAATGATTTTTAATATAACATTTTACGGGCAACGGGCTTTCGGTTTATGCATTTAATTAAAAGAAGAAGCCCAAAGCCAAAACCAAATGAAAATACAATGAAATAAAAGCAAAATAAAATACAATGGACAAATAGACAGATGGACAGTGCTGAGAGATAGAAACAGAGACAGCGACACAGACGAAGAGACAAACAAACGGGTTGGTTTAAAATATGCAAACAAGAAACGGAAAAACTTATTTAGACGCCGCAGCGACACTATACAAAAAAGCGCAACATCAACAGCAGCAACAACACTAACACCAGCACTTACAACAACAACAACAACAGTCAACAACAACAGTCAACAGGCAACAGCGAATAGACAACGGGGCCAAAAACAAAATGTTGCCCCGGCTGCTTATGAAAATGGCGTCACAAAACGGAAAGACTCAAAGTACACACACCGTCACTAACACACACACACACACACACACACACACACGCACACACATATACACTTAGCAAATGCAACGTGGCTCCCACGCGTGCTTAGCTCTGCCCCAAAACGTTGCACAATGGGAAAAAAGCCAACAACATCAACAGAAATCATATTTTAACTAACAATTTAATATTCAAACATTTGAAATAAAATGCACATATATTTATTTAATTTGATTTTATTGCATTGAAAAAAATATTCCAAAAATATTGCAATTAAATTTCATTATATCATGATTAATTTTTTACAACAGTATTTGCAGTGTTTAAATCAATAAAATTGTTGACGTGTATGTAAAAATTGTGATTAAAAAAATGTTGGAATTACATTGAATAAATAAATTTGCTTTATATAAAATAAAAGAAATCATTTCAATGAGACAGAAGGAGAAAAAAAGAGCCTAAGTAGCAATTTAAAGCTTTTAAAGCAATATTTTAGCAAGCAATATTTTAAAGTGCTTTTAAAGCTTACGTTAGAAATCTAAGCAATCAAAAAGATTTTTTCTACATTCAAGTTTTTTGCTAAGTATTATGCTTACTGAAACAAATTTTAGAATACCTTTGACGATACTATAATTTGCTGTTCAGAACTGAAGTTTCTTGAATATTTTTAACTTATAAGAACCGCTTTGTGTCTTAAGAAAATAATGTTTATTAAACATATTTCCAGATATGAAATTCAAGGACTTAATACTTAAATCATAAGAAGTATAAATCATATTTAAACAAAATAACCTTTAGGCTTTTCGAAAGCCTTACTGAATGCAGCTTTAATGTGCTTAAAAGCTCTTGAAGCATACCTTAAGTCTAAATTAAAAATGTTTACATTTACCTATGAAGTTTGTAGCCATTGTAGATTGCGTTGTCGACCTGCTGCTGCCTCTGCTGCTGCTGCCGCTGCTGTTGCATGTGGCAAAAGACTTTGGCCGCAACAGCCCCCAAAAACCCCATTTGATTGTTGTGCTAGCAATGGAAAGCATTAAAAAAAAATTCTCTCACCATTGTTGAGCGCGTGGGAAGCGTTTCAATGTTTTGTTTGTTTGAAAATTTTGCCGCTGCTTTTGTTGCTCTGCAGCGCATAAATTTTTGCCCATCTCCGGATCCACATCCCAGCTCCCGGCACCTAGAGACCCTAGCTCACAGCTCACAACAGTTCCCGACTGAATCACAGTTTATAAAACCACTTGCCATCAGCTGTGACTATTCTATTATTTTTTTGTTTGTCTTGAGATTGTTTTGTTTCATTTGTTGTTTTTTTTTCTTGCCAATTTTAGAGCAAGAAATTATAAATACATAATTCATGTTTAATTGCCGGTTGGTTTTTTAATTATTCCCCGCAAAGTTGGCAACATGTGGAGCAATTGCAACAGGGAAAGGGAGGTAGAAGAAGGAGGGGAAGTTGTCTGTCAAAGTTGTTGGAAACTTTCGCTGATTGAGTTGCATTTAGTTTCGATGATCAATGCGCGTTGACAGACATTTCAATTAGCTCAAATTGCGGCAGGTTGTTGGGGTGGTTGTCGTGGGGCAACTAAAGCAACTGACAGTCTACAGTCTACAGTCTACGGGCAACGGGGAAAGAAAGGACCGAAGTCGTCGTCAGTTGCAAACATTTTGAGCCCCGCGGGGGCAAATGAAAATTAGATGAACAGTTGACGAATCGAACGATGTACAGTGGAGTGCACAGCGCAGAGCGACAAGGGTCAGAGGTAAGGGTTACTAAAGGCAAATGACACGGCGACACAAAACGAGGGCAGCTCACAGATTGACTGACAGATGGAGGTACATATAAATGAGATTGAATAAAATTTTTATTTAAAATCAAGCAGAAATACTTAGCTGACAGTGAACTGTTAAAGGATAAAACACAAAGTTTAACTGATATTTCTAAGAATTTCTCGAGTGATTGGAACCAATATATTTATTTGAAATACAGAAAGGTTTATTTATCATATCTTCTTTCTCTTGAGAGATAATAAATTCTTTATATTTTAATAATAACACTTAGTGTTCTTAATTAATGTGAGAGGCATTAACATATCTTTCACTTTCTGGGAATCGATATGGGATATAATAGAAAATAAACATACTTTTTTTTTTAGTTATATTAAAAAGAAACATGAAAGACTAATGCAATCTTAAATATTATTTTAAATTTTAATTTTTAAATGAAATTAAACATTTATACTTTAGATTTTTGTTTAATTTAATCTTGCATTTTAGTTATGCAAATTGTTTTTAATTTTTGACATTGTCTAATCATACTTAAAAGCATTTAAAATAATCCCCTCGGACTTTAGTTATTATATTAACATATTTTTTTTTGTATATTTAAAGATCGTAACTCCTATTGACGATAAGGCAAAATAGCTGATATGCCAGTGAAACGTTCAAGGATAGGGGACAAAGCGGAATTGACAAATTAAACTCTCTCTCTCTCTCAAGAAAGTGTGGAATTTCGAATGAGAATGAATGCTTTATATTTTTATATTTTAACTAACTCATGTTAACCAGTCAGATACATTCTAACTTGATTTTTGAAGTCCCCTCGCAACGAAACTTTCATTGACTCGCTGCGGGTTGGACAACTGAAACTTGCGGGTGGTCACGGCGGTTAAATCGGAAGCAAATGCAACAGCTGCCCCTCTTCCCTCTCACTCTCTCTAACTCTAACTCTTGCTCTTCCTTTCCAACTCATTCAAGGTTCTCGTTTCTCGTTTACGTTTCCATTTCCTATTTCTCGTAGTGGTTGTTATAGTTTTTCGTTTTTTTTCGGTTGATATTCAAAATTGGGAAAGGGGCAATGAGTGCTCTGCGTGCAGGTTGAATTTTTCAAGTGCAACAGAAATGCAACAAAAACAAAAACAAAAACAAGAACTCAACTCAACGTTCAGTCAATTTTACTGCGTATGTCGAGGAGAAGAGTTATTGCCCTCCAGCCCGCTTGTCCAGCCCCTGTTTATTTGCTATTGGCATTATTCTGATTCTGAGTTTGAGTTTGATTCCCTGTACATGAGTGTATATTCCTCGCTTGCTAACAGCGTCAAAAACTCGGAATTTATTCTACGCTCCATGGCCACAACTTTTCGGATACTTTCTGAATGTATCTGTGTGTGTGTGTAAGAGTGTATGTGTGTGTGTGTGTGTGAACGCTGCGGGTGATTAATTTGCTGGAAAAAAAATGTGCGCTATACGAAATTATGGTTGGTTTTTCGTATGTGTTGCAAGCGAAGGTAATCACTTTACGATTGGGTTGAGAGTTGCCATTGAGGGTGGGATTTATGTGTTGATTGAACTTGTCCAAAAAATGAAATAAATGTTTTAAAATTCAACGCTATGAAATTCTTTTCAAGGAGCTAGATATGTTATTCAGAGAAAAATTTCTTTAAATAGGAGTATTGTCAATAATATGTGGATTGTAATCTCTTGTTTTAATTATATACGAAAATTTATTAGAAGTTATCGTGTAAATGCTTCGAAATTAGATGAATGCTGTACGATTCTCATAAACAGAAAATCTACTTAATAAAATAATAGTAAATGTATTTAAAAATTTGTAAAATATTTCTATGACTTTTTGCTACATTCATTGAAAAATTACAAATATTTTAACGGAAACAATATAATTAAAAACACAATTTTAACTTTTTATTAAAATATCATTTAAGTTATCAATTGCCAGACTTGGTTGCACGATAATTCATACTACAGGTTGCAAACAGTTGTGCTTGTTGTTCGACTTGCAACAAGTTGGTTGTTGCATGGCACTTTAGACAACTCAAGCTTCCTTATCCATTATAGTATAAGTTAACTTATAAAATTCAACTTTAACAAAAATGCATGGCATAGAAATTCGGTATAATTCGATGAGGATAAGATAAATTAAGATTATTGTACTGGCTATACTTATATTATACTAAAAGTACCGCATAAGTTGTATAAGAAAGTAAGATTATAAGATAAACTTAGCTAATACTACTGACAAAAGTAAAATTATACCAAGGTCCGTTTCAGTTGCAGTATGATGTTGTATGTACTTGTTTTGTTTACGTCCTCTTTAGTTAGAAACGAAACCCAACAAGTGTAAAATCAAGTCAGATGTAAACAAAACCTGTGCTTCGACATGTTCCAGACAACTTATACTTATACGTAAACGCTATATAAGTGACAGACCAAACTGTTATATGCTACGCATACGAGACTTATATTATATTAGTCTTCTAATCACCTTATACTTACTTATACTTAGTGTTGCATATTGAGAACTATTGAAATAAATTGTATTCTGAATACAAGTTTGAATTTGCAACTTTTATGTGTTTTAATTTAGTTGAATTTCAACTCAGCACTATAGATATAAGTGAATTATAAGATGTAATAGAAGACGAAGCAAGCTGTATAAGACATTATTATAAGACACACTGATACTTCGAAGCAAGGCTTATATTTCGAATACTTACCACTTCGAATGATTCGGGTATACGACTGCAAACTCTTATATGTTGTGTATGAGTGCGCATAGCCGAGACACGAACCTACAATGCAACCTCAGACATGTTGCCAATCAAACCGCAATCGAACACACAACCTGTTGTGGATCGAACGTGGAGTGTGGGAGAATAACGTAAATAAAGTGATATAAAAAAAAACAATTATAAATATCAACAAATATATCGAGATATCGCAATTGAATATTTATTGTGTAAGACCATTTTAGCAAATATCGGATAAATGAAATTATCGAAAATATTTATAAGTAAGATGTAAATTGTGGGTTCGATTGCAATTGGTGTCGTGCAACTGAATGCAATGCAATGCAGTTTAACCCTGCAACCGTTTCAACTCCGCATTTAGCTTATGTATAAGTATGTGTTTACAACTGGGATGCCTCTGCATGACTTTTGACTTTAGTCCGCCGATGTTTTTAGCTGTTTTAATATTTATGAAAAAAGGCAAGCGACGAGCGTCGCGCATTGCAAGCCGCATAAATATCCACTAAGTCCCTTGCATACACACATACAGGCACACACTCACACACACACATGTGTCTGTGGTGGTATGTGCCACCCTTAAGTGAAAACTGAAGAAGACCTGACAACAACAACAACAACAACAGCAACAACAACAGCAACAACAACCAGAGCAGTAACAGCTTTTCCCCCCTTTGAGCTGCTCTCTGGGCTGTCAAGCGTAAATTCAATAAATATGAATATAAGATCACACACACACACACAAGCACACTTTCACTCACCCATACACTCATACATGCAGAGCACTTGTTGTTACATTTTTCACTCACTTGGACTAACTTGGCTAACAAACACCCAGCAGCAGCCCCCATTCAACCATCTTGGCCTGGCAATGACGATGCCGATGCCGATGACGGTGAAGATGAAGATGAAGATGACGTTGTGAAGTACAAACGATTCAAGAGTTTTTCTTGTTGTTGTCATCTTATTTACTCGATATCGAAATCTTTGTTTGTGCTTATTATTTGTAGCTCGTCCTTTTGTGCTGTTACTCGAATTTTACGATTGGCAATGACAAAGACCGATTGACTAGAGTATGAGTTGAGTTCGAGTATTATAAAAATACCACGAGGTTGGTTCATAAAGTGTCGATTCTTAAATAGAAATTCGTTGATAGGTACATCATCAAATTGAAAGATAGTCCTGTTGCAGATACTCAATATCTTTTGGATAATATAAAAGCAAAAGAGAAAATATCTTTAATGACTTTTATTTTATTTCTCACAAATAAAAGTCTGTTGATAGATTGAAATTTATGAATCAGAAATAATAGTGTCCAAAGAGATTTGTTTTATTCCTGATTTACTATTGCAATTACTGTTTTATTATTAAAGAATTGCAATCAATTAAAAATTGGGTCAATTATCAATTAAAGTTTACTCAAAACTCAATAGTATATCTTCTAACTATTAGCTCGCATTAGATAGTTAAATAAACACAAGTTGATTTTCTTAGAGGAAGTTTGAAACATTTATTTGATGCTTTGATTGATTCATTCAACCCACCCTCGCAGACTGCTGAGAAAATATGAAAATAATTCATTGGTACTCATAGCATAGCGACATCGACATCGACGACGACGACGACGACAACGTCATCCACATCCACATCCACATCCTTTCTCTCGTCCTCATCCTTGTCCTTCTGCTCATGTTCTTGCTCATCGTCATCGTCTGCTCCACAAAACTGAAAGTGTGCAGTCGGCAGTCTGGCAATAAAGTCAATGGAGCTATCAAAAATCGTCAACGCAATGAAGCTAAAACTTGCCAAAGTGCCACATTGCATATGTGTGTGTGTGTGTGTGGGTGTGTGTGTATGTGTCTGTATGGGTGGGGAAGAGAGGATAATAGGAAGGAAGAGTAGATGACAGAATCAAAGGCAGCGATCCGAAGTTGCTACTGTGCATGTGTTTTAGTATAGATGTTTATGCCCACGAACGGTTTGAGTTAATGCAATGGCCAATGTCTTCTACCCGCTTGGCTAGTAAAAGTGGCTACAACTGCTGCATTGATGGTTCTTCAAGTTCTCACTCTCATTCTCACTCTCATTCTCACTCTCATTCTCTGTCTCTGTCTTTCTTGATTTCTGCACATATGAAATATGTAAGCCATGAGTAACGGATATGGCCAAGCTGTAGGGCATATGATTAAATAGAGAGCACTACACGTAGACTGATGGGAGGGTCCTTCTGATGAGCAAGCGACTTAATATTGCTAATGGCAATGCAAACTTCAAGTCATAAGCAAATGAGCAAGCAACTTAAATGAGGGTGAGTCTACAAAAATTATAAAAATAAAAATATAAATAAAAAAGGGATAGGAAACGTGCACTTCCTCAAATTACACAAGGCAACAGCATAAAAGTTGACATCAAAGTCTCTTTTTGCCTTCATTATTTGCTCGTATTACATGCATTTTATAAATATACTTTTAGAAAGCATCGTTTACAGTTCTTTGTCACTAAGTGTAATTTAGGGAAACTTTTATCCCAAACTTGCCGACTTAAAGTTAAAGACAAAGTCATAAAGGCATATTGAATACAAGTTTCTTAGGAAATGAACAAAAAAATAAAATAAAAAAGAAGGGTTCGTCTAGAACAAACAGGGCGAAAGGACAAATAGGGTCAAATGGAGGGGTGGGAAGTGTATAGGACTCATAGGAGGCAAGTGCGGGTCAAAATAGTTGCGAGGGTTGGCAAAGTTGGTCAATGCATTGGCTTGTTTTGATGGCCAAATTAAGCCAGAGATAGGCCTTAAGTGCGATGCGATTATAAAGACAACAACTGCAACAATTGTTAAATCGGTCGGAGTAAATATTGCAAAGTGCAAACTTAAAGTAATTCAAGTTACCAACAGGAAGCTAAAGGTTTTAGTCCAGGTTAACCATACTCCAAAGGATTCACAAGCTGCAGAAACTTGCTAAGAGGATGCAGCTAAACAAGAAGCAGAAGAGCAAAATGAGGCAAGAAACTAAAGAAAACTTTACCATAAAGAATATATTCAGACCTACATACAGACTATAAGCGTTGACCTGGTCTGAAACAATTGGCCAAACTTAAGGTGGGCACTTTAAGGCTTTAAGTGCAACTAAAGCTTATTTTATTGTATGGATTACTGAGTATTGACTGCAGCTATAGGAATAATCTATAGGAATAATTCATTGTACTTTTCCTAGAGTATTATAGTATGTATAGTTTCTGACATTCTAGTAGACTTTAGATAACATACACTCAAGACTTTAATGACTGAAATATGGGATTAATTTCAGAAGTTTGGAATTTAGAAATTTATTAGTAATAATAAATATGTATGAATATAGATGATAAGCAATAAAGTCTACAGTATATACTTAGTTTATACGGTAAAATAAAAAGTATTCACTATTCATTTTGTACATACTCCTTAAAAATATCCTTAAGATAAATAAATGTAGCAACATTTTTATCAATAATGAAACCCTTGCTACACCTGCCGCAAAATCTCACACCCTCCATTATTTTTGGGAACTGTCAGCAACATTCAACAACATTATCAAATATGTAAGTACATTTTTTTTTTTTGGCAATTTCGCCTTAGGGCTACTTCAACTCTATAAGCTGTCGTCATTCGGGCCTTAACAATATATATCCGTGCTGGCATTAACATTGGCAACAGCCAAAACAGCCAATTATAGCTCCACTTTTTGAAGGGCGAGCTTGCCAAACCGACGAACCCTTCAGGTGGACTTGTAGCGAGTCTGTGTACGACAACTACGCATTAGAAACTCCCTCCCACCCCTACTTGAACACACACACAAGCGAGTTAAACCCTTTCCCCAACCTTTGGCCACTAAGCTCACAACTAAGCCCAGTTGACGAGCAAATTTTCAGGGTTACTCGCATTTCTTCTTTTTTTTGGTTATGCGAGTGAAGCTACTCGTAAATGCGGCAGTGTGGAGAAAGGGAAGGAGGTGGTCTTGACTGTGGAGGGGATACTGTTGCTGACATGCACTTGAAGGGTCGGAGCAAAGCTAAGCAGCAGAGAAAAGAGAGAATAGAGAGACGCATGTCAAATCCAATTCGCAAGTTGTTGCGGGGGGAAACTTTTAGCTGGTAACTCGGAAATGGTAACTGCGAACTGGTCTCTTAAATAGATGCCATAAAGAGCAGGACAATTTTTTTCTGTTGTTACCAAATAGAAATCTGTAAATCGGGTAAACAAAGTAAACAATTGCACAAAACTCAGCCAAGGGTTGCATAAAACAGAGAAAGAGATAGAAATACGCGTACAACTGAAAATAGATAGAGGAAAAATGGCGGGAAATGAGAAAGAAAAAAAATAATGCAGAGCACGGAAGTTGTCAGTTGTTGCTTTTGTCTTCTTGACGTGGCTGACATTTTCCGGGGGTCTTATAGCAACCAAGTCAGACGGAACTTAAGAATTGAATTTTTTATCCAACTCGGGTTTCTATTTATATCTATTTTAAAATATAACTTTTTTTAGAAGCAGTACTTATTTTTTTAAAATATGTTATATGTGCATTTATATACTTGGGTTGTATTTGAGTTTGCTAATTTATGGCAGGCGTCCGTCCAAGTCGATGTTCCACTATAAAAGAAAAGTAAATATTTTATTACACACATTTATGACGCACTTTGGCGCAGCTCTGGCGAAAAACTTTTGGGACGCAAAACTGCCAAGTGGAACTATTAAAGCTGTAAAAAGTTTTCCCACACTCACACACACAGACACACACACACAGGACACACACGAACACACAGGCACATGTCAACTAGGAAAGCCCCAGGCGCATAGTGTACCAGTGAGAGAAAGAGAGCAAAACAGGGTTAAGAGCTAGATGGAAAGAGACAGGAAGGCAGAGAGAGAGGGAGAGGGAAAGAGAGAGAGAGGGAGAGAGGGAGACAGAGAGGGACACACAAACATGCGGCTGGCGTTGTCAGCAGTCGCGTCGTTGTCGTCATTTTGACCGGAAATGCGCAGTTTTTAGTGAAGTGAATGCCATTTTGAATTGCCAACACACAGATCCATATAAACTCACACACAAAGAGATAGAAAATTCTCAAACACACACACACATACACATGCTAACCATTCGCGTTTGTCAACACAGTTCGCGCGCACTTTGGCTAAAAACAAAACGAGTGAGCTGCCCCCTTTCTCCTTTCTCCTCACTCCTTTCTCCAGATTTTTCCCCTCTTTTGACTAAACCAATCTGCCCCACACTCTCTTCTAATGCTTGTTCACTGCATGCTGTACTCAGTTGGTCAATATGGCGGTTTTTTTTGGACTCGGACGCGTTAGCTGTGGCTGAAACTACAGTTTCTAGAGATGAACGCGTGATAATTTCCTTTAAAACAATAATTGAAAATTGTATTATGAAAATACATAAATAGTTAAAGAACTATGTTGAAATTTCATATTAATTATAAAATAATGAATAATAATTATAATGAAGAATGATTCTAAAATCTGCGCAAAGCTTAAAAAACTTTCCAACTTAATAGAAATTAAATTTGAAAGCATGTCTTAAATTTGATAAATAATAAATTAGTTGCCAGTTATGATTTAAAATATGAAAATTATTTTTAAACAGGTTGTACTTAAATATACATATTAAATAATAATCCATTTGTACATATGTGAAAGCTAATATCATAATTAACATTTTTTTCATTATATGTACATTGACTTTAATTGAACAAAAAAAAAAAAACAAATTATAAAAATTGTTAATAAATTTTAAATCTCTTCAATTAAATAATAACTATGTGGGATTATTTTTTTTATTGTCTGTTCACTAACATGAATTTCAGTGTTTACACACTAGCAATTTTTTCAATTTAATAAAACTCTATAAGATCACAGGAACAATATGGCGTGAAATATCCTTCACATCGCTAGCAGGATGGTCAGTGAACCTTTTGGCCATATGTGTGTAAACTGTAAACTGTGCGACTGGACGACTGTGTCGCTGCTAACTGTCGCTGTCGTCTCCTGTTTGCTGATGCTGCCTCTCTGTATTCGCAATGCTTATATCGACATTTCCGTTTAGGATTCATTTTGTTGCACAGCCGTTAGTTGTTGGTTTTTTCATGCCTCGTTTTAGCTGTGTGTGTGTGTGTATGCGTTTATTGCATTTTGACCCAGGGATAATTTTCAACAGTGCTCATTTCACTTTGCACTTTTTTTGTTTTCATTTCTTTGGAATCTTCTTCAATTTCTATGTTTTTGAATGCTGGCTTGCAAATATTTCACACTTGTGTGTTGGTTTTCCTTTGGAAAGTCGCTTGGAAAGCATAGTTGGGGTTGTCATTGTTTGCTGCAATGGTCAAGTAAAAGCATTTTATATTAAAATTAAAATAAATAAAGGTAAGTAAACTTTTCGAATTTTCAAGCAAACAATCAATTGAAGTACGTTACGTATAAGTTATTTCGTTACGCAAATAACAGATGCAAATATTTTGAAAATGAAAATAATTCATTTTTCTGAACATCATTTTGATTTATATATAAAGTCAAAAAGTGTTTTTTTTTAATTATTATTTTTTACCTCTACATAATTAATGAATTGAATTTTATTACTTACTCAGCAAACAGCTGTATTCCTATTAAATCATAACGATAATTATGCATTCGTAGAATATACAGCAATGAAACACATTGTTTTCACTTTTTAAAGTATGAACAATATGTTAACATTAAAAAGTACTTCAAATATATTTTAAAAGCTCTAATAATAGCCAGGTATTCTGCATAAATACCAGAACGTTCCTGGGTCTACGATTTCCAGGAACACTTTGTACTTTCCTTTTATATATAACTCTGGGCACTATTCTCAGCTTTGAATTGAGTAATCTTTCTCAATAATTTAGCATCAGATTGAGCTTCTGAGAATATCTAGTCTGCTGAATAGATGACTTCTCAATCGACTGTTTCCAAGTAAAAGCGACGAGCGACTTTCTCATAATATTAGAGGATGTGAAACTGTCTCAGATCTGTATTTTTTTCTTTATATTAAATATTAAATTAAATATTAAAAGTAAACAAATTCAATTTAATAAAGAGCCAACTAAATTGGAACGCGGATATCAGTCGAGAAAAATTTAAAATTTAAATCGTTCACAATGGCTAGCTGAAAATGCATTAAATATGAAGTAAAATCTTTGTTAATCTGCAACAACAGAGTAAAATCCTCTTATTGCATTTCAGAGCATCAATTAGATATTTTTCCAATAAGGTCGATAAACAGCGCAAAAAATGGAAAAAAACTGAAAAGGCAACAACATCTCGCAGTAAAACTCTCGGTGGCAAGCGGAAAAATCAACAGAAGCCAGAATCCAGCGTTCGTTGGCCAAAACAAAGTCAACGCCAACGCGAACGGATTTTAACTTGAAGCTGGATTCGCAGGAGTTTGGGGAGGGAAGGGAACCCGTTTGGCAATGTGGCAGGTTAGCTCAGCTGAGAGCCAGCGCAGTTTGGCAGCTTATTAAAAACTACTTGTAAAGTTTGTTGTTTTTGCAGTTTTTCTTCTTTTTTTGCGAGTTCGTTTGTTTGTCCAAATTGGCGGTAGAAAATAGAATTCGCATAAAGCGAAATGCTGGGGATGAGGGTTAATTCCAGTCGGGCAGAGAATCTGCGAGTTTCGGTAGCTCGGCACAAAATTGCAGCATAATTGTTGCAAAAGTAGGTTTTATTTTTGTTTCTTTTTTTTTTTATTATTATTGTTTTTCTGTTTCTGTTGATATTATAGTTTATTGTTGTTGTTGCTGCTATTATTTTCCTGTTTGACTTGAGAGCCTGAAAGTGCGCTTCTCTCATATCGTATGTGCAAGTTTTGATTAACTTTTAATTGAAAATAAATGAAGCTCGATCCTGTTGTTTTGCTTTAACGATTACCCAATGAGCCACGATTTACAATTATGTTCCAGCTGATCAGATATATATATATAAATTACAGCAAATAGGTTGCCAGAAGAAAGTAGTTTTCAAAAATGGAATGTAATTACTGTTCGAACTGAATATATTAATGATGCTGTTTACTAATTCTACTCTTAAGATTCTTAACGTATTGCCCGTCTGCATAACATTTGCTCAATCATTTTGGCTTTCTCTATTACAAATCCGTGGATATACTCGCATTACCAAAATTATGTGTCATACAGGTTTGAAATGATTTTAGGCTGATTTTCCCAGGTGTATTAGCATTGAGGGGGGACCACAAAGAAAAACGTACGGTTGCAACACAATAATCATGGTAATTAACATGCAAACGAAATTATGAAAGAGAGCAAAAGGTAAACAGACGAGACGTGAAGGAGACGATGAAATAGACTCAATGAAATAGCATTGTGGAAAACCCACAAGAGGCAAGAATCAAGAGGTTGAGGCAATGTTTAAATAAACATGACACACAACGTGGCCCGAAAAACGGGATGGATGCCTTCGATGATGTCTGAGAACCAAAATACCAAAACGTGATGCGACAGATGGGTTGCGATGTGATGCGGTACGGGTCTCTATTGCCATTGTCATCTCTGTCAAGCGGGGCAATGATTGGCAAAGAGTCAAAGTCCCGACTAGGCGACCTTTGTGCGTGTCTGTGTGAACGCGTTAATTAAGCAAAGTGAGCGAGACGCACGTTGCCTTTTCAAGATGAGGAGAACGGTAAGGGGAAGGGGAAGAGGAATGGGAGCGAAGACTGCAACTGTGCAGCATTCAAATGAAATGCACAGACACAAACGCACCAGGACAAGGTTAAGAAGACTACACACAAAGGACAAAGATGAAGAAGAAATTGTGAACGTTGGCGGAGGGTTGTCTACCTGCAGCCACCGTTACAGGCAGGTTGAGAATGCTCCTGCTCATAAAAAAAAGAACGTAGCAAAGATGCATTGAAGCGTAAGGCAGTGATAATCACGGCAAGGCGTCGCCTCAACACGTAACGTCAAATGCCACGACACAAGCAGGACAGGAGCAGAAAGGGAGCAAAGGGGGAGCAGACAGGAGCATTGAGGACAAGGCTGACAGGCAGCTATTGTCATTGCCAGCCAGTGAAATTGCACGATAATCACAGCAACTTGAGCCCTCAAGTGTAGGCAGCGAACAGCAAAGTAAGGCTAAAGAAAATTCCCCCCCGTCTCCCAACTCCTGTCTTCCGTCTCCAATCTTGAGTCTGTTTATGCGTGGTAAGCCAATTTGGATATGGAAGCGCTAACCAAAAATTCAGAGAAACCCGAGGGCGTTGCCATTGTCAAAGTGCATGCAAAGTCATCCGAGGACGACGACGAAGACGGCGACGATGAAGATGAGCACGGCAATGAGATTGCCGAGCTGCGGCAAATGATATGTCGGCGACAGAGTAATGACATTCTGAGTTATTGTTATTGTTCTTGTTGCCAGACTGTGTTGAAAGCGAAATTGTTTGCCTTTTAATTGTTTTTGTTTTGTGTACGTTTTTCAAGAATTCAACGAGACGAGGTAATCTTGAAATGCATCAGAAAATATACATGTAACATCATCATGTCATGACTTACTGCAAATTTCAATCTCTTTTAAACAATTGGAATTTAAGCTCAGCTCAATATGCCATATTTTTATTGCTGGCAACAACTCAACGCAATAAACCAAAGATAAAAAGAATTTTCAGTTTCGTTATCAACGTATTTAGATTTGCAAAATGGAACAAAATCGATTTACAAAATGTGGCAACAATTTATTCGAGCTGATGCTGCAATTAATTTGCTGTCTGGGCAACATTCCTAGTCAGCTTTATACTTCACAATTGCACAAAAATAAAATGGAACAAGTAGGAGTGAATGCAAAACACCCTGGATCTGGCTGTGAGATACCCTAACTTATATTTGCAATCATAATAATTGATTCTCATGCATTCTGTCGGCATTTTTATCCCAACAATGATAAATAGTTTTCTAAGTAACTTCTGTGCTGACTATTAGATTATAATGTCAACTTTTGGAATAGACAAAAAGCAAAGTAAGTTTAAGGTAACATATTTTATTCAAGGAAGACTTATAATATCCCAGTCTTCATGGGCTACAGGGTATAAAAATGCATCGACTTATGCAATTTTTGAGAATACAAAATGTTGGCCAGCATTTTATATCACTTGATTGAAACTATCTCTGAGATTTTAGATGACTATTGCAATTTGCAGATTCCATAGGTATTATTTGAAAAATGAGCACACTTTATGAATACTCATATATATATAGAGGACTTTAATGAAATTTCTCATTTGGCTAACAAATGAGGTTTGTATTAAAGCCATTAACAGCCATGTTACTTACTCGAAAATAAAGGCCTAATTGGAGACAAGCCATCAAGTTGTGTTGAATCAACTTTCATGCCACAAAATCATGTCCAAGCTGATTTGACCCACATCATCCGCTTAGAATACTAAGGACCTACCTCAAAAAGGAGAGCGCATTAAAGGCCGCAGAGTGCGTGAAATAAGAGGGAAAGAGAGACAGAGAGAAAGATATGTTGATACATAGATACAGAAGCTGTAGGGACGCGTATCTATGACAAGTTCAATATTATAATTTGTTTACGAACTTTCGGCTGCATTAAAAATAAACGATAACAAGAAATGCCGCGCCTTGCTAGATAAAGGACAATAGAGAAAAGGACATGGTAAAAATACGTACAAGCCCGCAAACGAAACTCAATTTTCGTGAAATAAAATCAAATTTAAATAATACAATAGGGGAAACCCTAAACGCCAGCGAAACCAGCAAAGAAACAGCAACAACAACAATAACAAGGACAATATAACAACAATAACAAGGACAACAACAACAAGAACAACAAGGGGTATAATAATAACAACAAGTCGAAGGCAGCCGTGAGCGCGACAAGAGCAACAAGGACATCATCAAGTATATCGCTGCTTATTTATCTTTATCGCAATTCTTTGCTGCTCTGCCTCCCGCCTTCCACCCCTCTACCCCCACATCACTTCAGCCCTTATCCCTCAGTTCGTCGTCTATCGTTTTTATGCTGCGGGCGTCTTTTGATATGCCAGCTGAGTTGTTGGCGAAGAGAGGGGAGAAACGTGTGGTGGAGTGGGAGCATTAGGACGGTGGAAAGGGGAAGGAGGAATGTTGGGTTTCTGAGTCAAAGACGACATCAATATTATTGCCATAAGTTTCATATTTGCAGGCCTTAGATGCCGTTTAAAATTTCGCTGGCAACGTCTTCGTCTTCTCGTATTCGCCTCCACCTTCAATTCCATTCTATTCGTTGTCGTCCTCGTCCTCCTCAACGTCCTGCTGGTTGTCTATAAATTGCTAGAATCCTGCAGGACAAAAGTGGCGGGCAGTTTGTTTTTCATTTCGCTGTGGCTTCGAATTCGTTTACTTTTGCCTTTGCCATTGCCTCGTTTTCTATACATTATATAGCATAATTTTTTATTGATTTATTTGGCTTACAACTTCACCCCAACCCCTATACCATTCCCTCTTCCGCAAAATAATGTAATGGAAAAAATGTTTGCTGAATTATGTGTGTGTGTATGTATGTATGTGTGTAATGCAGGCAAAATCAAACGTAGACAAGTAAAAATTTGAAACGATTTACGCGCAATTTACGGAAATTGCAGTGGGGCATATCAAATTGACAACGGGGTGGGGTGTCGTTATGTGGGGGATGGAGGGATAGAAAGACAGACAAGAAATGTGCCATGCACAAAAAAAATGAAATACAAATAAAAAATGTTGAAGTAAAACTAATAGCAAACGCATGACTGAATGATTGAATGAATGAGCGCATGAATGTACACAAATGACAGACGAAATTGGAATGAAATGTTGAAGTTCGTGATGAAAAATGTTGGCCAAATATGACGATATTGACAATATCGAACATTTGCATTTAATTATCTAACATATTTCATTTCGTATTTATGCATTGATAATTGCATAAATTATAAATAGGTGCACACACATCACAGGCGAATATTGTCACATTTACATACATATTCAAAAATTTACATTCTATTATTTTCACTGAATATATGTATGTATGTATATGACTTTAGGCTGACTTGATTTGTTGATAATAGGTGTCAGAAAATAAGAAACACAAGTGAATTGTAATTTTAATGCTGAGTTGGTAATTAAGTACATATGTAGATATTATTATCAAATCTTTATACGAGAATTGATGATATCTTCAGTATATTCAGTACCTCTAACTAAATCTATGACATGTATTTTATTAGCCTTTATTATCTTACATTTTTAAAAGATCGCATTCAATATTCAATTAAACTGGTTTTATGAATATTATATTTCGTTATTTTAATTACCCATCAATAATGTTGTCAGACTTCGTTATCAGTGAGATAAATAAAACTTTGGCTGAGACGAGCTGTGATGATGATTTTGTGCTTATTGGCTAGTTAATAATAATTAATAAACTTTGATGTCAACAAATATAATATCATCCTCCGGGCAAATACTAAATACATTTGTCACAGAATATCTTGAATGACAAGTATTCATTCACTCAAGTTAATTAAAGGCTAAAATCTTCGCTTGATTCAGAACTTTGTAACATAAAAATAATATTTGCTGGCAGATGAAATCCTCTTGATATACTCATAAATTTGTCTTTAATTTGTCAAAGTTTTATTTGAAAGTTTTCTTGATTTGATGTGTACTAAAATTTTACTTCAACATTTGAACTTGTCGGTGCCTTAAGTAAATTAATTGCAGTTTCATGCTAAATAATGAACAAGGGTTAATCATTGACCAACACTGACCTTTAATTTTCGAAAACCATCTTTAAAATCAACAAGTCTCATTCTAATTAACTTTGACAACCCATAAAATGTTTACCTTTTTTTTTGGCGGTTGAACGGGCCATTACAAAATTTTACATCTGTCCAATCTGGCTTGAGATAAAGTTGGTTAAAAAAAAGAAAAGGAAATAGGCATATTGACGATGGTGACAGACTATGGAGTACCCTGGATTTAAACTGTGTCATTCATATTTTCATTATTTTCTAGAAATATTTATATTCAAAGCTGACTTACTAAATAAATAATAATTGCATCTGATTAAATTACAATATGGGAATTACGTCTTTACCTACCCCTTCAACTTCATAAGAAGGAATGACGAATCTTTTAAGAATCTGACAATTTAAATATACCACTTTGCTGCTTTCCTACAGGGTATAAAAAAACTCAATTAAAAGTCTGCTTAGTACCAGCTTAAGCAATCTGCTGCTGAACGTAATTGTATTTATTTTGAACAATTTCGTAATCAAAGTCAGCCGAGCAAACAATCAACATTACTTTGACCAAAATGTACCTAGCTGGAAATAATATAAAACAAGAAAAAAAGTTTAAAATAAAAAACAACTAAATAAATAAATTCGCACGATAGAAGGAAAAAATTGTGCCAAATTAATGAAAAGCGCAAATGACAGTGCGAAAAAAAAATTGCCGTGAATTTAAAGCGGCGTAAAAAATGTGCGACAGGAAAGAGCAGAAAACGAAAAACTCTTTGAAATTAAATTTCGAAATGCGAAAGACAACCAGGCAAACAAAATGCGAAGCAAACGAAAAAGAAAGTACTCCGTGCACTTTGGCCATACACTCAGCGAAAAGGCGGCTACGAAGGGCCAGGGGTATGTATACAAATTCCGGAAAACGCAAATTTATTTCAGCATTTTTATGCTGTGTACAGAAAAAAAACCAAAGAGAAAAACTGAAAAAAAAAATGAAAAAATGCGCATTAAATAAGTAATAAAGAAATCAAGAGAAGTTAAGTTAAAAAAAATATAAAAATCAGTTGGTTGTCGGACGGCGCTAACAAAGTTGCCACTTGTCAGACGTCAGTTGTCAGTTGTCAGTAAATGTTTATGAGTTAATCAACTTGTAATGACCAAAGGAGGCTCCAAACAACGGGACGGGCGGAAAGTCACTTAACTTAACGTGAGGGAAGAGGAAGGCGAACAAAAAGTGTACGCAGTGCAAAGAGTGAGTGTATTCACAGAGTATTCAGTATAACACAAACTGTTGAAATATAAAACTTAATTAGCTTTCATTTAAAGGCAGACACAAGTCGGACTAATGCAGATAACACAAAAAAAGCCGAGACCAAGGCTGAGTCAAAGCTGCAGATGATGAAAAAAAAATTAAAACAACAACAGCATCAACGAAAATGAGCGACAAATAAACAAAAGTAAAAGTTTGTATCCAAGAGCGGAAATGCACAACGCGAGTTGTAAACACGAAATGTGGCAAAAGGCGGGAAAAAGACGGGAAAAAGTCGAGTATCGTCCACAAGTATCGTGGCAAGTGTGTAGTTGCCCAGCCATGGGACACAAATGACATCTAAAAGTTTTTGGCCTTAGCCATTTATGGAATTTTTGAAATGTCACTCGGCAATTTGCACTTGTACAGATGCAACTCAACAACAAATTGCAGACACTTATCTAGAAAGGGAATTATACTCATGTATGTACATCTCTTGTGGCATGCTACATCATTCATTTGGGCAAGTTAACTCTGAAACAGCAGGCTTCATAGAGTCTGAACTGAATTGATAAAGTAAAGTCCTTGATAAATGCGACACTAATAATTTTGAAAAACATTTCTACAAAAGATATGTAAAGCGTTCCTAAAATGTCAAATTAGCATTAAATGTCTCAGTTATAAACTGACAGAATTATTTTATTATTAATTTTTTAAAGAAGATTTTACTCTTCATAGGTATAATATTTTAATGGATTGTTAAAAGTTCTCTGCACATAAACATTTAAGATAGTCTCCATTAATGACCAAAAGCATTTAAGCTTTCGAACAAATTACTATGCCACAGGTTGTTATCAATTACAATCACTTAACACCAAATAACATTGCAAGCAGACAAAACAATTAATGTGGATCCAGATCTATTCCAGACAAGTTTCAATATAATCTTTTCTCCAGAAACAGTCTTATCCATTACAAGGATTAAAAAGCAAATTATATTGTAAGCATATGAAGCAATTTACAGGTAAACATCAGGTCTAAGCTTACGCCCACAGAGCTGCCCGGAATTGTCAACATAATGTCTATTCTATGGCCCCCAAATAAAACGTTGTGAAATTTGCACAAGCGTCGACAATTTGCTCAGGTAACAATATTAAACAGTTAGCATAGTTCGTTGGCAGTTTTACCTGCCCCTTTGGGCGCCTGTCTTCCATTTAAAGTGCGCCAAAAGGTTTTTGACAAAAACACAACAATTACTTTTACGATGCCATGATGGTGACTAGGTGGCAAGGTGGCAAAGTGTGCGAGGGAGTCAGAGAATACGGAAGTTAAAGGAGAGTAGGGTGCGTGCTCACTAATTTCTACAAAGATAATCAAGAGTGATAATTATTTTTGTTGGAGTTGGACGATGGGAACCGCAGCTAACTGCGAGCACCTGCTGTGTGAATTACTTGAGCTGCGACAATAAGTTGGCATCCCCTAACAGCAGACCGTTAGCTCCCTCCACTCCTAGAAACCAAATATCCCAACATTTTTGGGGTTTTGGGGGTCTGGCAACGTTACTAGTGCTATTGCTGCTTCTGCTTCTGCATCGACTCTGTTGATGATGATAACATTTTTGCCATAACGTTGACAACGACCAGCGTTTATATTCCGAGCTGAGCGCCAAAAACTTTAGTAATTACATAAAATTTTTGGGGGTAAATAACTTTGAACTACGGGCAGCAAAACGACCAAAATGAGCTCCCTGCTGGTTGCGGCTACTGGGCACCTGCCAGTCCGACAGCCACGGCCACAACGACTCTCGACTCTCGACTCTTACTCTGAATCTGACTCTAACTATATCGAGGCTCAGCTGACCCCGCAAAATGTTCTCTAAGTGCGCCCGCACATTTGAAGTAATTAAAATTTTGTGTTTATGTTTCGTAGGCAATGGACACGCAACAGCAACAACAACAACAACAACAAGCAGTAGAGAAGAACCGACACCAGCGACATCGACCATGAAACATTTTTAAGCAATTCTCGGAAAACTTAAATTATTGAAACGAACATTAAATGTTTATAGACACATTTTTCACGCTGTCACAAGTTCCTCAGAATTATGCTCATAATCTTTTATAAAAGGGTATATGCATTTGTTCACAAAGTGTGCTTAAAATTATGTAAATTTTTCAATAAAAAATACTCTGTTAAATTATAAAAAGTAAAATTTTGTATTTAAATTAAATTTTAAATGTGGAGGGTAGAGTAACATTGTATTAAGTAGGTAATACTTGATTACAGTTTTTGATAAAAAAAATATAAACATATTTATTTAATTGATTTAAAATGTATTCCATTCGCTGAAGTATTGATATTGTTATAAAGTCAATCTGCAAATATTCTTATTCCTGCATACAGAACATAAATTTTATTACAAAATATTTGTAAAACTTTCTTCAGATTTGAATTTTTTAATATTCTTGGGTTGAACCAACGAAAGTAATTATAAATTGAATTTATATTCTATCTATGGGAGCTGTTAGTGTATTTCATGTTCGTCTGCTTTCTTATACTTATATTAAACACTCTGAACACATTCATCGCATTCATTGCAGACGCTGTTGATTACTGGCTGCACTCCCCGCCGGCAAGTGATCCACTGTCGAGAGTTGAGTCAGAGTCAGAGTCAGAGACAGAGACAGAGTCAGTTCCAGATCCAGAGTCACTTGATGTTTGGTTGCGAAGAGCACGCGAGGCGCGACAATTAAATTAAAAATAATTAAAAATTATGAAAATGGACAAGTCGAATGGCAAGTGCAGGGCCATTGACCCAGCGGGTGTGGCCAGTTTATCAGTGTGTCCTGCCACTTGGACTTTACCATAGACTGCGACTTGGCTGCGCATTTAATGAAAATTTATTCTATGCAATTTGCGACGGCAGCAGCAGCGTTGACAGCGGAGATGAATGCGGGGTGGATGAAGGGGTGATTAGTGAATAGGAGCGGTTGTTGTTGGTCAGCGACTGCTCCGATTACACAGCCCATCGTTTGTCTCGTGTCAATCCAAATGTCTTTTGCCTTAATTAGAATTGCTGGCACTGCAGAGCGGAAATAATTTTATGCATTCACAGTGGGACAGAAGTGGTTGAACAGGCGGATGGTGGAGCGGGGGAGTGGTTGAGCGGACAGGGGGGGTGGCATGCGATACGATGGGCAGTTCGGCTGCCCTTTGATGCCAAATGTCGCCAGCAATTGTCGCCCGTCTCCTGGCACTGCATGTGCCGCATGTGGCATTATGTTTTATGCAATTAAATGGGCGTGCCTTTTAGTTTGCGGTTTTCTCTCTCTCTCTCTCTCGTTCTCTCTCTCCTGCGTCTCTTAACGCTTTCTCTACTGTCTGCCTGTCTGTCTGTCTGTTAGTCAGCTCGTCTGTCCGTTTGTCTGTTGATCTTTATCTAATTGTTGCCGCCGACAGTGTCTGCCACTTCTGCAACAGGCTGCCTTGTCTCGGCCATCACATTGATGGAGCCACTCTGAGGTCTCGCCAGGCGTTTTGATGTGGTGCCAATGCCGACAGTGTTGCCCCCCCTTGTGGTGACTGCATCATGGCGTTTATAGTTACAAAGTGGGTTAACCCGGGAGGGGGTAGTTGCGTCAAGGTGCGGTTTTCCGTAAGTTGCATTCGGCCATTCGCGGGGGCATCATGTCATCAGCAGTTACCCAACACGTAAATGTCTTACTTGCGGTAAGTCGAAAGTGTTGCAAAATGAAAAACAAACAAGTATTTCAAGCATTGTCCGTAATGTCAAAATCATAATCCTCAAAACGTATTTTATGTATGTATTAGCTAAGTACATTTTTAAAATAAATGAAATTAAATATATTTATTAGATGGGCAAAAATCAACCAAATTAGCAAACATTTAATTGCAACTTGTGAATTGTAAATTATAATACTATCTATTAATCAAATATCTGCTACATTTCATATTTTGCAAAAAAAAGCGTATTTTTAAAAATTGATTTCTTTAATATATAAAATTTTTTCTGAATATATTTAATTTAATCGGTTTCATTCTTAAGAAAAGTGAACAATTTGCTTGTAAATTAATAGAATATTATTTCAATACAATTTACAGCTCTCCAAATTAGTTCTCTAAGTGAAATTTCCAGCTTCCAACTCATTTGTATAATAGGTGACTAACTATCCAAAACCACAATCCTCAGCCCTGTCAATATGAAGTGTCTGTTGGTTTGTCACAAATGTGAGACTAACCTCTACTTTGAAGCAATTTGACATTTGGAAATGGTCTCTGGTTGCTGCTGCAATTGCTGTATTTAATAGCGCTACTGTTGCAGTTGCTGCTTAGGTTTCGTACAATTACATTAATTAAGTTTTAATGCATCGCTTATGTTGGGCAATTACAATTTACAATAACTAAAGCAACAACAGCAACTAAAAGTGCTGCCACATGCACATTTCAAATTAAACAAATGCATTGACATTTGAGTTATGGCCCCAGACATTTGAACATTTTTAATTTGTGCTGCAACAGCAACAGCAACAAGAGCAACAAGCAACAAGAGCAACAGCAGCAGCAGTTGCAGCAACAATATACATAAATCAAACAGCTGACTGCTGTCGACATCGGATATGGAACAGGTTGGGTTAGGGGTCGGCATTGATGCCGTGCACGGGGTCAGGGGTCAGGGGTCAGGTGCCAAGACAGAGGCTTGGTTAGAGCCCTTTGTTTCGATGTTGCCTGCAAAAGCTTTGCATCTACACCTCAGCAATTTTGTGACAACCTGTGGCAACCGTGTGTGTGCCGGAAACATTTGGTCAAGTGCTTGCATGTTTTGGAGCCGCCTATGGGGCGTGACCAGTATAGAGAGAGAGGGAAAACAAAGCTAGTCGAGACCGAGAGCTATCGAGTGCACCCTTGTTATAGTGTGTTATAAATTTGTTAACCGCAACAGCAGCATTGTAATTATATTGAAACCTCTCCATTGTTGTGTGTGGTGTTGTTGTTTCAGTTGTTGCTGTTGTTGTTGTTGTTTGACTCTCCTTTTGACTTGGTGTTTACGTGTCATTCGGTTTGCATGTTGTTTTATTGCATGTTATTGCATTCGCATATCATTTATATTATTATAACGAGTATTATTATTATAACTATTATTGTTATGGCTGGTGTTGCAATTGTTTAACGCGCTGTTATTTATGTTTGGCATTAATGCTCGTTCTGCGTCCTGCGTCCTGTGTTCCGTTATCCTGCTTGTCCTGCATGCTGATATAATGTTCAGCTCAGCTCTATCTGCTGCATATTCCGACACTCGCTTAATTAACCAACCAGCAACAAACAATATTTTTTCCTGTTGATATTTTAACTGCTTTATAGCCGCCAAATGAATCTCCCAAAATGACCAGTCCAGAACGAGAACCAAATTTCCAACCGCAACGGCACTGAGCCATATCATTGAGACCACAATGAACTGTAGGCGGATATTCAGAGCTCGCCTATGAGATTTTTATGTTGAAAAAAACGAAATGGAAATGGTCTCATTAATGTTGAGCGTGTTTTATGAGAATTTATGGAATTGGGAATGGATTTTGTAAGTCGTTTCAAAACAATTAAAGAGCCAATTAAAATGTGCCGCCATCTATAAAAACTCTCGTGACAACAATCAAAAAGTCTACAAACTATTCAGTATGAAAAGAAAATGAAAGGAATTATAGGAAGTGTAATGACTTATTCATATTCACATATTTGGCTTCCATAAGTTGTTCGAGTCGTTGCGTAACGAAATCAAATTCGATTAGGGACCTCAGGCTTCTTGGGGTAAATAATAATAAAGGCAATATCAACACTCAAAGACTGGAAAAGTAGACTGTTTTTTAACAGCTGTTCAAGATGAAGTCTCTGATGGCAGATGGTTGGATTGTTGGTATGGGTAACTGTTGTCCTATTGCCGGTAATTGTTTGTTTATTTTGTATTCATATTTTTCGTGTTATTTCTTTAAATATTGCCAAGGCCACCAGGCCTAACAGAAGCAACAAAGCCACTTGTTGAAAGCGCAACCCAAAACGAACAAATTGAATGGAAGTAATCGAAAAGTTGCTCAAAAGGCGAGATGAAGATAGAGATGGAGATGGAGAAATGGTAGAGCTGGCATGAAAGACGCATTAATAGCGACCTGACAGCGAAAAAGTCCGAATATAAGCAAAGAGAGAGAGAGAGAGGCAGAAAGAGAAATAAAAACCATTTTATACTCTACTTATCGATAGGAAAACCGTCGGATTTATCCTGAAGTCTTAGCGCATAGCTCAGCAGCTCAAGCAGCGAGTCTCAGTCTCAGTCTCAGTCTCAGTATCAGCCTAAGACTAAGATGCTGAGGTCGAGAGCAGGCCAGAAGTAGATTGAATCCGATAAGATATCACAGGGCTTTTGACAGAGGCAATGCTGATAGCTAAGTGATTTCAGATAGTAGCTCTGAGCTCAAAAGTTTACTTCGAAAAGCGTTAATAGAACGCAAGTTTGGAATACATTGCTTTAATACGAGAAATAAATATAAATAATACGCTTTAACTTAGTCGAATAAAAAACATTACATAAAAAAAATAATTAAATTTTAGCTGAGCTCAACATTCAAGTTTATTAAAGTAAATTTAAATTTTTTTCAACAAACAGACTTATCTTATATATTTTCGTATGCAGACTCATGCAGCTAAATTTATATACGAGAATTATCATGAAATGCCTCGTTGTTGTTGCTGCAACACTCGACTGTGTGTGTGCGTGTGTTTGTGTGTGTAACATGAGCCAACAGGAGCAACAATGGCAACTAACTGGCAACTGGAGGCGAGTTATGCGCTTCAAGCGGCAATCACCAGGCGACTCATCTGCCTCAATAGCGGATCGTCTGGCACGAAAAAGCCCAAAATTGACAGCAACAGGAGCTGCCTCAGTTGTTGCTGTTGTTGTTTGCTGTTGTTGTTGTTGCCTCTGGGCTCTTTCAAGTGCCCAACTGTCTGGCGTACCCATGCCCAAAAACACTTTTTGTGTACGTGCCACATCGCTAAAAATCATGGCCCGCATTTCTTTTTTAAATAAACAGCAGCAGCAGTAGCAGCAACACCAATTCGCATATTTATTTGTTTATTGCATGCAGAGTCGTCCTTCTGCTCTGATGCTACACGTGCGATATGCGATCCCCTGCTCCTTCTCCAACTCCATCTCCATGCACTTTCCCCTATGCCTTCTATCATCCCCTCACCTCATGCGACCTAAATGTGTGCCCCTTTTTGCTGATGGTGTTGCTGATTTCTTTGTTGTCGTTGTTGCTGTCGCTGATTTCTGCATATAGCAGTGTTGCTGTGTATGTGTGTCTGCTTTTATGGCATGCTGATTTATTCCAACAGCTATTTAATGTCAAACGTAAAACGCCCACGCTAAAAAACTGTTGCCTACATCTGTGCGTCCATTTGAAAAGAACTGTGAATGGTCGTGTTGGAAACCAATTGAAATGTGGATGCGTTTTGGTTTTTGTGGCTAGCGGTGCCTTTGAATCAACAACTCACCAAATGAATCATTTTAACAACTGATTTAAACCATTTTAAACCAACCAGTTAGATAAACAATAATTTAACTACATATGTGTGGTTTTACGGCTTAGTTTGATCCACTTATAAACTGCTTTATTTCTTTAACTGAGGTATTAACCGTGTTAGTTTTGATTTCAATGATTATTTTTTTAAATATGGGATAAAACCAAAAAAATTAATAGTTCATTTGTTTTAGAAAAGCTGTAAAGTATCTCATGTTGGTTTGTATTATAATTATTTTGATATATACCGCATGGATATTACAGAAATAACGAGTTTTAAATGACCATACATGTTTTAAGTTTTAGTACATTTTTTTTGTACTGCAACAGATCAGTTTACTTAGCATATTTATCAGCTGTCGAGCGTATTTAATCTTTAGCATTCGGATGATAGCTGTCAAGTCTTGTTTAAACTATGTTTTTTCATATATTTACCTTATTTAATTTTTTAAAATTTACATCTAGGAACGTGCACAGCAAATTGTTGTTTTACTGGCAACTTTCAACCCCTGATCAACTGGTTATTATTCAAATTTACGTTTGATACATTTGCCATGGGTTTTTAAAATGTTTGCATAGCGTATGAAGGGATGAGGATGAGTGTTCATGGGTGTGTGAGTGCATTAATGGCGGTCAGTGTTGGGCATCCGGCCAAGCGTTTCACTGCTGCTACGTGGATGGACACTCTCCATTCTCCACTCTCCACTATCGTTTTGGAAAGCCAATTGGGGCTGGAGCTGTGTGTGTGTGGGTGTGTGTGTGTGTGGCTGCCTTTGTCAGGCATTGTCTAGACTTTATTCGAGTGCCTGCGTTGATTTATAATTATTGTGTGTGCCGACATTGGTGTGGAGTGAGAATGACAGACAGGCAGGAGCTGGTCTTGCAGGACTGGACAGCATGCGACGGACATTGCTTGCCACACCTAAACGAATGCCACACCCCTCAGTGTCTTCTGTTTTCTGTCAACGTGCCGCGCTGACTAATAACCAAATTTCATTTCCTCAATTTTTGATTTCCTGCACTATGCGGTCAGAGCAGAGCCTCTGGGTGATGTCAGGACAATTCGTATAGTACATACAGATATGTAAATGTGTGTGTAAATATGAATATACAGGACCAACAACACACCAGCAGCACATTTTATTATTTTAACACGCGCACAAGTCAGCCATAGATGGTAGATGGTAAATGGTAAATGTAGATGGTACATTTTTGGCACGCACTCGAACGAACGGTCCAGAGCCGCAGGGTCGCTCTGACAGTGCAAGGGTTAACAGCTGCAGCCACACCCGGCGCCACAAGGCGGTTTGGAGATGGCTCCTTCTCCTAGTGTATGTGTATGTGTTTTTGTATTTGGATTTGTATGAGTTTGTCAAACCAAAATTTTTGGGTTTTTATTATAGTATGGCGAATGCTGGGCGCTATTGTTTGTTGCCAGAAATCATATTCATAAATAAAATTTGCATTTGGCATTTGCCCGGGGGATGCGAAGACGCGCCTGGTCGCATGTGTTGCCAGTACGAGTGGCCATGGCCTGGCATTTGACACTCACACGATTGCCAGTGGACTAAATCGAGGACGAGCCAGGATAACCACTGCTCTCTCCCTCTCTCTCTCTCTCTCTTTCTAATTCTATCTCCCTTTGAAATTCTTTGGCCATCTGTGCAACTGTGTGTGTGTGTGTCTGCTAACTGCCCGACATTATGGCACAATGGAATGTCCTTTTTACTTACGTGCTGGGCTAATATATATAAATTTGGTCGCCGGGCTCTGACCTGACCTTTCATAATGCTGTCAATTTGTGCGCTTGCCTGCACAAAATGTACATACATAAGGACACAAACTTGAGATCAACTTCAAGAAGTCGTCACGTAAATACACTTTTCAATAAAATATCAAATAAATCTGGCATTTGGCTTATTTGATTTTCCCATTCAGAGAGTAAAGTGTTTCTTGAATCTAAAATAATATAAATAAGACAACAATAAATATTAAATTAACCTTCTCTCATTCTAACAAGCTTCTTTAGCAAAGTAGCATACCTTTTGGCAGTGTATTTAATACGAATACAATTCCATTTTATACATTTCGAACAATAATAATGGAATTATGAATATTTTATATAAGTAATATGCCTTTTTTGTGTGCCCGAGACAATTGGCTGGCCGTTAGGCTGGAAAGTATAAATTTGCGATTTTATTTCTTTGAAAAATAAATGCGTCGTTTTGTAGCCAAAGTCTGAGAAATTGCAGGAACGCTGTACGATAATTTTCTATACTAGACTTAAGAGTTAGACACTGTCAGTGCCTTTTCAGGATATTCAATAACAAACACACACACATGCACACACACTCGCACACACACACACACACACACAGTTGCATGAAAGGCATTCATGTGCATGTGCGTCTAAGTTGATACGAAAACTTAAACATTCAACAGCAAACTAAACAAAACTGTGCAAGGGAAACTGTCATAGAAAGATTTCAGACAAGTATGTAAGTCCCTATGAACCCAAACAGCAAAACTTATTACAATGCACAGTGGACTATTTACAAGTTTCAATTAGCATAATTTATTGAGAAGCTTTTCGAGTACAATATACACATAAAAACTTATCTATACTCTCGGATACAAAGTTTATGATCTAGCCAACATTTTCTTTAACAATTTTGAATTTATCTGGTTGAGTGCACTCAACAGAATGGATAATGTTTAGTTTGACTAGCCGATGGGTTTAAGGTGTCCCTGAAGGCAATGCTTTAATTCGAACCTTATTTCAATTTATCGATTATAATATTATTATAAATTTACTTTTGGCTCACAAAATTTTACTGAAACGATTAATAAGGTCCTTTTTTTTAATAGATTTAAACCGCCCAGACTTTACGTTTTAATTTTTGTTAGTTTATATTATTTCAGTATTTAATTTGATTTGTTAAAGTCGTATTACTTAAAGTTGTTAACATTTTATTATGACTGCTTTTAGTTGACGTTAAACAACTAAATTCGTAAAAATTTCTGTAATTTCATATATTTTACCCACTGTGTCACTAAGTTACAGATGGAACAGTAGAAGAAACGGAAACGGAAGAGCGGAGCAGGAACAACTCAAGGAACATATCAAAAGTTGTAGCGCGACTTTAATTAAACTTCGTAGAGAGAATGCAGAGCAGAGAAGTACTTTTGGCAGTTCAAGCTCACACACACACACATACATATATAGATGGAGATTCAGATTCAGTTTCAGGAATTGGCAACAATAAGTAGGCATGGCAGTCAGACAGTCAGGCAGTCAGTGAGACTAAGCAAGACGCTCTGAGCACAACGACTGTGTCTAGCGTAAAGTAACAATGGATCAGGATGAGCAGAGGCAAGAGGGAGGCAAGGGAGGGGCAGCAGAATAACAGGACTTGCACACCAGGTGCACAGCAGCAGTGCTAGGGATGTTGCCGGAGCTGGTGCCACACAATGTCATCGTCGTCGTCTGATTTGAAACAAACTGTTGATGGCTTGTGGCAGGCAAGTTGGCAGAACGAGGGGACCTCGTTGTGTATTAGTGTGACACCCAAGACAGTTAAGGATTAAATAGTAAAATACCACAAATTGCTGAAAATGCCGCAAAGTTTGCTGAATGTAGTGCCTGTTGTTGCCAGCCTCCAAGCTGCCACCACCAGTCTGCCACCTGCCATCTGCCACCTACAATCTCCCACCCTGGTGTGGCATGCTAAACGTTTGCAGTTCTCTCTCAAGTCGACGTCGCTCTCCACTCGTTGATGTTGATGGCAGTTGAAGTTTGTCTAGTTTGTGCATGAATACATATATCTGCGAGTGTGTGTCAGTTGCAACAATGTTGCAAGTGCATAAAACAAACACAAAATTAGTTGCAACGTGTGCTGTTTCGTTTTTATCATCATCTTTTTCGTTTCAACGAGTTGCCTGCGGCTAAGCTCACGTTGTCCTATGAAAAGGAGCAGCAGCCAACAGATGTCCAGGATATCTTTTAATTTTGCCTTAACTTGAAACTTTAAGTTATCATTAGGAAATCACAGAATATTTAAATAAAGCAATAGTTCGTTTCTATAAATTATCGAAACATTTAAGTTATAACATTGAAATTAAACTAGCGTACACACAATTGTTGTCTATCTATTGTTAACCCAAACAATAATGTAAAAAAAAATAAAAATAGTACAATTCTAAATAATAGAAGTTATTCTTAAATAACACAATATACATTTATTTATTGCCATTTATATACATACGAGCATATTTGATGGTAAACTTTTCTGTAAGCAGCTTAACGCTGCATCCACTTCATTTGTTATGTGTAATCCTATTATATTACACACTCCACTGATGTCCATATTGTGTTGTTCACCATTTTAGTGTGTCAACCTTGTGTGCGTGTGTGTGTGTGTGTGTGTGTGTTGCAACAAAATGCACAATATATTGCCGCCGGTAAGCACTTTAAGTTCCGTTGCAACTTTAAGCGTTAATGAAATTTGTTGCTTAAAGAAAATGTTGGGGAAAGTTTATGCCAGTGTTTAGTCAAAACTTTTACCTAAGACTAGACGCAACTTCAGTTTGCTGTCAAGTTTCGGAAGCTGCAACAGCGATGTTGGCGAATCAGCAGCACCTCATTGCGTGCTAAATGGTTTCACGCTGCAACATTGCAACCACAGATAGAAGGTTGCACACTCACACCTATAGTACATATACGTACATACTGATGTAGGAAATGCAATAGAAAATTGATTACAAGAGAACTGAATCAAAAGTCGATTTAAAGTCGATATTTCTGGTGACTATTTCATTTACTTAATCGCTATAAGCAGCTTGAAACTTTTTAGAACCTTTTTATTTCAATTATATTAAAGAGTTCAACATTATTTGATCATTATGCAATTATGTTTGACCCAAGGTTCATCAATTTTGCAACTTTGTTAAGCATATAAAGTAAGGAGCATATCCACATACAAATAAGTTCTGTAAATGTTGCAAATGTTTGGATGCCATTAAATATGCAGCATGTTACGCACTGTGGGTGACCCAAAAAGCGAGCACCTTTTTGTCCCATATCTTTGTGTTGGGTTTGCACGAAGTACTCTGCGTATTTTAGCCGGCGCCATCTTCCATCCATTTGCATGCAACATTTAACTGGAGCGTTGAGTGTCGGGACTTTGGCAACCGCAACGGCAATTAATTATGCCATTCTTTAGCAAGATTTGTGTTACTTCTCTCTCCCCCTCTCTATTGCACTGTTTGTGTGTGCTGAGCATGTGAAACTAGCTGAAGTCGTTAAGATTTTATGCTCGGTTTGGATTTCAGCTTTGCTTCACTTGCCGCACTCTCAAGTAGGCAGAAAACGCAGCGACTTTGACTCCCTTTGCTAAATTTTGCATGCTAGATTCACAGCAAGAGAGCAGAACAAAATAAAAAAAATGTTAAATAAAACAAACTTCATTTTAATTGTTTTCGAGCTGAGCCACTTGACTTGTACGTTACCCTTTTTTAATAAATAAAATTTGCGAACTTCCCCCCCCCCCCCCCCCCAGCAGTTTGCAACAAAGTCGACGGCAGAGTTTAATGGAGTGCATGCTGGGAGTTTGTTGCAAAATGGCGGCAAAGGATCAACTTGCAAGAGAGAACAGAAAGTGCAACAACAACGGTAAAAAAAAAACTCAAACAGGAAGAGCGTTTGAATGCAACGAAGTTCGTATACCCTTTTTGACTAACAGCAAAGTAAGATGATAAAATATTTAATATTTTTTTAATTTATATTACTATCAATATTATCATTGATAAAATAATAAATTCTTATAATCAAATATTTATGTTGCAAAATTAGTATAAATTAAAATGTTTACTATACAATGAGTTATAAATACTTTAATTAGATAATTATAACTAAATACACTCATATTCCCAAGTACTTCTGGTGTTTATGACAATACTGTTAAAGGGTATAGAAACATTGTTGCAATACTGCGACGCGACGTTGCTCTGCATCGTTATTTTACGCTTAGTGTGGCGCGAGCGCATAAATTTTTGAAATTAAAAGCGGCAAAGAAAACATGAAGCTAGGCAGGCAAAGCAGCGTCCTTGTTGTTGTCGTTTTTGTCGCGCATTGTTGCTGTTGCTGTTTCTGTTGCCATTGCACACAGAGAGAAGCGAAGTGAGTGAGACAGAGGCAGAGGCAGAGGTAGAGGCAGAGAGTCAGGCCAGGGCATGCAGTCAGGCAAACACTCCAAGTCGCGCTTCCGGTTCCTATGGCGTATACTTGATATGGCTGCTGTGGGCGGCGTTTTGATGTAGCACCCGCCACCAGCCACGCGCTGCTTCGTTCGTTGCACTCAATTTTGAAGCGTTAAGTTGCACATAAATTTAAATGGGCGTATTTCTCTTGCACTGGTCCTTTCCATCCATTGGGCCTCTGGGCTGCAGCTGCATAACAATGCTTACTTTACCACGGCTGAACATTGTCCGGCTAGCTTTGGACGTAGCTTTGCGATACGCCTCGCCTGTTGCAATTAATAGTTTTGACATGCGATGTGACTTATCAAGGATCGAAACGAGGCTTATCATAATATATACGAGTACCACTTATTGGCACTTTACTTTCAATCCTTTAAGTATCAATTTATATTCAGTTAGCAAAATGATTCACATCATTTCCACTAATATATTGCACATTCAAGGCTCTTTTATGAGTAAAAGTATGTCAAATATTTTACAAATAAACACAATTTAAACTAAACTAATAAACTGTGTTTTACTTTATTTTAATGATCTCTGTGTTCATATATTATGTTTATAGTATACTTATTAAACGTAACAATCTAGTTATGTTTTTATTTACTCATTTCTGTTTACTATTTCTAACGCTATGAAATTGCAGAAATAACATAACATGAACACAAAATAACTATGTTAACTTTTCAACAAAGCATAAATTATTTTGGTTTGTCTGTTTTTTTTTTTCTCCTTGTATATTTATGACTGTTGCTGATGCTGAACTGAAATTACAGAAATTACATGGTTAAGATTCAGTCAGATTGAGGTGAGCTAATTTATGCTGGACTCGAACATAAAAATTCACTTGGTCACTCAACATAAAATTTGCCATCGTTTTAGATATAGATGGTATGTTTTTCTAAAAGCCTCATAAAATGGTTTGATCACTTTCTAGTTAACTGAAGGTCTTGCCTGAAGGCATTTTACCATGACAATAACTCTTTTTGTGATCCACTAATCATCTTTTGTCTGTATGCCAACATGTTGTACCCCCCATAGCTATTAATTTTAATCAGGCGTAAATAAAATGAGCTAAACATAGGTGTTTCATAGACCAGAAGACAATTTAAATGCCATTCGAAATGCCAGCGACAACAATTAATACCAGTTTATTTGAGCACTTAAAATAAAATTTAAATTCATTTATTTCCATACTTATACACACTCACACATACACAGACAATGTGTGACATCATTAGCCATGGATGAGCCAGAAAATGTTTGGAATTTGTTCCGTTGTTGCTTTTGTTTTGATAAAAGTTTTCTAAAACCAAAATTATTTTTACTCGATGCAAAAATTTTGTGCATTTTATGCAAAATTTTAGTTAATTGCGCATAATTTATATGCTGCATGGCACATAATTTATTACTGCAGCTTATTAGCTTTTTGCGAGTTTGCGACAGCCCGAACGAGTCATTTAAATGAAATAAAATAAAATAAATGATAATAAACATTATTGTTGCTCAGTCGCCGCAAAGTTGTGTCCTGCCGACACCCCCAGAAAGTGCCAACGTTTGCACTTCTTGCTGTCCTGTTAAATATTGAATGGATTTATGACCCACCCAAAAAATTCACATACCCACATACACATATACAAATACATGTATGTACATCTATATAGCCACTAAATCGAGAATAACGGCTTGCACTTGAACTGAACCCACGAAACTTCTGTGGCAATTTGATTAAAACAGACTCAGAGTATCAACAACCAACAACCAACAGGCATCAGGCAGCAGTCAGCTTAGCTTTTCCACATTTGTTGACTATTTTTCCAACATGTTGTGGTCCTTGTGGCATCAAATGTGGTTAGACACATTTGCCCAGTTGGCCAGCATTTTCGGTCACATAGTTGTCAAAGGTATCACGAAATCCCCAGTTCCTTTTACGTCACATATTCTTGATTGGTATAACCAGCTTGTACTGTACGTCTTCTGCTTTTATGCAAGCTAATGTATTAGCTTTGTATTTATTTGATTAAACTAGTCTTAGAAAATGTGAATTTATTTCTATATCATTATATAATAGTATATCATATACATAGTTTTGAGAGGAAAACCTGATCGAAAGTGTGTTATGAAAATATTTTCTAGCTCTACATTTATTTAACGTATTTGAAGTTTTATTACCAAATTCTAGTGCAAACATTTTAATCGCACTCAGCAGTTTGAAATAATTGTTGTTTATAGTTAGATTCAAGAATTGTTGAGAATTGTTGTTGGATTAAATTTGGCAATCCAAACTAAGTAAATGTATATTAAAGTTCTTATTCATATTGAAATTGGTGATATGCAATGCATAATAATATGTATGTGATCTTTGCACCAAAATTGGTTAAGTTTTGCAGCCCTGGTTGTGGTAATGAGTCAATGCAGTGCTGCTGTTGTTGATGTTGCTGCTGTTGTTGCTGTTGCTGTTGTTGCTCCAGTTTCGTAGTGCTCGTCGTTCAGTTGTGGTTTATGCGCACGGAGATATGGCACAAACATATGGAGCATAAATATATGGGGGTCTGCATCTGTGGAGGCTGTCGCATCCTGGTCGGTTTTGTTGTTGTTATTCGGCGTTTGTGTGTTGGTGGCAATAAAACACATGAATGAGGCGAATGTTAGCCTTAGCAATGCCAGTGCCACTGACACTGACACTGCCATCGACAACAGCAACAGCAACAGCAACAACAACAACAACCACGACATCACAGCAGCACAACAGAAAAAGCAGCAGCTACCAATATTAGCAATGAGCCAATGACAACAATGGTCCGAGTGGCCACAACGCGTTACCAACTGACTGCACAAATGAAACGACAATGCCAACTGGATGTGTTGCCATGTATGAATGTTCCAACCAGTATGTGAATGTTATGTGGTCACCGAATCGACTGGCAACTGCCGATTCCTGACTGCAGTTCCAACATATGGTCCAGAGCGCGAATTTGCAGGCACAAAAACAAAAAAAAACAGAAAAAAAAAAACAAATATAGCACAATACAAATACTAGAAAAACAGAGTATAATGAGCTCAGTCAGTGGATAGTTTTCGACTGGCATTTCAATGGGTTTCACTGTGGAATTTTTTTCGCACCACCACAACAGCAGTGTGAGGATGTTGTGAAGAGTGAAAGTGGGTTGGCGTAATGAGCAGTTGGTTTGACAGTTGCTGCAAACTGTAGGGCATAACTTTAGTCCGGCAGCAAGTGTGATTTATAGCATGTAGTTTACTGGGCGCATTATAGATGGGCGCTCGTATAGTTTTCAACTGTTTACAGTTCTCGTATTGGACTAATATATAAGTCAAAACAATACTGAAAAGTTGCTTGCTGTGATTTAGTGTGCATTAGTCGTATTTGAAACATTGAATGAATGTGAATAATAAAATGCAATCATTACAAATTGTGTACTATTTATTTGTTTAGTCATATTTATGGGATCAAATGTTTTAAATAATTGACTCTCAATCCAATTAAATTGGTTTAAGCTGCTGATTTGAACTAATAATTTCACAATTATACTATAGTTTTGCTTGCCTTGACAATCACATTAATTTTCGACTGTGAATTGGATTAACATCTGCAATCCCAGATAAACCATTGTTCAACAAATGGGCTACAAAGCTTGAACAAATGCTTAACATGCATCCATCTATCAGGCGTTCACCATGTTTTTAGTGTTCTTTTCTTCTATTTTTTGGCAATAGCAGCAATTTTGCATTGTGCGGCCCCTAAGCAATTTAGCGTAATCTATGGCGCTTGCAGTGAAACTACAACCCGACATTAGAATAACAATGAAATGCCTGACATGGCATCAAGCGCAAGTAGGAACAACGACAAATTCGCGCTACCTACGCAGAAATCAGCCCAAAAACGCAACGAAAACTCCGAAAACCACAAAAACCTAAAACCAAACCTAAAACCCAAACCAATTGACGTTGCCATTGTCATTCGCATACTTGCACATGCATTTACCACACACACGAGTCCAGTGCGGTGACCGCCTGGGGTGTTCTAGTGTTGCACAGCGAAAATCCAAACGGATGCCTGTGCACCAACGCCATCAACATCACTAACACTGGCACACAATTGAAAGTTTCGCACAACGCTGCGTATACGTAATTTATTACAAGCGACGCCATTTTGCGTCATTTCGCGCACTGGACGCATGTATTGGTATGCGTGTACGTGTGCATGTACGTCTGTGTTGGTAAGCGTGTAGATAAAATGCAAAATAGACGTTACGGCAGCTGCTGGTGTTTAGATAGGCGAGTTTTCCCAATGGCCACTCAGCTGCCATTTGCTTTCATGTGCCCAGCTACTTGCCTAGAATATGTCAGCGCTTGTGTTCATCCCGTGAGTCGATTGTGTGTGTGTGTGTGTGTGTGTGTATGTGTGTGTGTATAGGTGTACGTGTCCGTCTAATTCAATTACAAATGTTAAATGCAAAAACGCCATCCAAAAAAATGCTGTGTGACCTGTCTAAAAGAGGAGCAAGGCAGACAGACACACAGACAGACACACAGACAGACCGACAGAGACATAGACATAGCCAACTAATTTGCAGTCAACATTGAAAACTAACTAACAACAAGCAATTTGGGCCAGTTGGCTGCCAGGGATACTCGAATGCTCGGCAAACTCTGCTCTGCCTCGGAGCATCAAAATGACGGCAATTTCAACAACTTTTCATTATGCAAATCAATTTTACACTTTTTATTGCTGTCGCTGATGGAATTTCATGCATTAATTTTGGAGCGAGTCATTTAAGTGAGCGAATGGCAAAGTTTGTTTAGGTGTACTCATTCCCATTCCCGGTCCCGATCCTACCACCGCTCTTTTTGTTAGTTTGGGCATGGGCATTATCGCAGCGTTAAAATCATTTCGAGTGCAAATCTTCAATTAGGCAAAACAAGAAAATTGTGGAAATTCAGCGCCGCTGGCAGCTACCATTATTGCTGCCGGGACTACAGTATTTTTGCTTTTTTTTTCCATTCCATTCCTTTTATTTTATTTTTGAATTTTTCCTTCTTATTTTTTTTTTTGCACACAAACCTCCCTCGCTTTTGCTTTTGGCTTTTATTCATCGGGCTAATTATGCGCTACAATGCGTAGCAGTGGCCATTGTGCCTCTTGCAAAACTCCCCAACTCATCACTTCTGTCTATACTCCCCGCTGTGCTGTTCTGCGGCAATGAATGGGTAAGGTCAAGGACGGAAGTGGGGAGCAGTGCTTTTTTGGCGGCGTCTGTATAAGAACATGCCTCGTTAAATGAATGGGTAAAGACTTGAGTGTGGAGGGAATAAGAGCAAGAGTCGCTGTATAGATATGCGAGTTTGCTCACAATTGGCATTCAAAAAATTAAGAAAATTTTGACTGGAAAAGTTTTTAAGCACTTTGTTAATGCTCCACTCTGTCTATCTAGTTTTCAACTTTTTGAAAATTTAACCAACAATCCTGCATAATATCTAAGAGTGTCGTTAACATTTGCATTGCAGAAATTTGATACGTTTTTGAAAACAATTTAAAGGTAACATATTTGAGTTAAATTCACGTAGTGAGAGATTGGAATAAATACTTTTTTCAAGTTGATACTCTAGATATCTGTAAGTTGGGATTGTAAGGATATTTCTAAGTTAGAATTCTATCTGACAACAATATTTCTTTGATGTTTCGGCATTATAATCAATGCTCCAGCATCATCCAGACTAATGAGACTCTGGCATTAGGATACTCATACCAACATGGATCTTTGGAATTGTAACAAGATAAGTCACTTTTGTGCCATAGCCGTGGCTCATAAAATGTAACAAACACCGTACCCAATGACAGCCTCCCCCTGTTCTCACTCCCCCTCAATAACATGGTACTTTCTCTTTTTAGAAAGAGGGTTGCTTCTTAAAAGCAACTGACTGTAGCTCATAAAAACTTTGGTCTATATTTATACAATTAACACGATGAAAAATTTCAACAACATTTGTTTATCTTAAAGGCATTCGCGTGTTCCAGACTGTGATTAGAAAATTGCCAACAAATAAATTAAAGGCATTACATTTGTTTTTGGGGGAGACCCAAACGGAAGGAAGTTCCTTTTCTTTTGTTTCATGGCCATTCTCGAATTTTTCCTTTGCCTGTCTTCTGACTTTGAGTTTAATGCTGATAGATGATGTTGATTGGAAAGACTGATGCGACGAACCAATAATCAACTCAGGACCGTTCCGTTACTAAGCCCTTCGAGGCGGAGGCAGCGCGTGCCGCAGCTCAGCAAATGTTGATGGCGCATAAGAAAAAATGCGAAGAAATTCGTAAATGTGAAAATGTTGCTGGTGAAAAAAAGCGCACAATTTCAGATACGAAGTGCGCGACCTTTTAACAGTGACGCACATTCTAACAAAACTTCAAAGTTGAGGGAGAGCCTTAAAATGGTATAAGAATGGCAACACTCGCTCCCAGTCGAGGGTGGCTTGGGGCAGCCACAAGCCGCAAGCCCTGGGTCTGTTCCTTGCCATATTTTGTTTTGCTGTCACAGTTCGCCTTTATATTTAGAAACTTAAGGCAAGCTTCTTTAACTTTCCCATTAGGTTTGCCTAGCACAAGAATATGTAGAACTAAGGAGAATTGCACAATTAATTATTCTGTTTGACGAGGTCGCTAAATGAGTTTTCAAGGTGAACGATCTACTAGGTGTTAAACTTGATAACATATTTCGATTTATCAAAATTTTATGATTTACTTTTTAAGTCTAGTCAAGTTATCAGTTATGTGAGTTTTCTTTTAATTTGACATTAATTTGATGAATTATAAATTAATACATAAACTTAACCGTATATTTTGTCCCATTCTTGTCCGTTGATAAAACTGAAAGTCGATTGAAAAAATTGACCATTCCTAAGACAAATGAATAACCCTTGTGTTCATGACCCACTGAATAGATTATTTTATTTTAACCATCGATAATTTCTAAAACTAATTATTTTGTAAACTATGTTGGAAGAGCATCTACACTTCGAGTTTATCAAAATATTTGTTTGCTTTCTAGTTTTGTGCTCAGTTCTCTACTCTGTCTCTACCTCGTTCTGTTTTCTCTTTGTCCTGTTATTCATAGCTTATAAAACAATTCCCCTGGCAATTGCGCTCTAATGTTGGTCGAGCATTTTGTCGTTTTCCCACACTCCTCGTAACTTGGTAAAGCATTTACAACAAAAAAATACACAAAAAAAAAAACCAGAAACTAAGAGAAGAGAAGGAAAAAACAACGACCGTATGACTACTTAAGGTAAATAGATGGCACTAGCCATGGCAGGGTCTGAACCTGAACCTGAGCCACAGTCGGAGTCTGAGTCAGAGTCAGAGTCGGAGTCTGAGTTGGAGACTGAGCCTGTCCACATGCACACGACAGCAACCTTCGCCTGCCACGCGCTGTTGCTTATGCTGATGATGATGTTGCTTATGTTGTAAACATTTTAAGCAAATTGTTTAGGTAAATAGATAAGACGTGACCTTTTTTCACGGGCACAAATGCATTGTCAGTGTCAGCAGTGGGCTGCTTTTGGCCAGCCCCAAGGATTGTCTTTGGGGGGATGGCTTATGTCTGGCTAATGTATTACTTACCATTTGCCATTATTATGCTTTTTGCTTTTTTCTATACATATCTTTTATGTACGAGTATTATTGTCAATTATAAAATAGCGGCACAATGCATGCAGGCTGTGGCTCTGGCTGAGGTTGAGGCTGTGGCTCTGGCTGTTGCTGTGACTCCTGGATCCACTTCGACTATTGTCATTGTTCTGGATGATATGGCCATTGTGTACGGCACAATAGTCCTGGTCGTACAGCTCCTTTCTATTTTTCCGTCATTGTCGTCTTTAAGTTGAAAAATATGCAAATAAACAAACATAAAGTAGGTAAAATTGTCTGGCCAACAACCCGAGTGCGCCTGAGTGGCCTCGTCCTGTTTACTTTACGATTCGAATGGGTTGGGTTAACTCAGCCTGCCAAGTAGACCCGGGAGGCTTGCGCTTTAAGTGTTAATGGTGTGGGCGGGTTACCCTATTCGAGTATGATCCTTTGGGGTGACATGTGGAAGACGTGGGGGCTCGGTGTCATAGATATCATCCCTAACATCTCACAGTTAAGAGCTGAACTTTCTTCGGCAGTGAAATGATAGTTAATACTTATCATTGAAACCATTATGAATTTACATACATATCGGAAATGTGTATAAGAAAGCTAAATATACGACATGTTGCCAACTTAATAAAAGGCAAACAATGCAAACAGATTGAAAGAATATTTGAAAAGTTTGTCATATATTTTTTAGTTGCATATATTAATCACATAATTTAACTAAGCTAAAATGTCTATTGATTAAAATAATTGGCTTCAAATTACAGGAATTATCACGAGCTTAATAAGCGAAAAATTGATAAGATACTATGAGCTAATTGAAAACTGGAATGAACTTCAAAATATGTGCTATCAATTCAACCCTGGTTATTACGCATTACATTTAATATAATAAGTCAAATGGACATTCCGCGAAGATAAAGTTATGGCAATATTTTTATTTTTAGATAAACTTTGGGAATCTCCCCTTCATATACCAAATATGAGTGCTATGAGATAAGACAAGCAGTTCTATTTTTTGTTTACGCTATTCGTGGAAATGGTATATGAATAAGTACTAAATTCATTTATCTTACCGAACTATTTTCTGATATATACAATCTGCAAAGGGATGGGGGCTCTTAGCATATAATATAATATTTTATATGTTGTAAGGTCGCCAATTTATAACAATATAATATTTTCCAAAACTAAATTTACTGGGTAACTTGTTATTTCTTTTCATTTTCGGTTCTCTGAACCAAAGAAAGTTGCTGATCAAACTTTTCCGACATAATTATCATCATATATTTTTTTTTATTTATAACCAAATCAATTCACTAATATTAGTAAAGACTATTTCATATATAAATTTTCTTAAATATTGAAGTAAAGGAAATTAATTGCTTATCATGACGAATTTATACTCCGATTCATTAATATCCTTGGCTTGCGATAAAGTTCGGTTACTTTGTAATGTGAAAAAACCAATGGAATAATTTTAATTTTATAAGTCTCTGTAGATAATTCTAATTAAATTATTAACAAAAATTCTGAATTAGTTTCATATCGTCTTTAGCTCATAACGTTTTAATCATAGTTAAAAATATTTCCTAAATTAATTTAATTACTCTCCATAAGTTCTTCGAAAATCTTTCTAGCCGCATTTCTCAAGATCTTTCCATTGGTATTCTGTGGCAAGCTGTCCACAAATTGAACTCCAGCGTTGAGGTGCTTGTATTCGACTACAACCCGAGTGGCCACATGCTCCATAATCTTCTCTTTGGTTATATCAGTGCCCTTCCTCTTGATGACCAGAGCACCAGCGGCATCGGTGCGTCCCACATTTCGGACGCCGACTACGCATACATTCTGAATTTCTGGTAGCTCTGCAATAACTTGCTCAATTTCGTTGGGTGAATAATCCTTTGACTTGTACTTGAGCACGTCCTTTTTGCGATCGGTCAGATAAAGATAGTTATTATCATCAAAATAGCCAATATCTCCCAGGTTGATCCAGCAGTCCTTCATAGTCGCTGCAGTTTCCTCCGGATTACCTACATAACCCTGCCATTTGACACCATTATCAATAAGTATTTCACCAGTCTGATTATGTCCCAGCGCATTGCCCTCTTCATCCACGATTTTAATTCGATTTCCTGGCAGTACTCCGCCTACAGAATTTCCTAGCTCAATATCCAGGTTGATTGCTATACCGTTGGTTTCAGTGGCTCCATAAGAGAACATAATGTGGCAGTTCTTAGCAAGACTTGCGGCCTTTTTAAGTATTGCCACTGAGAGCCAACCACCTACAATGACGACAAGTCGTAGGCTGTCTAAACTTTTCTCCGTGGCCAGGGGATGTGTGAAGACCTCAAATGCCTGCCAGGGTGCCATAGCATACATGGTTACCTTGTACTTTTCGGTCATGCGAATGAAGCTTTCAGCGTTAAAGGTCTCGTTGAATATTACTTGTGTGGCACCAAAAAAGAATCCCATCATTGTGCATGTGAATCCTGTCACCCAGTCTATTGTAGCGCTCGTCAAGATGACATCAGTGCTATTAGTTATTCTGTACAATATGAAACACTTTTATAAGAATTCACAGTTAAAGTACTTTTTGTCAAGTTCACTTACTGAGGTGTTTTGGCAACTAGTCTATGAGATAGGGCAACAGCCTTGGCCGTTCCAGAAGTTCCCGATGAGCACATAATGACAGCTGTCTGATCGCCGCCAACAGCTAAGGGTTCCGGTCTAATAGAAAGAGATATATTTTAATAAATGGGGTAATCCCAATTAATTTTCACACTTACTGGTAAAAGCGTTCCGCAGGATGTGGATTAAGAAGATCCTCAATGTGGGGCACTCCATCCAATCGACCTGTTAGTGTTATAATCTTTGGAGTCCACTCTGCTGTTGCCTGTTTAATGACCTCATAGTCCTCGCCATCGCAGAAAATTATCTTTGGTTTAGTCAGGACATAGAGTTCCTTTATAACCTCTGGCTCTTTTACGTAAGTGTAGGCAACTGCGTGGAAAGGCGTCGTATGAAAGAGACAGGCTGCAGCCAAGGAGCTTACATAGGTGCTAGCCTTGCCAATGATGCCGATGACATCCTCATGTGTTAGTTTCTCACTCTTGAAGTACATTGCCAGACGTGAGGCCCAGGCTAGGCTATCTCCAAAGGTGACAACTCGACCGTCCATGTGTGTGATCTGATTAATAATGTCTTATATCAGAGGAAGTTACTGGCTTTATGTTTTTTGTATTTACCTGCAGGACATTTTGAGGAAAGTTCTTCATTGAGTTGAATATCGCTAAGCCCATAGAACAATCGTAATCGTAGAATGGACGTCTCTCGACTCCACTCCAGATTTTGGTTTTCTCATCAAAGGAAGTTGGAAATAGAGCTTTAGTTATCATATTGCCGATTCAAAAGTAACTGATCAACTGTCTGCCTTGGTAGTTCATCAACTGACTTTATATATCATGGCGCTGTTGGATAAAAAAATTTACATATCAATAATTGATAGTGCATATTTATTATCATTTATTATAAATACTATCGTGGAGGTAAGTTTAAATTACGTTTTCCACCAAAGATTAAAGAGCAAATGCTTAGTCACACTCACAATGAGGTTTTTTTTAAATAACTTTCAGATAATCTAGAAATTCTCTTTTAATTTCCTTTAGAAGGCATGAGTTTTTTTTTCTAATAATAATTGCCAGTCATTTGGTATTTTGGCATTTTTTATTCTTTTATATCTTTGGCGCTTTTGTCAAATTCGGGATGTTAGATAAAACCAATTTCGAGGAGTTAATAGCTTTGAAATAATCATTTGTATATTCATAACAACTATTATGATAGTTTAAAATATATAAATATAAAGAAGTAGGCCATATTCTATATGGAGTAGCCGAGAGCACAACTAAATCAAATCTTGTTACTATTATTTGTTAATACTGATTTTGCAAGTGACGTCTGTATTTTTAAAATGACAGCTGAGAGACGAAATAAAGAAAGCACTCAATGCTATTCCAGGAAAGGATTTTTAAACTGTTTTGAGGATTGCAGTAGACTATGAAGAAGATTTATATGAACGTCAAAATGAAGATCCAGGTCACATTTGTACACAGTAGCACAATTGAGTAAGCTCCATAAATTTTGTTAGACAGTGTAACTTTTAATATAGAACTTTAGACTGGTTTTCCCTTTACGTGAGCTTCGAATGTGTGTTATCATTTGTATACCGGAAGCAGTGTTGTTATCAGTAGGCACACTTCAAACTGTTATCAATGGAAACGCAATTGCTGTTAACAAGGTCTATGCCAAATAGATGGATTTAATATTCATTCAATGATAGTGAGCGGCTTTTATTTTTTTTATTTGACTTTTATAGTATATAGTTTTTAAATTTTGAATTAGATTATGACATTGCACTCTTACTTAACTATTGAAATGGTTTTAATTTTGAAAATAAATGGTCTTCACTTCGACTCGATCTGTCTTAGTGCTTTGTAGAACCTAATTTGAAAATTAAATAATCGAATTAATTTTAGTGAAGTAAATAAAACTGTAAATCGATTTTAAAGTAGAACCAATGTGAATCCAGATGTCGATCAATACACTGAGTTAAAAATATCGAGTTATCCAAGTACTATTATTAATTTGCTAAAATATATAATCGGGAGAAGGATGCGTACGCAGATCAAGTTTTTTTTTATTTTGGACCGAATTATTATATCATATAGCTGCCATTGGAACTATAGATCGGAAGTCAAGTTTTAGAATGAAAAACTTCTTTATTTTTTGCTTATCTTCTCTTTGGTGATATCAGTGCCCTTTCTCTTGATGACCAGAGCACCAGCGGCATCGGCACATTGATTTTGTAAACTGCATAAAAAATGTTAAATAGTGTTAATTATAAGATAGAACTTAATACAGGTTTTACTTGACGTGAGTTTGTTATCGTTGGTTTACCAAAAGCACTATTGATAAAGTAGGCACATTTTAAACTGCTATCAATAAAAACACAATTATTGCTAACAAGGTCTAGGCTAAACTGATTGGTGGCCGAAGAGGTGAAGGCATTTAATTTTTATAGTATAAGTATTAGTATTTAATTTTAACTAAGTAGTTCTTGACTTTGCATTGGAATAGTTTAAATTTGCAATATAAGGGTCGTCACTTCGATTTGAAACGTCCTAGAGTAATGACTTGCCTTTCGTCTTCACTTTCATTATTCAACTAAATATCACATTAAACTAATAAAGTTAATTCTACTGTGAATCCAGTTATAATCGAACAAAAAAAAAAAATACCTAAGTTACACATATGGATTTTACCCAAAACATTTTTTTTAAACTAAATTTAAAGCCCATTTTTAGAGTAAATTTTTCCCCGACCAAGCGGTTGTCAAAATAAAACGTTTTCCCAAGAAACCGAGAGTTTTAATATAAAATTTAAGAATTATAATCATTGTTGTGGAGAGTCGACTATTGAGGATTAAATTTTACCAAATCGTGTGAATCTTTTAAATTAGTGACACAAATAATAGTTTTGACATGCACACTTTTTAAAAAAGAGATATACTGTCACCAAGCTTACAAGCCAAGTGCGTATGGCATAATTTTGGTATCTCTATCTGATCTATTGGATAAACGCAACCGCGTAAAAATATAACTACTCGAATAAAAGATTGACGCGTTATGACGTCCGAAATTCCCACTCTATATCATGTGCTTATTAAAAAATGGAACCGATTTCTTATCAAATATTAGGTTTTACTTATTTATTATACAATTCAAATATGGAAATTCCCAGTCAATAAAGAAAGATATTGTAAGCATAGTTTGTTTTCAATCCGCTTAAAGGTGATTTGCTGCGTTTAAATACATTTTCCTATTCGATTTATTAAAAACGACACTAAAAGTGAATGAAACTATTTTTGCAAATCTAAAATATTTGGCAGCATAAATCAAACGAAAGCTGCTCCAAAAATAATACTCGTAACGAAGCCAGAACCCATATCCATACCCAAACCCATAACCATATCCACATCCAGATCTACATACACCCCCAACCATATCCATTTCCATATGCCATGTCAGGCTGACAAACTAAACTAAAACACAAATACATATGCATAACATGAGCGGAGCTAAAACAAATCCTCAACACAAATAACTGCCAACACATTTGCATATATCTCACAAATAAGCGAAAGCACAGCAGAGTGAAAGCCAAAAGCCCAAACACCAAAACAACAGAAATAACAACGGAACAGTCACAAAGGGAAAGCAAAAGGAAAACGCGTTTACAATTGTTGAAAAAGAGACGAGAAAAAATATAGAATCAGACGGCAACAAAATGCAAAACACTTCTAAAAATGAGGCATTTCCGGTCGACACACGCAACAACGACAACGACGACGGTAACGACAACTACAACAACCGGCACATAAAACAAGGGGTTAAAAAAGGCGCGAAAAAGTTAGGCATAATAAACGCTGAACATAAAAATCGGCGCTGAAATCTGCAAAAAGAAAAAAACAAAACAAGAACAACAAACAACACAAAAGCTATCGCTTTGAAAAAGCAAAGGGACAGGCAATATTTAAAGCATATGCCACGGCTAATACAATAATATGAAAGGCAATAAAAATCGTGGCCGGATTCGTGGGCAGAGGTAGGGAAGGTGCAGCAGCTGCTCTTATCAGTGTGAAGCCATCAAATTCGATTAGATGCCCGGCCGTTGAGGGCTGGCAATAACGGAAAAAGAAACACTTGACTGTTTTGGCAGCTGCAAAAGATGAAGAAGAAGATGAAGCCCCCTTTGTCGACCGTGATGTCGTTGGGACTAAAGCTGTATGGTAGAAAGAGACGAGGTGTGGTGAGGTTAGGTGTGGAGAGCCGTTGTCCTGTTGCCTTCTTGTCCGTAATTGTTTGTTTTTTTGTGTTCATATTTTTTGCGTATTTATCGTTTTTTCGTACCCGAACCCCTTAAATAACACGCACCATCAAATAAGCCGACAGATATAAGAAGCACGTAAAAACCATATTTTTCTTTATCAACAAACAATTTTCGTGTGCCTGTTAATTTAAGCTAATAAAAAACCATTGATAACAATATGATTTCATAAATATTGCATTATAATCGAGATTGATCATCGTATACCTTGGATGAAATATATAAATTTCCAGCATATAATAGCTTCAACTCAATGGATAAATCTATCGATAAAACTATGTCCACCGGAAATTCTGGGTTTTGCGGTAATCTTTATTTTATCAATTAATTTCACGTTGAAATAGATATTTTGTGAAAATAATAGAATTGATATCGATATTTCAGTGTGCTATCTATGTTTTTCGTATCAATTATGGTATTTAAAGCCGGTTTAATTGGTCTGCATTTAAAAGAAAAACTGCAAACGTTCGACCTTAACAGATTTCGATATTTTAAATATGAATTTGCAAAAAATCTATTCGTTTAAAATATTAAAATTGCAATTGTTAAATCTTGTCACAGAAAAATTGAAATCAATGTGTGGGCTTAGTGCAACTTCGTTTTCTAAAAGGCGGTAAAAAGCAACTCGAGCGTCGGCATCATAAATAAAAGAAATGAAATCATTTCAAGCAATTTGTCTACAATTTTGTGTCACACTTTCTGCACCATTTCTCACATGCCATAAAAATGGTACACACACACACATACACACAGACACCACAGTGGAAGCCAAGCTTTAGACCCACTCCCAGAGACTCTGGATATCCCGGACCAAGTTGGCCACCCGGCAAGGTGTCACGCTGATAAATGGCGTTGCCTTACTTACGCCAACTTCTCTATCGGTCTGGCTACCTACTCCTTCAGTTTTTCATGCGATTTCACGTTTATTTTCCGAAAACTTTTTTCGTGTGCCAATTTCAAGAAAGATTTCCTTTAAGTGTAATAAAATGCAGTGTCGCTGTCATAAATCTATTCCGCTCGATTGTCGACGATGACGCACTACCGCAAAATTGAAATGCATTGACATTGAAAAATTAATAATAAAAGAGTGGCCCGCGAGCAGAACTTTAGAAGAGCGCGTCAATATTGGCATAAGCATTGGTATTTTAATATATGCAATTTTTTGTTGTTGTCGCTACGTTAATACGGAAATTAAATATTTTCCAAAAACCATCAGCACAAAATGAAGAAAACAGGCTCTATATAAAAAAAAACCGCTTCGAAACAATTTCAAAACATTTTCGTTGACAGCGGTCCCGGCCAGACAGACTTGACAGACACCAACACACACAAATGCTGTCCCTGTTTGCGCATGAAAGTATGCTACATACACTCACACTGCGTGAGCAGGCCAAGAGTTTATCGCACGTGTTCCGCAAATCGCTTTCACAGCGATTTCGCACTTTTTCGGACATAACAATGACAGTAAATGTTCAATAATTGGTTTTATGATTATAAACAGGCAATCAACTCTTTACAGGTGAGTGTGCTTTCCTATGAATATTAATTTAATATTTTTATTAAAGAATCCAAAGTATCATATCAAGCGATTGGCGAAATGTGGAAGATTGTGATTTGGGAACCACAGAGCGTTTTAACTGATACATGTATGTATAGTTTCTGTGGCAAAACCGTTTCTGGGAGCCGGCTTAAAAATTCTAATAACACAAATATTTGCAGATGAAAGAGGTACTAAAAGGCATTTGGCCGCACACTCCACTTGTCAAATGGAGATAGGGAGAGGGACTGAAAAGAAGAGAGACAGAGAAAGAGAGAGAGAGAGAGAGAGTGAGCCGTGCTGCATGAAGCAAACAAGGAAGCAGGGAAAGGAAGTAGGGGAAGAGGGGAAATATTTCTAACGACCCCTACTAACCCTATGGATACTCAGTACTTTTGTCAGTCGCAATCTCCCGCCCGAATGGCAGTCACTGTCACTCCATCATTCTGGCCCGGCGTTGGCATACTTTTTGACAACACCAGAGACAACAACAAGCCACAGACACAAACTAACAAAAACGACTCACACACACACACACACACACACACACACATAAATAAACAAGCTAACAAAAAAAATTTGTAATTTTCGTAGCATGTTTGCTGCGTTTTGCACTTTTACTGCACATTTTTCATTTGCTGCACAAAACTTTTTGACATGTTGCAGAGCAAATTGAATAAGTCTGCAAAAAAAAAAAAAAATAGAAGGGACACGGAGAAACAATAGAACAAATGTTGCTCGTATTTTCCCCTCTGTGTGTGTATGTGGATATGTATGTAAGGATGTATCTGCTTGTATGTGAGATCTGCCTCCTGGTCGCAATAATCAAATTTGCATTGTTGCAAGTTGCAAAGTCAAGCCACTGTTAATCGCTTTCTAATGAAGTGGCCACCTTGTCAATATTCCAAGGGATTTCCAGCAATATCGTAGCCATAGTCCTATTCCAAGTTTTAACAGAATTTCTATGAACAAAGTCCAAGATTATTCAGCACAACAAGAGAACAATAATAAAGCAAAGAGCACTTAAGTAAGTGGATTTCAGGTTTGCATTGTGCGTTAGCTACGAAAATGTTCTGGAAGTTATGATACTGATAAGCCTGTAAGTTGTGTTCTATGTGGGGTTGAAGGAGCTAGCAAGAGTTGCCATATCGTAAGCAAATCCGCTGAGAATTATAGCAGTCCAGTAAATGTTTGAATTAAATAAAAATATATAGCATAAAATAGTTCAATGGCTTGGAAAAAAAAAATATCAATGTCAATTGAAAATATGAAATATGCACTACGTTTTAATCTATGAATCATATTTTCATTCTCAATCGATGCTAATTTACCTGGTCGATAACACAATCAACTTCCTGAGCTTTCTTATGTCGACCCAAATTGAATTTTGAAGCCCTACGTTCAATTCATGGCTAAAAAGTGTAGAAAATAAAAGGGAGGTAAGTGCTTAACATTCAGCATCACCCATACATATCACTTACACACACACACACATACACACACACACTGACACAAACCCACACATTTAGTTTGTATTGTGCAATTTCAGTTTTCGGTTCTGGCCGCTGTTCACTTTGTCTTGGCGTTTCGGACACGATTTTTCTTCATTTTCCGAAATCAATCAAATGCAGGCTGCTGCCTCGTTGCTATTGGGGTTTCTGTTGTTGTACTTGCTGTTGACCAGTTATAGCCATGCTCACTACGTGCTAGCGCCTGGCCTGTCAACGCTGGCCAGGCCAATACCGAGAGCATGCTGAAGCGTCCTGGAAATTCCTGGCAGCCTGTCTCACTGCCTGGCTGCCTGCCTGACTGCCTGCCTGCCAGGCTGCTTGTTGGACATTCATCAAGCCATTTCATCTATTGACTGATTGATAATATTTTTGATAAATGATTGGCGGCGACGTTGTCGTTCTGTGCCTGCTTCTGCTCCTGCTCCTGCTACTGTTACTGGGCCACATGGCCTTGCCTGCCTTCCGGCCGGGTTATTTACGGCGTGCAAAAGAGCCAGGCAAAGGATTTATAGGTACGCTGGCGTTAGCTGAGCTGATGCAATATGCAAATTGATGGATCCTCGATAGGTCATGTACATATGGCTGATATGGCAGTGGGAGTTGAAGTGGAAGAGGGCGTGGGCGTGGGCGTGGAAGATGCCCAATACTAAGCTGATGGCTTAAGCTTGTTTCTTGATTGAGCTATACGTTGCAAGGACACGGAAAAGGGCAACCTGGCACTATCATCCACTGGTCTCATCACTTGCAGCTCATCATTTTTCATAAGCAACGACAACGACAGCAACAACAACAACAACAGTAGTAGCAGCAGCCATGCGCATAACGAGTTGAACTAATAAAAATTAATTGAAACATCAACATTAACACCACACTCCAAGCGATTAGAATCAGTTCCAGGCAGGCGCACACATTAAGGTGTTGTATTGTTGCTGTTGCTATTGCTATTGCTGCTGTTGTTGTTGTTGTTGGCAGTCAGGCACGCGCCAATGTTTACACGGCTCATGGCACAGGCGACAGACAGGGACATGGGAGTGAGGGGAACCATACTGTCCATATGCGAGGCAAGAATCACAACAATCAGCCAAGGCAGCCAAACAGACAAGCAACACCACAACATCGGGTAACAGCAACAGCAACAGCAACAACATTAAACACTAACAACAACTTAGGGACACGGCCACATAAAACGCCCACATTGGACGCGCAGATTCGCAGACGGACCCGTTTATACAATAAGCCACACATTGCAGAGACAACGGACAATGAAGAAAGCAAAGGAAGGAGTGAAGGAGAGGGAGCAAAGGTAGAATTCAACGTACGTGGACATGCGACGGACATTTCAGGTCTGCGCCAAAAGGTAGCTAAAATCTTTCGTGCAGAACTTGACGGTGTTGCCTGTGCCGCATTTATGTGGCACAGAGCATGTTAACTATGTGATGCTCCATCGCTGGAGGTAACTCAATGAAAATACAAATTAATATTATTTTTGATTTAATATTACCAAAAATACATTCATATCTTTATAATACTACGGTTAAGAGCGCAGCTATAATATTAGAGCAATAATTAGTTTTTGTTAAAATATATATTGTGAATTATTACAATGACATTTTTTGTATAATTCATTGCATTTATTTTAAATTATAATATTCAGTTTTTTTTTTTTTATAGCAATAATTTCATTAAATTTAAGAATATAAGTAGTAAGTAATAAGGGTTGATAAGAGTGTTAATGCGTCGACTAATTGAATTTAGTTTCCCTTTGATGTTGTGATTCTTGTTGTTGCTGTTGCTTTTGCGTTTTTGCTGTGGTGCTTCCACCTGAGCTGAGTTAAGCGCCGCGTGACTTATTTGATTGTTAAACAACATAATCTGTTGTAGCCTGCATGTAAGTGTATAGCCTGCTGCTCGTTGCTCTTGCCACTACCAATTGATTTTGGTCAAGTGTGGCAAATAAGTGAGCAAACACGAGGTGGCCAAGTGGCCAAGTATCCACGCGAGCAGGTGGCAGCTAGCAGGTGGCAAGCATCAAGTGCAGAGACAACGCTCAACATTGAGCATGCAACACGGATCAAGGGGAGGGCGGACTCTCGGACTCACGGGTTGACGGGTCGGAAACGGACAACACCCGTAAGCCAGAAGCAATTCAAGCAATTCGCAATAAGGCGACCGAAGACTGCCGACTTCAATTGCTAACTGGTTGCCTGTCTTTGACAAGCGGTTCAACAAAAAAACAAAAAAAAAAAACAAAGATAATAATATAAAAGTTTGCAGCCTGCTTTGTCTTTGTTTGTGTCTCTGTCTAAGATATTGCTGTCTCGCTCACTCGCACACGTGTAATGAAAATGCATCGTAGTGGAAAATCTCACCAAAGACACAGGGTAAAAAGTTCGTATGTGTGTGTGTGTGTATAAGTGGAAATTGAAAAGTAACGGGCTGAAGTGCCCCTAAAAAAAGAAGAGAAAAGAAATTGAGAGTATAAAACGAAAGAATATTGCGAAAAAAGGTATGAAAATTTCGTTCAAAATTCATGCATGAATCCAGCGACCAAAGTCAGCGAGAGTTGCAGGCGGAAGCGGATTGGCAACTGACTCACTATTCTGTACTGCCATTGTGTCGGTGTGTGGGTGTGTGGGTGTGTGAGTGTGTGGCTGTGTCTGAGTGTTGGGCAACGGGCGGTAAACCGAAGGTGGTGTGAAAGGGGCACAGAAGTGTAACTGGGATTCCAGTTCGAGGTCTGCTGTCGTGCGCACTTTCTGACAGTCAATATTGCCGGGCGGACAAAGCCACTTTAGGTGTTATTGTGTCAATGTCTCGTAGCCAGGGTAAAACCCCCTGAAGTGCCTGCCCAAACTGCCAGAGTGGATTTTTTTTTTCTTTTACCCTGTGATGGTACAAATCGGATAAAGAGGGTATAGGCTACCTATACAAAGTCAGCTAACGGATGGAATTATGTAAAGTAATAACCATTTCAGATGTAAGTTATTAGATAGGTTTTCTCATAATAATTCAGACTTCTCAAGATTCTGAATTAAGAAACACATATCTTATATTTTGGTAGAATATTTTTTGATTTTAAGATATCTTTAATATTTGGCAATACTATAAACATGTCGATAACTTAAATATATTCCAACTAAACTCAAATAATGCCAATCAACAGGAAAATACTCTGTCATTATAATTTTAAGAATAACAATTTATCGAATTATAAAAGTATAGAGTACCTTATAGTCGAACAAACGCGAACAAAGTATTCTGACTTGCCTTTTTTGTTGCATTATTGCTACTGCAACAGTTCCAAACAGAAATTGGTAGTTCATATTTTACAGCAATTTCCATTTGGCCATATTGCCAGGCTTCAGTGCACTCGGTTCTCTCAGTCCTCTTAGCCTTATGCTTTACACTTTCTTTACTGTCCGCTTGCTGCCTTTCTGCTCGCAATTGCAATGCAATTTTATTTTGTCAGAATTCATTTGAATACTGGCTTAGAGCAAGTGCTATCGCACTTTGCTCTGGTAATGGTTATGTTATATTATATCATTTAACTTGCTTGCTGGTTTGTAATTTGCCCATGCAGCTGTATAACAAACAAATCAAAGTTAATTTCAATAATCAGCACTTTTGTCGCATGTTCTCTACACAAAATACACACCATGTTCAATTTCGTTGCGCTTCCTGTAAGCCATAAAAAACTGGAACACTGTGTTGGCTTATTAATGGCCAAGACTTGGGCAGCTGGAAAGCCGTGCAAATGATGCGCTACAGTGTATTTAGTTGGCTGTTTAAAATAAGTTGCACAATACATTCTTCACTTTTGGTTACAATTAAAATTAAAAAAAAATTATTAAATTAATGTGAGATATTCTTAGTTCATTTAAAAATAATTAAATAATAAAGATGTTAAAAAAAATTAATATTTATATATGATATGTTTAATATTTTGATGCAAAATTAATTCAAATTCAATTTTAATCAAATACTTTCTTCATTTTACATTATCAGATATGAGCTTCTGCTTTGTGCAATAACTAAAATGCTCTACATGTATGTATATTACTTAGTGTCGTTGCCTAGAAATGGCTTTGGTTACACGCCACATTATGGCCACAATGTAGCTTGTGCCAAACTCAGCCGTCTCTCCTGTTCTCCTGCTCTCATGCTGCCTGCAACTTCCTCTAAACAAATTAAGGCACTTGCCTATGCCGTGCCTGCTGTTCTGACAATTGCCTTAAACTATAATCAAGCGGGCCAACTGGCTAAAAATAAAAGTGACCAGGCCAGTCAGCTAGAGTCCCTAGTAACTATTAACTAGTTCTGCGGAGAGTAAATCAGAGTCGAGCCGCATCGAGCCAACGAACCGGATGCTGGTAATAATATTTAGATTTTTAGCCCTTGATGCAAAACTTTATGCTTGTTTAGATAACATTATCGCGTTGGTCGTGGCCCCGGGGTTGGCCAAGACGACTTTCTTGGCTGAAGGGAGGAGAAGGAGGAGGCTAAAAACTTTGCTAGCACGCATAAACTTGGTTAATTTACGATTGCATTGTGAGCATTGGACTGTTCGTATAATTAGGAAAATTAATTTGTGTGCTTTAATACAGCAACAACAACGATAATAGCAACAACAACATCAACAACAACAGCAAGAGTCAAATGCAGCAGCATAAAGTTTTTAATTTTCATGATGCAGATAATGCCCATTAAAATACGTTGCTAACGGTGACCAACACCTGCGGCGGATCCTGGCCAGGTTTCAGTTCCTGGACTGCGGCTCAGTCGAGCCGTGAACTAAGTGCATTAAAAATGGCAAAAGGAAAATGCGCGGCCAACTGCAACGTCGGCGTCGGCAATGAAAAAAAATTATGATTATTATTTTTTATTATGCAACTGAAAGAAAAGTCGTCCTTTGGGCCCCAGCCGTTCTGGGCCTGCGTCCGATTGTTGGCCAGACCAGGATGCGCCGGCCTTTTGAACTTGTCGGAGTCATTGCACGTTGTAAAACGGCGGAGTTCTACGTGCTCTCGTTGTTCTCGTTGTTCTTGTTGTTTTTGTTGTTTCTGCTGCTACTGCTGCTTCTGCTGTTGTTGCTGTCGACGTCGCCGCCGGCGGTAGCCATTATGCATTATTATTATCCTGCCCCGTCCTGGCAACGCACTCAACTCTGCGCATTTATATATTTTTTCCTGTCCGGTACTTGAGCTGAAAATTATTACTCGAAATCAATTTCATGCAATTGAAGCACTTAATTTTTACCAATTCATTAATTGATTTCGCTGTCGGTGCTGTTGCTGCTGTTTGTGCTGCTCATTTCGCTGTGGAGGAGAAATTATTGAAAACAAAACTGCCAGTAAAAGAAAAAGTTTGCTATGGTATGCTAAAGACTTCATACCCTTACAGATACCGACAATCTTGTCAGCATTAAAATAGTATTATAGAATTAAACAGCCCAAAATGTAGACTGATAAAATATAAACAATGCAGACTTGTTAAAACACTAGTAATCAATTGCAAAACATAAACTATGCTACACTGTATATACCCCAATTACCCTATAATAAGATCGGTTCATTTAAATGCAGAGCAAAGACAAAGTATTAAACGAATATAGTTATGTATGTAATAAGACTCATTCGGCGCAGAGTTGCCATTTAAAACCATCCTTATCCCCTTTGCTCACCAATTTTAATGAGCGTTCTTCGATGAATGTTTTACTTGAATATTAATCGGAAGGCATGGGGCGTTGGGGGAGTGGCATGCAACACGGTTCACAGAACTCCGCTTGACCAATTTACGAGTTCTGAGTTACTTGGCAAATTGTACAAGGGATAAATTAAGCAACTTTCCGTTAACGTCGAATAAACTGCAATAATTGAACATTTTATGGAAATATATGTTATGCGGAATTATAATCCAAAACAAATAAATGCAATGCAACCTTAACTTAAATGTAATTTAATTAATGTGCAATTGTTTATTTACATGCTATGACTTTTTACGGAGAGTTGCTACATAAAAGGTCAAATATTTATATATATATAAATATATTACTGTATTTATATACCCTCTAGCTGTTTAATAAACTTGTTAAAAAATTGAACTAATTTATCAATAAATAATAAAAGAATATAAGCTACAAACGATTATTTAATGGCTGATGACGGGTATCTGACCCTTGACAGGGTATGTGTAAGTCGTTCCATCCAGGCTCAGGATCTGAAATTCCACAATCCACAATTTCATTGCGACACAGCCGCAGACAAACAATTGCGCAAATATTTATTCAAGTTCGATAAAATTGCGTGGTTCTTGGTTTATTTAATTTAATATTAAATATTCAAAAGGATTTTAACATTGCGCCAGCTACCATAAGTATGTATCTTTTATATATAAAATGCACTTGTCAATCGAATAATTAATTATTAATGTTTTAATTGATTATATTCATTTACATTTCAGTGCCTCAACGACTACTTAAGTGGCATTCTAGAAATTTTAATTAATTAAAATTAAAAACAAACCCATTTAAAGGTGTAAATATAACGCGTGATTTTTAATGTTCCCTGTGAATACAATATTACCTCATGGTATATCCTATAAACATAACATTTTATTGCCAATCAGACTGACGTGTTAAATTATTTGCAATAACTTTCAAAGCAATTTAAAATAATTTTTAATTATGCATCATACATTAAAATAAATGTTTCACTTAGCAACCTAATAAACGCTGATAGACTCTGCTTTGAATTAGCTTTATTAAAATCATTAAATTAAATATTGTATACAAAAATATATTAATTTAATGCAGCCGTAAATAATTTCCATGTCGCTTAAATTTCAGTTCAATTAAATACAAATTATTGTCATTGTTATCAATTCACTTGTTTTTTCTGCTTACATTTTTATACGTACATTTATTAATTTTTTTGTACTTTGATTTTAATTTAATTATTCAATATTGATTTAATGCATTTGCATAAAATACTTGCATTGGCATTTATTAATATTTTTATTACTGTCCCAATGGGAGCGCATCCTTCTGGATTCAGACAGTTCAAAACAAAGCTCAACACTCAGATTGCATTGCCTCACTTTAGATAGCATTGCCACGCCCACTTTGCACCATTATTTGCCGTTATGTTCGTTGCCCTTCTGCAGCGACTGCAATTGTTGTTGGCTGATTTTTTAATGAAACGCTGAAGTATAATTTATGAATTTTAATGAGTTGCCAAATGATGCCGAACCGTTGATTTTCCATAATTATTAACACAACGATGCTGGACCATCAGTAGCATCAACACCATCAGCAGCAGCATCAACACCAGGAGCATCATCACCAACAGCAACAACAACAATGCTGCCTTGTCCGTCTGTCTGTCTGTATGTCTATCCGTCTGTCTGAACTGAATGCAAAATGAACGGGTTGTGGATAAGGCCGATGAAGTGAGGAGTGCAGGGGAGTGTCGTTGCCAGGCCATTTGTCTGTCGGACAGTCAGTCCTATCTACAGAGTAGTGCAAATTCTCGTTATACTCTCTCATTAACTTCCTTAGCTTACCTGTGATGAAATATTGATGAGATTATCGCAGACTTCAGAGATTATTTCATATTCTGTTATTACCTCTATCAATAGTCAGCAGATACTATGTTTTTTGATAGAAGACGGGAAAAACAACTTTTGAGTTTCTTCAGGGTATACGTTCTTCGGAGTCAAATGTCTCCTTTTGGATTATATCCGAAACTTTTAATTTGTTTGTTGACAGTTGGGCTTTTAGCATTCGCTATGAGATGGGGCTGTGAATTGTTTCTCTTTATTATTATCTTTTTATGTTTTCTTATTTTGTATTTTTAATTAACAGATTAAGCGCATTTCGCATAATTAAATGCAAAGGAGCAAAAACCAACCTTTAAAGATCTTTAAATATTTTGTACAATTTTTCAATTGATTTTTTGCGACAAAGCCGGGATTAAAACATAATTGGCACACATAGCCAATAATGAACGTTAACAAAGCCGCGGCTAATATCCGAACGCTGCCAATAATGCTTAATTAAAGCCAATAACTACAACAAAAAGGCTGCAAAGGGTATTACATAATGAAATTAACTAACTAATATAAACGTAGCGTTTACTTAATTAAAATGTGCCGGTTTAAACGTATGAATAACAGCAATACACACACACACACAAACAAACACACACACATACAGAGCCAACCACGCATTTACACACCCAAATGTGAACATTTTCAATAACAAACTCAATTACATACACAAAGGGTGAATATTTGATTTTAATGTTCTGGGACTAAGCCGGCTTACCGGTCGTATGATTAATTGTAATGTGCTGCATTACATTGCGTATACGTCACATTCAACGTTCGCAAATATTCTATTGGTATGTTGCATCTGGCAGCTTGATGTATGTAACAAATGTCGATTGCAATTGCTTTGACTTAACGCTCAGGTTTAATTATGCCCAGATAATCGAATGTATTTAGCTAGATTTTGTATTTGCGAGTGATTTCAATTACAATAAATTGACATTTGTGATGATATAAAATATTAGCAGTTTCTAAAGCCAGCAATAATTTAAAGTTCAGAATATTTGATTACAATAGGAATCGTAAACATAATCACACTAATACAGAAATCTGGATCAATTCGCTAAATGAAAGTATTTTTAAGTGTATTCTAGATTAATATAATTATCAATTTAGTAACTAGTTCATACGAATATGTATTGCATAATTTAGTTAAGGGCATGTTTGATTGACAATCAAAATACATGCTCTCTCTCTCTCTCATTTAATTAATTTAGTTACAGATATTTGAGTTTTGTTCTGTTGTCTGATTTGAAAACAATTCTCTTAATAGGTAAATATTCCGTAATATGTTTTAGCTATTTTCATAACTTCATTAGCAAATTTAATTCATTAATTGAGTCACCAGTCGCGTTCCCACTTGGCAATATTAAATGTTCTACATCAGTTAAATGCCAAACAACATCAATTAATTGTCAAACATTTTCAGCAATTGCTAAGCCAATATTGATTGCAATTGCAACTGGAATTGCTGCTGTTGCTGTTGCTGCTGCTTCAGGTAGATGGTCATGCAACACCGTGGCAATATCCAAGAGCAGATATTACAACTTAAAGTTTCCTAATGCTAATGATAATGCCTACTAAAGTCAACACACACTGACAGTGCTTGAGCGTCTGGTTGATGCAGCATTAGATGCAAATGCGAGTAAATGTTCAGATTGCCAGTCGGACAGTGGGTGGCTGTAAGAAGAAGAGGGTCGAAGGGTAGTTGCAAAAGGGGGGGGGGAGCATAGCGAAGCAATCTGTGTGGAGTAAATGAACTCGTAATACACTGACACGTTTATGCACTTAGAGAGGAGATGATAGTTGCTCAGAGCCAGAATAGCACTTGGCACATTTAGCTGGCCCTAACGGCTGCCTGCCGGCCGTACTGCCTGCCTGACTGCCTGCCTAACGGTAAACAGCAATCACTGCTAATGAGTTTTATTGTAAATTAAAATTGCAATCAGTGTCAGACTGTGGCAGGCAGCGCCACAGACGTCGCATTGTTGCCACACATACTCACACACACACACACGAACACACACGCGTAACTGAATGTTGTACATGTGTCAGTCGGCGTCGACTGCGACTGCGACTGCGACTGCGATGGAGCTGCATGATAAATGCAATAAATGACACTGTCGTACCGTTGGGGGCATCTCAAATCCTTGCATAATAAATTTGCCAAATTGCAAACATTAAATAAAGACAATACGTAATGTGCAATGACAAGCCAGATGCCAACATCATCAACAACAACAACAAAAACAACAACAAGCAGCAACAGCCGTCTGAGGGCAACAGACCTTGTTTAAAGGCATCTCGTTGCAGCCACATGTTGCCAGCAGGGTCAATAGTTTACCACAGACACACACACACACATTCAAACATTAGTGTTGCACATCCAAGTTTCCAGCTAAATTTCGATATATTAAGAGCTAGAATTAAATTACATGAGTTATTTACATTGTTGATAACGCATTACTTAAATAAATAGCTGAAACTATAAAATCAATGTGAAGTTAATTTTTAAGACAACTTTAAATATTTTATAACAAATGAAAGTAAAAAATATTTATAATAAAATGTACTCACAATTAATTTATTAAAGTTCACTTTCAACTTGAATGAAATTAAACCTTGTTGACAACTTTAGTAAATGTCATAGAAAGTTCTACAGATTTATTAGCTAAGAGCATTCGGAGAAATCGTAAATTAATTTAGCTTAACTTAATTACATTTATGTCTTATTCATATACAGCTTATGATGTTTCCCTTATCTTCTGGAATTTGACAATCTGCTGTATAATCAAGTTGCACAACACTGATGCTCACACAAATACAGTCACCCACACTCACACAGATACAACTACATATATTGAGTGTATATGACACACGCATTTGTTGAAGTCATTAAAATGGCATTTATCATTCAGAGAGAGAGAGAGAGAGAGTGATGAAGAGAAAGAGCAAGAAAGGAGAAAAAGTAGGAGAGATAGAGCGAGAGCGAGAGAGACGGAGCGGGGTCTTGGATTGGGGACATGTACGATGCTGGCTTATCGATATGCCAAGTTAATAATTAAAATCGCAAAATGCGTTAAAAGTCTATCAGTTTAATTGCCTTCAGTGGCTACAACTATCACCAGATGGCAACCACCGACGTTGACGCCACAGTCGACGCTGACGCTGACGTTGACGCTGACAGCGACGCTGTTGCTGTCAATGACACTGTGATGAACTGCAAGCTGACAGACTCAGGTTGCATTCTGGCTTCCTCCTGCCATCCTTCCTCCATCCTTCCTTAGCGTCCTTTCCGGCCTGCCTATTGGGCTGTCCTGCCTGGATGATCCTGGCCCTGCTGATGCTGCATTGATATGCAATTAACAGAGCCGCGAGACGGATTCGAGCCAGGGATGGGACAATTGACGCATTGGGATTTATTCTATAGTCGCATGCATTTTTTATGATTAAATGATAGTTGGAGTATTTTTTATTTAAATGCTGCGACAGCAGTCAGCCGGCCCATTGAGCCAAAGAGCCACTGAGCCCATTGTACATTAATTGAACAATTGGCAGCTGCCAGTGGGGAAATGACCCCGAAAAAACTCTGCATCCCCCTTGCAACGGATTGACAGCCGAAATCTATTCATACTGTAGACTTTAAATATTAAAGCCAGCATATAGCCAATATGGTATTTAATGGCTGCATATAAACTGCATCCCAATTTTTTAATTCGGATAAATTTTATGCTTATTGTGATTGGGTTGCTGCATATTTTTTTGTTTTTTGCTGCGGCTCTACATGTGCTCATATATTTTTAATTGACCTACGAAACTAATAAAAAAATTGTAAGTTTAACAATTTATTTAGTTTCATTTTATTTTTTTATAGTTCTAGATTTAAATTATTTAACCAATGATTTTAATTTATCAAGTATTCACAATATTTAGAATATTGAATAAAATTTTATTATGAGTTTATTCAATTTTAACTGCTCCATTTGAATGGATAAACGGGAGTTAGTATCATGGCCACGATTTAATGTGGAGTTAATTTGGATGCCTTTTTTTCGGTCTGATCTGCTTAACACATAGTCTAGCTTAGATAGCAAATACTTGGAATCAGCCAACAGCAGACACACAATAATATTCGCATAAATAAAGCTCCGCTTAGCCGTATCGAATTCAATAGGTCCTCCCACTTCTCCGAACTCAATAAACGGCACGCGTGCCCATTTCCGAAGCATTTGTGCTAAATGAGAAACATGTCTTAATCGGCTATTCATATGGAAATGCATGGATTATTATTCAATTAGTTACGTTTTGATAAAATAAAAAAAGCCATAATAATCATAAAAAAAATAGAATATTTTGTGAATAGGTGTACATATGTGGATGGGTATATGGGGAGCTTATAAGAACTCTATCTTTAGCCCTATTCATAAAATACAGTGAAACAGTCCCACACACACATGAAGGCACACTCAGACACGCAGATGAAAATAAATGGGCAGCTAGGCAAAGTTGGCTTCGCTTCAGTGAATTTTATTAATGAACTGTGGCCAACGCATGGAGTAACTCGAGCAACGTTTGGCCACGGGAAACAATCTAGAAATACACCTGCGAGCGTTTCATGTTCATTATTTGCCCAGGCTGGATGGCAGGCAGGCACCCGTCTCACATGTGCTCGTATCTTGTATCTTGTATCTTGGCCAAAAGCAGATTGCGAAAGCCGCAACAGCAACAGCAACAGCGTAGTAAACGCAAATGGCCATGGAGAGCGGGAACTGGAATTGACTCAGAACTGCTGTTGTTGGTGTTTTTTCTGTGGTTGCCACTCACATTCATTCATAAAAATCCCAAGCGCCAAATCCAGTTTGAGACATGGTTTTAAACCAGAATTCACACACGTCTCAAATCAAGTTCAGACTACGCACAGTGGTACAAGATTATCTGGCAAATGTCGCAACTGCATATTCCCATTGGACACATGCCACTTAACTAATTAATTTAACAATATTTGCTAGCAACATCAAAGTCAAGTGTAATATGTCCTTAATTTTAAATATTAACCATTTGGGATTATGTTGAAAATTGTCAACAGCAATGCAATTTCACTAAGAAAGTAACAATTGACAACTGTGCGATGCCAACTGACGTCGAAGTCGACTCTGACGCCGACTGCGCCGCCCCCGACACAGCGGTGTGGAGGACTGGCAGCGGATGTTGTGGCAACAACAACCATAGAGATGTTAAAAGCTGCCGTTGTTGATGAGACTTTGATCTTCGGCTGGTGGAGCGAACCAGTTTATGCCATAAAGTATCTGTATCCATAAGTATAGACCGTCCAGTGTTTTTCTCTTTTTTTGTTATTGATTGAAGCTGGCCGCGTGGGCTGCTGTCTGTCAACTTTTGGTGGGCAGAGAAACATTGTAATTGGATGCCAAATATCGAGCAGGCAATTAATTATAACTGTTTGTGTCAGGCCATAATATGAGTGGGTGTCAAAATTGAAACACGCTCTTACCCCGCTCGCACCTCTTGTGACCCCGCAGCTGACTTTTGGCTTTAATAATTTGCATAATAAAAGCAGCAGCATTAGAGGCTGCTGAACGGGAGGCTGCAGGGGCGTGGCAGCCAATCAGTGCGTTCTTTGTTTAGTCACAGCTGTGATTATTTCATGTTGAACTCGCACACGTAACTCCTACTTAATGCACGCAACTCTATTTCTTTTCTTTTAATAAGTTTAATAAATGCTTGTTTTACTTTTAGCGGTCGCAAGTTTCTCAAGTACCAAACAATTAGCGGCATGCAGCAGTGCGCTTTGGGAACGGAAGCTTGCCACTTGCCGCACGCAACATAGACAAACACAACCATCAGGGAGTCTCCTAGTAATTGTATTCGAAAAGTTCGCGATTGGACTTTAGTTGCCTTCTCCTAAGCTCCATTCACAGTGCATAGATCATTTTGCACAGAACGAAGCTTCAGAACGGGAAATTATAGTCAAGGCGCGATCTGCATTTGTGGGCTTTCGTTATGCCCTGCACATCTGCAGAATCTTCTTCGCCTTCTTCACTGTAATGCCAAGACGAAAGGGAATGAAGGGTCGTATGCCCTATACTAACATCAGAAATTCAATTATCAGAATTATTAATTTACAAATTACATTGTAATGTAAGAAATAATACTGTCTGTCAATCATATATTTTTATTTTTTTAAAGATTTCTAACATTTTTGAAAGAATTCTGTAATTAATTTAATTAAATTGCCATTTTAAGCAATACATATTGATTACAATTATTTATCAAATAAGAACTGTTAAATTGAAAATGTATTTGATTACAGATATCAATTTTATAATCTTAATGATTGTAAACATTTTTAATTTCAATCATATTAGTAATATTACAATAATTGAAATTTTTTCTGCTTTAATCTATAGCATGGCAAAAGAAAGGGTATCTGCCTGTTGACTATGACTCCAAAATGTGTATTAATCGCATATGTTTTGTTTCGTTTCGTTTTGGTTTTAATTTTGTTCACACAATTCATTTGTGCTTGGCCTAGGTGACTGTCTTCGTCTTCGTCTGTGACTCTGACTCTGACTCAGTGTATCTGTATCTTTGACTTGCCTGACTGAGCTGAGTGATGGTGATGGGAATGACTTGCTCAGAATTCCCACATAAATTATGTGCGAGCCCAAGTGTGACCAATAAACCAACTGTCCAGACGACTAACCTCAAGTCCAGTCTACACACAGACCCCATTGCATCATTTGCCTTTGGATCGGTTGACTTTTTGCAATAAAATATGCCTGGTAAAATCTTAAAGTTGACTCTTGAGTTGACTGTTTGGCTACTGTTCAGCTTACAGCTTACAGCCTTCAGCTTTCAGCTTGGTCTGATCTGGTCTGGACTGCTCTTGTCGCAACCGCAGACGTGCTTCGAACCCTTCTTGGGTATAACCTCTTTTTAACTTAATTTAGAGTTAAATATTAGAAATTACCTCACGTTCAGGGCATCAGGAGTATGCAAGTAGGGTGGCTGGCAACCCTACAGAACTGAGTTGAACATAACTTTTAAGTCATGCAAAGTTTACCGAGCATCGTCGACTTGGGCAAATGTGCCTGCAAATGTCTTTTCAATTGGCCATCGACGAAGGCGCAAAAAGTTGCGGTAATATCGTTTTCAGTGTGTATGCTGGTTGGCACTTTGATGCGGTCCTTAGGCAGGCGTAATCCTGTCAAAGTGTTATCGGCAGGCGCACACACCTTAACACACACACCTCCCATACACCTATACATCCATCCGCAGTTACATCTTGCTTTTTTGGTCTTGACTTGCATGCAAATTTTTGCACGGCTGATTTCCTGCTTTATGTTTTGCCGATAAGTTCGGCTGTTTCTCTTTTCAGATTTCGTTTTTTCTTTTTTTAGTATTTATATTATTTTCCCTTCGTTTTTTTTTGCTGAGTGTGCTCACGATTTTTACGCTTAAATAAAAAATATCCACACTTAACACTTTTTGTTGCGCCACCGTCCGCAAAATCCGTGCAATATTTTGACTTAACTCGACCCGAGTTGGGAGTTTTCATGACTTTTGTATCGGGCCAGTCATCAGCTGACAGAGGCAAATGGCATCGCTTGTCGCCATAAACTTGAACAAATATGTAGCTCGAGACGTGCCACTTATGCTCACAAACACCCACATCCCCAACCCTTATCCTGAGACACACACTCAACCGCTGAACCGCTGAACCTCATCACCATCTTTGGCAACATTTGCGCAAGGTGCGGCGATTGCCGTTTACCGTTTGCTTTGACACGTGTGGTCGGATTCGGGCTTGAGGTGACTGGGGGATTGCCACAGGAAGTGGGTTTGAGTCTGGTTATGGCTATACATACATAGGTATGGTGGATACCTACATATACGTTATGTATGTATGTTTGTTCTTATAAATGGGCCTGGGGTCGTATTGTAGGTTCTTTGGGCTGCGCTTTTTGTTTGAGTTGCGGTAGCTGTCTGTGACAGCGGTGAGGGTGGTTTGATTGAAAGATTGTGATGGCCATGGGTATATTCTATCCATGTGGTCGCACTCAGATATGTACTCTCGTATGCCAGAAATATGAATGTTTAAACAGCCATCGAATGACTGTTGAATGACTGCCATACTTACATATTTGAGAATTACATAAATTACTTGAAATTCCAATAATTTAAGATTATGTAAGATACTTGAGCATATTAAACAAGAGCTTAATTATATTTATGTTCTTAAGTAAAGCGATTAATTTGTGATATAATAAATACAATGTTAGAATTCCTTCCTGTTGCCAGGCACGACGTCAACTCGCTCATTTATGCTGGTTCTGAGAAGACTCGGATGGTGTAATTAGTTTGCTGTAGCTCATCCTTGCTTCACTCACTCAAATTACGAGTACATTCGGCAGCTGTGTCTGACATGCAACATAAATTGTGTTGGCTGGGTATCGTGAAACGATAGTACTTATACGATAGCATTGATTAGCAAGTAAGTAAATAAATATACTACTGTGTTATTTCTATAATTGTACACACTTGTCTTGAGTTTAAACAATTCAACACACTCTCATCTCTAATCAGAGCTAACCAATTGCTCATTAGCTGGCACTTGCTTTGGAATAGCAGGTTCATTATAACACTGTCAGCGACTGCTGCTGCTCCTTTCCATAGTAACAGAGTTGCCAGCCATCAACATCATCATTATGATCATGAGCATTAACATCAGCATCAGCAATGTTCCATCCAAATCTAACATCGCACATCCAACAGGCGGTTGTTGTTGATGTTTCATGCAAATGAAACTTGGCTTTCTAACTACCTACTAAATGGGCTCATTTTTCAAATTTTATAGCTACTTAACAGAACATCAAACAATTTTCATTTTATTAACAGGCACACACACACACACACTCACACACATACATCCATATATATTTATATGTACATATGTACATGCATCACATTGACTCCCGCCACGCGCTGTTGTTTCTAGCAGCTCAATTTATAGCTCGTTTCATATTTTGCGTTGCGTTGTATCTACAAGATACATTTGTATCTCTATCCATAATAAGACGGCGAAGGCGCTGCTTGCGTCTGAATTGCTTCAGACATACCCAAATATACTCGTAAAGAAAATACTCAGAGAAAATATTTTCGGGAAATATATTAAAATAATTGTGTGTTATGATATGCATGATAAAGCCAATACACATACGTTAATTGAATACGTCTGTGTGTGTGTGTGTGAGTGCCCACAGAGAAAACACACGATGTACGAGTCGAGTATCAAAAAAAATAAAAAACAAGAGAAATATGGATTCAAATGCATGTATTTTTATACAAGACATGCCCCAAAGGGACTACAAAGCAAAAGTCAAGTCAAGCCGAAGCTGAAGCTGAAGCTAAAGCAGAAGCCAATGCTAATGCTGATGTCGATGCTGGAGCGGCTTCAATAAATGATTGAACAAAGCAACGATGGAAATGAAAACCCCCGCAAAGGTCATGAAAATATCCAGCAACAGAATGCAGAATATACTCGAAGACGGGAGGCATCCAAGAAGAGATCTTCAGAAAATAAAACAAAAAATCAACAAGCGAACCCAGCGGGCATATTGAGGAATGTGCGGTTTAAAAATAAAAAGGAAATAAAATAAAACCAAGACAAGACAGGGACAGCCAACGGCGTTCAAGATGTACCACATGGACGCCCTATGCTGTGGCTCAGACAATAACAACGATGACTGTGACTCGGGCTAATTACTCTGCCTCCAAGGTGTTGGTGTAGTTTAACAGTAGACATGACACAAAAACAAAACTATGTAGTATGTGTGCCACAGAAGGCGACAAAGGGATATATGTTAAGAACACCGGTCAATTGGGTTTATTTATGAGCACAATGTCAACGGTCGAGACATTTGTTTGAATTCAAATATCAACACATAATCTAAAGGCAAACCAAAGCCCGTTTCAAGTAAGCCGCATCGAATTTCAAGACAAGGTTATCTAACAAATGCCTCAACTCTGTGTGTCTGCCACATTAATTTGTCAACATTGAGCTGCGATCAAATTGCAAGCCTGATCCTGAATCAGGCAACTATCCAACTCTGAGTGTGTGTGTGTGTGTGTCTGCCTGTGTGTGTGTGTCTGCCTGTGTGTGTATGTGTGCCTGTGTGTGGCTTAACCTGTAGTTCGTTCAAAGGCCAAAGCGGAAGTCTCCGATTTTTTTTTTTTGAATATTTTTTGTCCCAGGTTTGGATTTTGATTTTGGCGACATACGGTCGAGGATGTGGCCAGACTAGCCACTTGAAAAGGATATTGTTGAGAGATTTACTGACACAGTAGTTGCCTTTGACATTGATGAGACAGTTTCAATGGGAATTTGTCTATTGACCAAGGCATTGTATTTCACCAATAATGTGGTTTAGCTGATGTAATTAATATTATAAGTAATAGATGTTAATCTAGAGTAACCAGAGAAGGTGCCTAGTATTTAAAATGAAAAATTCCCATTAGTGAGGATTGTGCTTCTAACGAATTGAGTATTCCGTTTCAGATTTGTCTTAATGCGATTATTAACATTATACATTTATAATATTTGCTGAGAGCTTCTGCAAATGTGCTGTGCTCATTTGCTATACATCAGAGATCTTGAGCCTAACGCGATTCGCTTTGTTTCCCCAAAATGGAATCTTAAGCTTGCTCTAATTCTAATTATATGCATACAGACTTAAGATTCTGTGTGTTACCACCAGAAACAAACCCAGAAAGCACTCATCAACGCCTAGCCGCCAAAGTTTTTCACTTTGTAATCCCGTCATTTGCCTCAAGACATTCCCATTCGCCTTGTAGCAGTTGTTGTTCCCTCCGCTGTTGTTCTTGTAATTGTTGTTTTTTGACTTTTATTTTTACTTTTGTACATACTATATATACGAAAAGCAGCTCTCGCGCTTTTCATCATCGTCATAATCTCAACAGCAACATCAACAACTTGAAGTGATTTGTGTTTTTTCATCCGCCTGCGACGGCTAAGGATTACCTGCTGCTCCTGCTTCTGTTCCTGCTTTTCCTTTGGCTCCTTCGCCGGCTTTTGGTTCTATAGGTCCTTGCAGATCTCACTCCTTTCACTTGTAGCACAGCAGAAGGCTCCTGACGCTCCTGGCTGTCTGCCTTTTTTACTTAATCACCTCACAAGGCGCTCGAGCACACAACACGGCTTTAATCTATTTTAATTAAAATTATAATTATTTAATATAGCCCAAGTAAAAAGATTCTCGACATTGGAGATGTCAGGTAACAGTGACTCGGTGAGGAACGTTTTGTGATTTCATTCAAGGAAAGGTGCAAAGTAAACTAGAGAATTAAGATATGAAGGGAATAAAGAATGGATAATACATTGATAGTTGAAAGATAGAGAACCCATTTATAAAGCTTGTTAAATTACTATATATTTAAATTCAGAGAGCGAGATAGCAAGTAGGGAAAGAAGTATAATATTGTGCTTAACAATTTCGATCACTGTTCCACGGTCACAATTCACTTCACAGTTTACAGAGTTTCGGGTCGTCATGCAATTTTTAGCACTTCTGGCAGCCACAGACCAAAAAGAAAGAAGAAATGCTAAACACATGACGTCGACAACGTTTCGCATAAAATTATAAAGTATCTGTAACTGGGCCGGAAGAATGGGTAGATGTTGAACGGAGAAAGGGGATAGGGGCGATTGAGGGCTTTTGGGGGATGGTGCTAAGGGTTGCCAACGAAGCAACTTGTGGAAACTTTCATAGCTGTGTGCAACATTTTGCTGGCAAATCTGTGCAGGCTTTTGTCGCAAATTCCCAGTACATCATGTGTAGAATTCATTAAGGTGACTAAATACATTCAAGTGATTCAAGAGGTAGAAAGTACGACAGGCAGTTTGGCAGTTTCTCCAGTTGCGTGTAATTTGTAGCAACTGTGGCAGCTAAAGCGATGCCAAAAAGAGAGGCTGCTGATTCTGCTTTTGCTTCTGCTTTTGCTTCTTCTGCTGCTGCTGCTGCTGCTGCATCACAGATATTAATTTCTTTTTGCTGGTAAAGGTAAAGTAACTTAAGCCTCAACTTGTAGCAGCTCGGCAAACGAGATTGAGATACAGCCACCGCTACACTTGTGCCACGGTTGAGCCGCCTTTGCTTCCTTAAAGCCACCTCTCGCTAAAGCAATGCTCAAGTTCTCTTGTTGTAGTTGTTGTTGTTGCTCTTCTTGTTCTTGGTGTTCTTGTTGCTCTTGGTGTTGGTGCCGTGCACATTAATTCGTGGGAATTAATTATTCTCAGGCCTGTGACGATTCCCAAGACACTCGCTCACTCATTCGTTCGTTGATACCCAGCACCGTTGATGCCGTTGCCGTCCCTCATCACCAACTGCACAGTCGGTTCATCACTGTGTCTGTGGCAAGGCGAAAATTCGTATCACCTCCTTGCCTCAGTCTCACTGATACAAATGTACGAGTATCTGCAGCACTTGACGCTGCCGCTATGTATCTAGATGTGATACATATATAGTATAGTCGCTGGCAAAAGTTTATGTACTCGTACTTGTAGCTGCTGCCGTTTTTCTTCAGCTTTTGATTCACAGTCTCGAGCTAAGCGGCACAATTACAACAGTGGCTGCAAATCGCTTCATCTTTTTTTATGGTTGCACTGCAATGGCCATTTTGGGACGGTCTTATGGATGGCCAGGCGCTGTTTGTGCGGGGCTCATAACAAATCATTTGGCTTGTTAAAATGGACGAGCATCGTTTGTAGCTGTCCAACCACACCTGACCTTACCTCTTGTTCATTAAATTTGATATAAGTTCAGAGGTCGTGCTGTACTAAATTACCTTTTTTTTTGTTGTTATTGAACTTTTGTGGCAGATACGTAATTTAAGCATGCAATTTATTTAAATAAAAACAATATATCTGCTTCATAATCTCATGTAAAATATGTGTTTTATTGCACTTCGATTATAATTAATAAATAAACAAAATAAAATTAAATGCAAATTCACGTACATTTAGCCTATTGCCTATTTATTTGCCTGTTTATTTAGGCGTAATTCTAAACCGAGTAAAAAATATAAAAGATAAATACAAACACATTTGCGAACTGGTGAACACATGTTTATTAATCAAAAGCTTTAGAATATTATAGGATAATGGCATTCAACTGGCCAAAAACCAATAATAATATGACTAATTTAAACCAAATATTTGATTTGCTTTATAATTAAAAATGCAGCATATTTTGTTAGTATCCACTCAATACTTTTAGGATAAAAAATAGTAGCAGGAATTGAATAAATGCGATTTATTTGAGCGTTAAATTTTATTAATAGACACTTGAATAACAACTAAATAAATATTTATACATAATGGACATTTTCTACTGTAGTGTACCTCAGCTGTCGTCAAGGCTGAACCTTAAACCACGTTCGCGGTTCACCCCTTTTGTCTTATACGTGTACTTTGGCTTTCCTGTATTCGCTTTAGCATAAGGTCTCATGGTTTGTGTGCTGTTTTTTTTTTTTTTTCTCCATCTTGATCCACTCCACATTGCATTATTTATGTACATATAGAGAAGTTGTCTAGAATTTTTGTTAATAATTCTCTGTGGCAGCTTGTAAAAAATATAATTTCGCTTTTTTTTTTGTGTGCCAGGCTATGCTCAGGCTATTAAGCTGATGATTTTAATGAGTGAATAATGTGTTTCGGCCCCCAACTGCATTAATGAAACAACAGCAGCAACAGTTTTTCTGCTTTAATTTTTTAATAACTTTAAAGAAACGAACTTGCCACTCAAAATGGGACGACAAAATTCCCTACTCAGTCTGACTTTTACTCCGATTGCGAGTGCGACAACAATTCCAACTTCACTTAAAGGTCAGACAACAGCCAACGCACTCCAGAGGCGTCTCAATGTGCTGTTCTTTGTTTGTTTGTTTGTTTGTGTTGTTTGTTTTGTTGGCTTGTCGACATGTGTCTGGGGCTGCCCCCCAGGTCCCAAAACGAGTGGCGCATTAAATTTGTCATTAGGTTGTATGGCGCATCTAGAAAATTACATAACTGCCGCAGACACGCATCAACTTTTTAAATATTTAAACGTTCTAATTGCCCAAAGACAATTCAACTAGCCGTTGGCCACTTGAGGCTCCATTCTCTCTGAATACGATGGGAAAATTCTTTCGTTGACATAGATAATTATGCTGATTACGATTGTGTCACAGATTATGTACACTAGCTGACAAATGTTAGGCAACGGGGAGCCCCAAAAGCAGCATTTGTAGTGCTGAATTTCGGGGGTGTCAACTGTAATGAGCCCTCGACTTGACTTTTCATTTCTCGAGCTGACAGAATACATTTCAAGTACTCGCTCGGCTTCAACATTTTTAAATGTCATTCTATCTTCCAGTCCCCCTGTTTGCATTGCTTTCTCTTATTCTCTGGTTTGCCACTGCATTTTTTTCCCTCTAAGCTGTGACATTTTTTATGGCCTGTGGTGATGTTTTGACCTACTAATTTAATGATGCTAAATGGCGTGGCAGTTGATTGCCAAAGCATGCGGGCTTTGTAGGCGCCACTCCCACACCCTTACCAACTGAAGGGGGAGGGTTGATGGAGGTGTGAGAAAAAGCTCGAGTTGTGCCTCAAGTGCCGCAAATGAAAGAAATTATATTTATTGCTTTGGCTTAGGCCTATGAATTACTCGTACTCAACTAATGCAATACAAGTGCCCAATATTTTGCCCAGAAAGTTGTGAGATTCTTTGAAAAGAATTGTTCCACTTTTGAAAAATTTTATAATTATGAGCTTTATGTTGTCTAGATGCTTAGATTATGTCTGTGGACAATCTGTTTGGCTTTTCTTCATGTTTCTATTATAAATCCTCTTTCACATTTCCCATTTCATCTACGTCAAAATCCTCTTAGTCTAGACTCAGACACAAAGTTAGAGCGCATTTCAGTGTTTTTTTTTTATATCGTCGGCAGATTCATCTCCGGTTGGATTTCACACCCTGACTACCAAATCCCCAGGTGCTTGATGCACTCTGTTTGGTACTGGCCAAAAGGAAGTAATCCATTCTGCGGGCAGTTTTCAATATCACTTTCAGCGACAACTTCCTGCGCGTCGCATCATCAAAAACTGTTGGCACTTTGCATACAAATGTGGCCCGGGACCGCAGCAAAACTTATCGCAACATTTTAATAACTGCCGGCAACAGTAGCCAAGTTGCAGTGGTTGCCTCTGCCTCTGACTGCGACTCCAACTCCGACTCAGTCTGCGTCTGCGTCTCCCTTTCTAGTTGTACCTCTGTTTAAGCCAAAGCTGTGGCAGCTTTCATTAATTACCAAGAAAAGCGAGTTTTTTTATGCCGCTGCACTTTTCCTGCCAGTCAGGCAGTCAACTCGGCTTCTACCTAGTCTATATATAAGTATTTTCCGCAACTGGCCAGCACGTCAACAGGTTGGTGTTGGCCCTAACTGGGCAGGGCTTCAGGCTCAAGCTGTAGCTGTAGCTGCAGTTGAAGCTGGTTCTTATCTAGCGTCAACATCACGCAACATGCGCGTAATTTTATGAATGAAGTGCTCGCTGCCGGCCAGGATTCGACTCGTATTCGTACTCCGAACTGGTACTGGTCAGGCAGGCTCTTAATTGCACTCGCACCTATTTTTTGTACAGCAGTAGAGGACGGAGAACCGGGACAGTATCAACGGGCAGCAAGCAGCAGGCAGCAGGCAACAGTTTGTCAGCCAGGTTAACAAATTGCGTTAAAGCGTTGCAGCAATCGTGAACCGGTTTTCTGCACATCTGTGCCTCGTTCTGGCGCACTTGTTGCATCAGCATCAGCAACAGCATCATCATCAACAAGATGACTAAGAAGAACAAGAAATGAACAGGCATCACTGGCAAACTGGCAAACTGGTCAAGAAGCCTTTTCACTTGCTGACTGCGACGCGCTTATTAAATATGATTATGCGTTCGATTGCAGGCAGGCAGGCAAACAGGCAGCTTTCAGTTTGGGGCTTGCAACCAAAGACTGGGCACAATCACAGGAAGTGGAGCCGCGCCAGGCGTCGTCACATTGCCGGAGCCATGCTTAGAACCTGCCCAGAATGAAGCGAACACAATTTCATCCTTCCTCTACCCCTACTCTTGACCCTGCCTCTGCCTCTGCCTCTGCCTGTGGCAGGCAACGGCTGCTGCCAACTGCTGCCCACTTTTAATGAAGTTTTCCGTTTCGTGCTGCCGTTTGCTTTCCTTCTTCGCCTGGCTCTTGACTCTATACGGCCTCTTGGCGGTGGCTCCCATTTTACCCTAAAATAATTCGATAAACTTGACATTCTCTTCAACGGTTTGTTTTTAATCAAATTAAATGTACTTTATTTTTTAATAATTACAAAATTGTTCAAATGATATCATAATTATAAGAATAATGTGAAAAATAAATGAAATGTGTTGTAAACTAACTCACTAACTAACTCATCTTATGACTTGTCAATATACTCGGACTTCACATAAAATTTCGAAATGTAACCTAAGAAGCTTATTAAAAAGCTCCTTCTCACTAAGAGTATAAGATATTCGTCCTTTTGCCGTATGATTTTCATTTGTTGTTGTGTAATTGTTGTTCTTGTTATTGCTGCTGCTATTTGGCTGCTGTAATGTCGAGCAAAATAAAAATCCATTGCCCGTTTCAAATGTTTTAATTAAAATTTAATGAATTCAGTGTATTTAATTATGCATTGTTTCTATTTTGTCGTTTTGTGCGCACTCAAAGTATGCTGAAAATTAATTTTAATTGTTTTTGCTTTTATTGTTGTTGTCTGCGTGTTTCTCAGTGCAATGAGTGGCAATCGAGGCGATTATAGGTCCCGAGACTAGGCTCCGGTTTGGCTAGAACATAGCATTGACAATAACAGGCAAACTGGTAATTAAAATAACATTTGTTGAATATTATTTCATAACAAAAACATACGGGCAACCAATTCGACTCTGCAAAATGCAACTTTAATTAACTGACATTTTACAGAGTCGACACATAAACAGACACTAATGTAATAAACAAAGAAAACAAAACGAATATTTTCATGCTTTGCAAACAGCAACAAAAAGCGATTGCAAAAACAAACATGAAATTGAAAACCTAAATTTATATTATTAAATTCATTAATAATTAAAATAGAATCGAGGCCATGTTGACCTACAAATAGGACACAAACTTAAGTTTGTTATTGAAACAATCAATTGAAATATGCAAATGAAATTGCATATTGATTTATATTTGCTTATAAGTTTATTTGCAACATATTTTAACTTGATTTTGGTATATTTTTAATACTTTCAATATCTAATTAGGGTATTCGATTTTAAAACTAACTTGAACTATTATAAAACGCATCTTAGACCTCCCAGCATGTTAGTAGCTGTACTCTGGGGTCAGTGAAAGCTAGAAACCCGAGACTATAACTTATATGATCCGCTAATGCTGCCTTCATAAATTAAGAAATAAATATTATTAAATGCGCTATTAATTAAGCCGAGCAGCGATGCTATTAATTAATAAAATTTCTAAACAAAAGCCGACACGGTCGCCGTTAAGTCTGGCCCAAAAAACAATTAGGCAGCGTTTAAGGTGCAAGTCGGCACGCCCACTTAATAGCGCCCACGGCCGGATGAAATTGTGGTATGAGAAGATGATGAACAAAGCCAAGCGCTGATTGATGGCAATAGACAAATTTGGGTACTGCCACAAAGCCATGTGGCATAATGAAGCAGGTGGCAAGACTGAGTCTGAATCTGAGTCTGAGTCTCGACTCCTACGTGGGTGAGAACTGCCCAAAGAGGATCCCATTTACGCATTAAAATATGTAAATTTCATTTTTAATTTTCAAAGATTTGTAAGTTATTTATTCAAATTCTTTTGTTTGAAGTTACAAAAATTTGTTGTGGATGATTTTTATTTGTTTGTGGTTTTTTTTTAAGTTTTTTTCTTTGATTTGAAGTATGTTTTAAATATTAATTACATTAATTACATATACATATAATTTATTAAAGTTTGATTTTATACACATGCTTATCTGGTTTAAATGCAAAGATCTCAAGTCTAACTTTAATTAACATTTTATTTCATTTCGAATTTCCGTTTTCTTTAGCATAATTTTTGGCGATTTCGCATGTTTTATCATGTATATAATTTATTGTCATGCATGATAAAAACTCATAAAATTTTTGTTTTGTTGTTGTAAATACGTATTTCATATATATATGTGTGTATGTATGGTTGTATGCATGTACTTAAGTATTTATTTTATGAGCTCTTAAATCTAACGAAAATCACGCTTAATATTACTTTATAATTGATGTGGTTTGTATTATTTTAAAGTTTTTTTTTATTGTTGTTTTTCTTGTTCTATGATTATTTTCTTTTGCTATTTTATTGTGTATGATTTCGAATCGTTTTTGTTTATGTCGTGGAAAATCGTTACGCTTGTCGGGCCTTAGGGTTTTATATAGATATACATTTATATATTTTTTTGTATAATTATAATTATATTTGTTGATATTGGTATGTCTAGAGCTTAAACTTGAACAACTGCTAATGAGAATGAGTCACGACTCGACAGACTCGTTAATATTTATGCTAAATGCTAAAAATCGTAATTGCTACTACTTAATATCGAGAAAAATGCCTACAAATTAATATTTGAGTGTTTTGTTGTTTTTGTTGTTTCTTTCTACGAATGCTGCTGTCTATATTCAGTTGTATATATATATATATATGTATGTATATATATATATTGTAGTGGTATTGGTTATTGGTGATGAGAGGGGCAAGCATTTGTAGAGTGGGTTGCGTACCTGCCCCAAAGGCTAATCCAACGGCATCAGTATCAGCATCGGCAGCATCGATTGCATTGATTGATGTGGATCCATCATTTGACATGCGTGTTGTATTGGGTGTATCGTGATGCCAGTCGAGTTGACTCGAGTCGAGTTCAGTTGATGTTGATGTTGAGTCGAGTGGAGTGGAGAGCCTTGGATACAGGTACTTATCACAGCCTTCGAGCGCCGCATGCAAATGTCTTTTCTCAAAATACATTCAACATGTTTCCTCCATTTGCGCTCCATAATAATCAACGTCATTTAGTAATAATTATAAACAGAAAACAAAAAACCTTGCAACAGCAACAGCAACAACCAAACAAAGCAAAAACAACTCAACAAAAAAATCCCTATTAATGACTGAAATCGACTCAATTTCAATTTCTATATCTATGTCTTAATGTTTATGCTGTTGTTGTTGTTGTTGTCTGCTTTTGCTGTGTTTGTGATGTATTTATATGTGTGTGTGTGTGTGTGTGTGTGTGTGTCTATGTATATGTCAATCAGTCTAGCTGGGTTTGGCTGGTGTTTGTTGTTGTTGTTTTTCGTCTTTGACGCGCTGCTCGGTTTAGTAGGTCTATAAGATAAATTAAAGGGAAAGAGAGAAAAAAATACAATAAGCGTATATTAAATTTAATAAGCCATTATCAATATCAGAGCTTAACAAGGGTCACTCGAAAATGTGTGGAAAATCTAACAAAATTAATGATCAAATTGCAACTTTACGTTAACAAATTTTAATAGTAATAATTATAAGGCAATTATTACACATCATTTGTGTGCTACAAATACACTGATTTATTTAGAGACTTCCGAAATAAACTACTTATGAGAGTAGCAAATTAAAAAATATCTTTCAGTAGAGTTCAAATTTGTAATTTTAATAATATATAAAAGTCGAAAGATCAAGACAGATGTATTGAGATATTTTGGAAATTGCAGTAAGAAATTCACTTTCAAAATGTCTAGAAAACCATTGTACGTATACTCTACAAAAAGAATTTAAAAGTATTTAATATGAGATTTTGCAACTTACCACTGGTGGATAGGACATGTATTTATCGCTCATATTGAAGTAGGAGCCATCAGCTGGTGGCGCTGGCGATGGCGATGATATGTAGCTGCCCTTGATGACCAGCGAGGAGGCAGGCGAGGGAGATGGTATATAGAGGCCATTGGAGATCAGCATGTGATCGTCTTTGGCTCGCATGGGCATCCCTTCGATTAGACCCGTAGCACTATTGCGTTGACTGTGCCGCTTGGGATTGGGGAGAGTGCGTGTAAAGTCCGGATTGCACAGCGGGTAGGGGGGCGTGCACATGGAGCTCTCCTGGTATTTGGGAGGATACGCTGTAGACTGTATGATGTCCACGTTCTCGACCAGATATGTGGATGCAGCTGCTTTCTTTTGGACGTCCGCCTGCAATGCAGAGATGGGCAGCTGGTTAGGATTGGGTTAGTCAGTAAGTGGTTTAATATTTGGCTAAATCGTTAGACTAATTACCTTATAAACTGACTGATTGTCATCCTTGGAGTAGGCATCATCGTTGCTGGGCTCCGATTCGCCTTGGGACTTGTTTTGACGACGAATGACAAACCAGGCAACAAGTGCCGCATTCAATACCAGAAGAACCATGGCAGCCGAGGTAATCCCTATGATCATCACATTGGGCAGCTCATCCTTCTCCGTATACTCTGCCGAGTGAGGCTGCGATCCTTTGCTCAAGGTGAGCTTGAGATCCGGCAGGAATTTGCTGCCACCTGCCTCATTGTGGGCCATAACGGAGAAGTAGTAGGTGCCACCGGGCTTCAGGCCTTCCAGCGTGATGTTATGCTGCCCCACCTTGGCATCCACATACTTGTACTTATCTTCACCATGCTGCTTGAAGCGGATGCGGTAATAAGCCTGCATGCCACCATCGAAGCCAGCTGTCCACAGCAGCTCCACACTCGTATCACTGACATTTCCCACCCGCAACTGCACTGGGACATCTGGACGCGAGGGCTTACTGAACTCTATTGTGGTGCTGGCCTGACCCATGGAATTGCGCACCACACACTCGTACTGTCCATAGTCGTCCGCTGAAGTGCTCTCCACGAGCAGAGCGGACTCAAAGTGCAGCGGATCCACCTGACGATCGACACTGGTGAATTTGTTGCGTCGCTGCATCTTGAGATCCTTGCCATGTCGTCGCCAAATGAAATTGGGCTGTGGCGAGGCCAGAGCACGGCAAATGAGCTGGGCCCGAACTCCCAGACGTGCTGCGAATCGTGTATAGCCAGGAGAGTGATCAATTTCAGGAGCAGCTGTAGTCAATAGAAATGTGGGTTAGTTGCTGTCAAGGATTGCCCCAAAAAAAGAGCTCTACAACTTACTCTGCACCACGAGAAGCACATTCTGTGACGCTGCCGGGCCACGTTGATTGTCCACTGTACAGGTGAAGTTGCCAATGTCGATCCGCTGAACATTCTCAATGTGCAGGAAGGCGGTGTTGTTCTCAAAGCTGGATGTGGTGCGTGTTGCAAAGTCGTAGCCTGGTCGGGACCAGCGCACATGGGACGCTTCCAAGGGACGAGCTTGGACTTGACAGGCCAGAACAGCCTGCTCGCCAGTAACAAAGCTCTGACCCTCAGTGACAGAGGTTATAATGGGTGCATCTATTTGAAGATTATGATGAGCAACTGACCAGATTGGCGGGTTCACTAAATTGTACTTACACTCGACCATCACTTGAATCTCCAGCATGGCTGTGCCTTGAGTGTTGAGTGCCTCACACACATAGATACCCGCATCGTTGCGACTGAGGCGACTGATGTTGAGACGAGGTCCATCTGAGATCAATCTTTGACCGCTCAACGAGTTGCTGCTGATGGGAAGACCATCCTTTGTCCAGGTGTAACTTATGGTCATGGGATTACCGCTGGCATGAAGTTCCACTTGAAGTGGTGCCCCTTCAACACCCACAAAAGTGGTAATCTGAGCGGTATCGAACTTGGGAGGAACTGTATTACAATAGAGAGTATTGCTTAGAAGAGCTAGAGTGAGAGGTTTTAATAAATATCACTTACAGAGTATGTCCAGACTGATAGTTTCGTGTACACTGCGCTGCAGGACTTCATTGTGACTCTGGCAGGTGTAGATGGATCCATCGAGATCTTGCGTAATATTGACATGCATTTCCAGTGTGGATACCGAACCACCCCAAAGACCAGGTCGATTAGCCAAATTAAGTCCCTCAACGGGTATACCATCCTTCCACCAGCTAATTTTGGCAGGTGGATTACTAGAGCTGGAATCACAGATCAATTTGGCACGTATGCCAGGCACCAAATTCTTGGGTGCAACACTGATCTTGACTGTCTCAGGTGGGACTAAGGAATGTAACATTTTAGAAGAGATCATACCTAGTACAAAGAAGCTAGCTACTTACAATGAACTCCCAGAGTTTTGGTAGCAAATAGTGGAATATCGATGGCAGCATTTTGAACTTCACACTTGTAGATGGCATTGTTATCAGAGGCATTCACCAGAAGAGATAGTTCTGAGATGATCTTATTTTCCGTTACCTTGGATGCTGCATTCACTCGCTTATCGTTCTTATACCACTGCAATGAGGGAGGAGGATTGCCTCCAGCCGAGCTGCACTGCAGTTTTAATATGGAGCCGGAGATGAGAATGTCACCATTGTTGTAGCCAGTCAGCAAAGGAGGCGAAGGAGGATCTATATGGAACAGATTGTGGCTAAAGCAAACTGCAACAGTTTCTTAACCTTTGTTCTACTTACACAAAACATTCACCGTGTGGGAGCCGACAACATTCTGAGAGAGCTCCGCATTGAGGGCATGACAAACCGTGATAAAAGTGCGACTTTGGGAGTCGATGTTCAAGGTGATGTTGGAGCTGCTCACCCAGCCACCATCCGAGCTGCTTATCGTCTTAAAGGTACCGTTTGTCAATGGACGTCCATTCATGGACCAGTTGATTCGAGCCGGAGGATTTGAAGGAGCCGTAACGCAGCTCAGCTGCACTGCATCCCCGACCTTAGCCTGGGTAGCTCCACTGAGGAATACGTCCTTCGGTGCGTCTAGATTAAAGATGCGGTTACAACCAGGAAGCTAAAGGCGATTTAATTGGGGACTTACATAAGACGGTCAAGTTGAGTTCGGCACGCAGAGGTGTGTTTGATAACAGATTCTTCGCTTCGCAGACCAAATTGGCACCATTGTCAGATGCATTGGCCGTAAACTTGTACACATTCTCGGAGAGACGACCCGAGGTACGCTGCGGTGAGTTGACAATCTCACCATTGCGATACCAAACCAACTGAGCTGGTGGATTACCACCACGACTGCGACACGCGATTTGCAGCTGTTGACCACGACGCAAGGTCTCGCCTTGACTGTATCCCTCAAAGAATGGCGGACCAGGAGGGTCTGATGAAGAGAAGTGCACAAATGAGATACATACAAGAGGGATACAACTTTGGGTCGACTTACAAAGCACAGACAGCTGGACTTGAGCACGCATGGGCACATCCGGAGGCAAGGCCTTGTGACGCGCCTCGCAGGAGAATTCCTTGTAGTCATCATCGGAACGCGGTTGCAGATGCAAGGTGGAGCTGGTGCGGAAGCGTTTAGCTGCAGTTTGATTCACTGTGACAATGGGCACTGCGAGAGGCAGCTAAAGTCAGACAAATTCAAAATGCTTAACTCAATAAGGGACTTACCCAATGTCACTGGTGTCTCTCCCTGATACCAGACAATCTCGGCCGCAGGATTCGCATTCTCAGTGATGCACTGAAGCGTTAAATTCTGACGCTCGATGACCTCAACCTTGGCATTGCGTGAATATCCATCGATATAAATGCTGCTCGGCGCTGCCACAATACTCAGTTTGGCATTAGCCCGAATTGCCGGATTGCCAGCGGCAGGACCCACCTGGCACTGATACTCCGCATCATCCTCGAGCGTAGCGTTCTTTATTTGCAAATTGTATGAGCCATGGGCGGCATCCACGAGTACGGAATACCGCGGATAACCGGGTATCACCGCCGAGAATCCTAATGCAAATCCGTCCTTGGTCCATTGCACCTTTCCAGCCCGGGCGGAGACCTCACAGCGCAGCAGCGTATCCGTGCCCTCCAGTATTTGCAGATCGTGAGGAGTAACCCGGAACTTTTGCACAGCCGGTGGAGAGGGTGAGGATACGGTTACCTGGCCATTGCAGTTGATGCCAACTGAGGAGTAGAAAATGAAGGACAAATTCGCATATTGTTAATCGGCACGTTCGACAATTGTGCACGTAGTTGGCAACTGCAGCTGAATCCAGTTGAATTGCCAACTCAATCGACAAGTCGACAAATTGACAAATCGACGAATCGACCTGTCACACCGTCACAGAGTCAGAGTCAGAGTCACAGTTACATTTACCTACTTTTTTGCAGCCCACACATAAAATACACATTACTTAAGCGTAAGTCCCAACGACACAGCTCAGTCACATCTCACTAATTTGGAACAACTTTTATTTTATTTTCCCTTTATTTCTTTCGTTGCTCACACATGGCTCCCATCTGTATAGATAGTATGGGAGTATGGAAGTAATGGGAGTATGAGAATACGAGTATGTGTCAGGGCACTCTCAGGTTGTCATTGAGACATGGACATGTCTCTGTCTCTATCTTCGTCTTTGTTTTTGTCTTTTAACCATGGTCTGAACGCTGCCAGTCTGTGTGTCGCTGTATCAACCCACACCTAAGCGAAGTAGGTCTACAGCTTGCGGCTCATTAGCATTAAAATGTCTTAAAGAAAAGACCAGGCCACGTTCGATACCAAATTGAACAGACTACTTAACTGTAAGTATGTGAGTGTGTCAGTATCTGTATATGTGTATATGTATGTTGTCGTCAACCTAATCAGCATTAGAGCAATCTACATAGGTAATATAAAAGCCCGCACACTGTCCACAGTCCATAGAAAAACAGAGCTCAATTAATTGACAAAAAAAAAACTAAATCTACAACATTTTGCAAATTCTATTAATTTGAAGTCGAATGATATAATGCGATTAACTCGTTTCGTCTGTCAATTTATCAAATTAACAATATGCTTTACCATTTATCCATTGCAATTAATTATCATTTATCAAACAACACACAAATATCTCATTCATTTTCAACTTGATTGGCAATCAAAACAAGTTCAATTAGTTTCATCCAAAACAATTAAATGCTCAAAGAAGCCAATGCTAAAAACAGAACAAATTAAACTGGTTTTTCAAATGTGAATACCAGTATAATACGATATTGATTGCAGTGCGCTTTTTTTGAGCATTTTTGTGCCACTGTGCGGGACAGGAACCAGCTAAAGTAAACATCCGAACACTGCGTGAGACGTGCCTACAAATGGCTCAACAAATAAACGTCGATGTCGTGGACTTCATCAATGGATTAATTGATTATTTGTCGTAGACAAGATGGACCTAGGCTCAATGCTCTTGAAATGAACCCGATTTCCGTTTTGGACTTGGACACGAAATGAACGACATACATTTACATATACTATACACATACATACACGTAGATAGATAGAGCTATACATTGAGTATGATTTAGTAACCACGGAAACGGAGCGCATCGACCACCCGCAGTTGGAGTTAGTCACTCAATTTACATGTGACTGACAGACTGACTGACTATGCGACTATATGACTGGGCTGCATTACTTGGCCCAAAGTTCAAGCAATTAAGTCCAGAGACCAAGAGACAGTTGACCAACTGCACACCCAGAACATTTCCTGCGGCAATTAACCAACAACAACAGCAGCAACAACAAAAACTGCACAAGTTGACAGGTTTTGCGAAGACAACAAAAACACAAGCCAAGCCCAAGAAGCGTCTCCGGTTGGCTACAACTCATTTAGTGTAATTACGAGGCGACTACCCTGTTCCCCACTCATATACATATATATATAGTATATATACAAGACAATAAGCAGTGGGTAATTGTCACACACATATGCATGGCAGGATGGCCAACAAAGAAATCCTTGAAGTGTGACAGTAGGAAGCACCGGCAGTACACTCAGCATAAAGTCAGTGAGTGAGAGAGAGAGAGAGAGAAGTGAAAAACAGAAAGAAAAAAACAAAAAATGAAAAAGGAAAACACAAGCTGTAAAGTATAGTAAAGTGCAAAGTAAATGAAAGACGAACTGAAGTAAACCGGTTTCCCATTTCATTCATGTCTTTGGAGCTGTGACCAGTGGTCAAGGAATCGCCTGCTGGTCTTAGGACTAAGGGTTGCCCAGTAATTGTCAACTGGGCCCACAAATTGTACGCAAACTAAACTAACAGCTTAACCGCAAAACCGTTCCATGCAGTCCGTCGATGTTGTTGTTGATGTTGATGATGATGCCACTGCCGATCCTGTGACTTTGACTCGAACTCGGCCACAAGTTAAGTGAGTGTATACTACTCTACAGCACTGTATGTGTCTGTATGAGCCGGCCTAGGCCTAAAGCTTGCTAATAGTTTTGAGCATGGTCTGTTGTGGACAACGTGTGGCAAGCGAAGCAAGCGAAGCGCAACGCCGGATGTCGCACTAATGGTCAACGCAAAGACGCAACCGTCTCTCTTCTCCTTTACACTATGCACTACACTCTGCCTCTTCCCCTCGTCTCTCGTCTCTTGTCTCTTGTCTCTCATCTGCTTTGTAAGTTAAACTATCTACAAGTCATTAACTCATACAAAGCCAGCGACTGTCGCACAGCAGGCAAGAGATAGAGACAGACAGACAGATGCCTATTGCGTGTGCAACAGAGAGCGCATCATATATAGTCATTGTTGTTGTTGCAGCGACAATCCAAAGTGAAGTGGCCTGAACCTGGATCTGGACTCTGTTACACTCTACACACACACACACACACACACACACACACACACACACACACACACTACACTACACTACACACTCATACTCTCGACTGGACCAACGCACATTTTGCTTTATGCTTTTGCTTCCTTTTTTTGTTCTCTCGCCTTCTGTTGCCTCTTGTTGTTGTTGTTTTTAATATTTTCTTTTTCTACAATTGATGCTGTTGCTGTCGTTGTTGTTTCTGTTGTTGTTGTTGTTGTTATCAAGACCAGTTTCCAGTTTTGCCGCTGGTTTCTGTTTTATGCTTTCAGTTTGCTCTGTTTGCCTTGCAACTTCAGCGCGTTAATGGAAAATATTGTGGCATATCACAGGAAATCCGGTGAGTTTTTTTTTTTTTACTCGCACTCCTTTTAGCGTCAGGACACTTAGAGTGCACACAAACAACAACAGCAGCAATAACATGAACAAACATATCAACAACAACAGCAACAACAACAGCAATAACAGCACGCACTCGAATGACTTTGACAAAATTAACGGCCACATAAATCTCTCCTATAGAGCTCTAGGCGCTCTTTGCGGCTTTGCGTTATAAATTTAATTAAAATTTCTTCCTTTTTTTTTTGTTGTTGGTTTTGTTTTATTTTATTTTTTTGTATTTTGTGCCTTTTTGGTTGTGTTTGCTATGCTGTTGGCGCTACGAGCTCTGTTAATTTAACAAATGTCTTTTATTATATTGATTAAAGCGGCTTTGGTGTCAAATTTGTTGTCAGCTATGTTAAGCGCCCACAAAGTGTTTGGAATTGTTTTAAATGGCGCAACGAATAGGATTTTTGAGGGTAGCCATGACAATTATTTTCAACATGTGGCTTAGAGCTACCCCCAACACACACCCACACACACACACACACATACACCATGAAGCGGATATGTGGAAAGGCTTATAATTTGAAAACCAGTTAAGTAAATGATGTGCACTCGACTCGACTCAGTGCAGAGACTGAACATAAGGATGAGGATAATTCTGAGGATAAGACAGAGCCTCTTAGGTCTGTAGTCTATTTAGATAATTTCTCAAAGCGGTTTTCCTGCTCTCATATCGTATTGGCTTAGACGTTGGCATTGGCATGGGTTGTAATTATATTTTATTTATAGAATAAGATGATTGCTTACTACACGTCTCCATATAGACAAATATATGCTCAGATTTCACAGCATGTTGTCAAATTTAAGAATTGCTTTAAATCACAACCCGCATAAAAAATTAAATCTATCAATCAACCGCAGAATTCCAGAAAACTTGTTTTGCAGACTATCTGGTATATTTACATTAAAATTCAGAGTGTTCTTCTTTGTCTTTCTCTCAGCGCAATTCAAATTAAAATATTGAACTGTGTAAGAGTTCAAGTTAATTGATGTCAACATTCAGTGTATTTATTATTTATGTGCATATTTTGTCAGTTATAAATATGTAATTTCCTTGTAAATATATATTATCATATTGAAATTAATTTAATTTCACATAATTGTGTATGCTGTGCAATTGTCACTCTTTTGTGATTCCTTTTTTTATAATTTCAATAACAATATTTTGCAGCATCCTTCCTTCATATTCACTTTTCGTCGATTTCAATATTCTTCTTTATTGTTGTGTGCTCTTGGCTATCTTTATTGCTCTGCCCAGCCTTTTAGACCTTCTCCAGTGTCACGGGCCGTACATTTAATGTTCGCCTTGGGCACGCTTAATAAATTCACAATAAAACGCATTTGACTCACGATACTCCACAATAACGACCTCCAAAGTATACCTCCTCTTTCTCTGTGTCTCTCACTCTCTGTCTTTATCTTAACTTGGAAAGTTCTGGGTAAATTTCACACAAATTGCCGCATTACCAAGTCTGTCTGTCTGTCTGTCTGTGTGTGTGCTTGTGTGTGTTTGTGTTGTGCCTTGTGCACTGATTGAATTATAAAATTTGCAGCTGAACAAATGTGACCAGCCATATCAAATGGTTATACACACAACACCATCGCCATCATCCGCACCATCTATAGTTCAAGCACCATCCTGTACCCCCTCTCCCTCCCCCGCACCATTAAGCGGACAGCCTCTTTGGTAGCAACGTTAAACTAATCAACTAATTTGCTATGAACTTTGCGGTCTGCACAAATTAGAGCGCCATTGCCCGGGACAGGGCCCAGAGTGGGATGGAAAGAGTGCGAGAGAGCGAGAGAGAGCTAACCGGCCAGCCATAGCATTAACATTAATTATTTTCTGCTTCATGAGCATTTTAGATGAACATGAACGAGTCCGGCGATGAAGATGTACGCCCAGCTACTCGGACCGGAGAAGCTTTCATCTTTAATTAATTAATAAAAATTATTGCCCCTTTTGAACTCTCTTGGCTGTCAACTATTTTTTAAATATGTACCCAAAAATATTTCCCTTTTATTTCAAGTTTTGCTTCAGTTTATGCTCTTGTTATTTTGTTGTTTTTTAATTTTTTTTTTTATTATTTGTTCTGTCCAACCGCAACAGAAAAAATTGTTTTGGAAATTGAAAGTATTTTGCGGCCGGCGCATGCGGGCAGGGCAATTAGTTAAATTAAGGATGGAATTTTGCAAAATTTATTCGAGTCAGAAATTAAATACAAATTGTTTAGTCAATAGCTAAATGTACAAATATTAAAGCATAAACAAATGTTATCAACATTGGCCAAATATGGCAAATTGAGCACATAAACCATAGAATACCAAAAAACTAAGCCAAACAAAATGAGAAAAAATATCAGATACTCTCATGGAAACATAAAATGTCGGCTAACAGAAATACTAAAGCTTAGCAACACTTTTAAAATGAAATTTAACAGCATTCGGAAGAGCCGAAAAAATAACAACGCAAACAAAATAAATAAATAAATCCAAACCAATTTTTGTGTATTTTTTTGTAGTTATGTTTGTTGTCTTTTTCACAATAAAAAATAAACTAGAGAGAGAGAGCCGAAAACAGTAATAGATTTGATGATTTTATGACTATAAGCCACTCAACGGAACATTCAAAGGTTTATACGTTCGTCCGGTTCTGTTGTCCGACCCCGTTCGATATGTTTTGTTGTTGTTGTCACCAGCGCGTAGGCTGAAGTTGAAGATCTCAAACTCCCACATACAGGCGGAGGGTAAAATAATGCTTTTGAAAAAAAAAATTGACAAATTTTATTAGTCATAAATTTTGGGCAAGTATTAAAATCATAGGCAACACCTAGGCGAGCACCAAAGAACTGAAAAGATGGAAGAAGAAGACGATGAACAAGAGTGCTGTGTCGGCAGTCTATGAAAATAAATTAGGCAGTGAAAATATTAAAGAAAATAGCAGGAACAAGACTAAAAAGAAAGTTGGTCCAATGAAGCAATGAGGACGAACCTCAAGCGCCTTAAAATATGCAACAAAATATTATTTAGTGCGCTCGTAAAACTTGGGTGGGTGTTTGTCTGCAAATGGCCAAAGTTTGTGCCACTTCTTGTACTTATTGTTGTTATATATTTTGTGGTAGGCAAATTAATTTTTGGAATATTTTTCTTTTGTTTGTATTTTGTTTCCTTGGCTGTGAAACACTGCAAACGTTAAGTTAAGTTTGAATCTTAGCAGTATGACTACCGGTCTTAAAGCCAAAGCCCATACACCCACACACACACACACACACATACACAATCACAGCTGGTCCATTGACACAGCCCACAAGTCCGTAGGGTATTTGAATAAAAAATCTAGGGAGCAAAAGAGTATGAGTATATTCGTAAAAATGGTACAGCAATAGACTCATAAAGAAATCAAAAGCAACATTTTGTGCTAGCCATGGCTTTAAAAAACCAGTTCGAGTGCCACTAACTAACTGAGTCGTCGCCACAACCTACGTGCCTCAAATACGGGTTTATGAATGGCTACCGCCATATGAATGGCTTACAAAGACGACAAAGACGTGGGCCGGCAACGACGGACTGACAAATCCCTCTCTCAATCCAAAGGAAGCCGGGGAAGAGAGGGGCATTCAGCTGCGGCGCATATTAAACTGAATTTCAATTTAGCTGACCAGCTTCAGCTCCAGTCCCAGTCTCAGCCCCAACTCTGACTTTAGCTCTAGCCTTAGCTCTATATTTGTATGTATATCATATACGCGAGTATACGAGTGGCAAGTACATATATGTATATATATATATCTATGTGTTGAGCACCCAGAGCACGCACCTGGCTAAAACTTTTTTGCCCGGCTTAGCGAATCGGCGGATAGTCGCATTGGCGGATCGACGGATCGACGGATCGACAGCTCTGGCAGCGATCGACGGCTGCACTTGTCGTTTGGCAAATGCCAAGACACGAAGCTATTGCATGCCACACTTGCCTCTTGCTGTTGCCGTTCCCCGTTGCTGTTGGCCTGTGTATGTGGCAGCTGCATAATTATAATGTCTGGGCTCAATCGGCCCGTTGGCTCTGTATTACCTTATTTTATTTCTGTTTTTGTTATTGTTTTTGTTTTTCTGAATGTCTTGTCTTTTCAAGCTGTTTGCCTGTCTGTCTCGCCAAAAGGTCAAACTGCATATTTCTGCTGTTTTTTATTGACGTGCTGAACTTTGTAGACGTGGCTAAGTGTGAGACCAAGAAATGAGTTTATCATGCAACTGGGTTAAAAATATTTTCAAACAAATTTGCAAAGATTATGGAAATTTAATATAGTTATAAAATAAAAGTATTTGATGTTATTTGAATAGCCGTATACAAATATTTGAAGAGCTCTCATAAACATGTTTTATGCAAAAAGAGAAGTATTTTTATTTGTGTAGGAAACCATTTAATCTACATAAAAATATGTGCAAATTCCATAGCAAGGCGAGTTAAGAAAATATCAGAATCATAAATTCAAAGCTGACAGATTATTTTATTTTTATAACTTTTTGAGATAAACAATTTTTGTTGATAATACTTGTATTCTGTATATCCAGTTTCGAAATGATTGTCATAAAACACACTGAATTATTATAAAAGCTTAAGCGGAATGTATTAATTTATCGACTTGTATGAATATTATCTGTAGGATTCTTCACTAAAACGTGACATATAAGCTTTAAGTCTGTTTCGCATAAAAAGTATAATTTTTTCTCATTAAGTCAACGATAAAACAGAAAATATTATGCAAATAATATGTATGCAATTCCATTTGCCTTTTATTTATTTGTATATATATTTTACATTTTTTTTTATTTTTCATTTTATTGCCGTGTACCCGCGTACACGTACTATAGTGTATCCATGAATGAGTTTCTGCGAGTCTGTTGAAAAGTTTTTAGTATATTTTGGAGTGTGAGTATTGTGTTTGGCTTTTTGTTTAATATTATTTATGTATGCAGATTGAAACTTTTTTCTGAATGTGGGATTGTGTGATTTTGGCTTTTTGAAGACCGCTCGTTTGTTGTTTTTGTAAATTTTAATGGCTGTGTGATTGCGGACAAAACTGTTCATATTACCTATTTATAATTTCAAGGATACGTTCATTAAGTCTTAAGATTTATGTGCGTTTCTATGGAGGTGCGTGTGAACAAATGCGGGCGATGTCCAGATATTTAATTTGTTCATCTCTCGAGATACATTTTATTTAACACTCTACCTCCAAATTGACTTCTTTGGCCGCCGGTTTAAGAACTCAAAAGCCAGTCGAGCGCGTCGGGCCTGAAATTCAAGTTATCTGACAGCATTTTAAAAACTACTCGAGCATAACATTTGACTACGAGGCTTTGGCCAAAAGTTAGATAATCAAGCGACACACCAAAGCCAAAAAGATACACTTGCACTGCAACTGGCAAGACGAAACATGAAACAAACACGGTCACATCGAACAGATTAATGGCTTCAAGCTGATTAGTTTGAGGCCAAAACAACAGACAACAGACACACTGCTGAAGTCTAGGGACAAGAGGCAAGACAAAGGCCAGTCAACAGTGGAAGCCATAATTAAGGAAAGCCGCCGAAGTCGTTGTTTAGTTCGAATTTGTAAATCATAGACAAGTTAGGAAGAAACGGTGCGGGGCATAATGCTCCATATGCCCAACAACCAAAATCTTCATTTGTCAAAATTAACACTCGGCTTAAAGCCAAGAGCCATCTTTGTTGTTGTCGGCTCTATAGGTTGCTAATGTTTTGCTATTTTAGCAAAGTAGTTTTAGACACGATGCGTAGGTGCAGTCATCATTTAATTATTTTTACATTTATCTTTTAATATTTTACTGAAATTGCTTTTAAGTCTATTGGGTTTTATTTATTATTTTTTATTTTTTAAGAGTTTTGCTGCCTTTGTTTTGACTCTAGTTAAATAAACATGCCTATTTTTCTCTTTATTTTTTTTTTTGTATTAAGCATCTTAGATACTTTTCTTATAGATGAAATCTTTTTTATATTTATTCTACCAATTATTAATTATTAATTATATTAGCATTAATTTTTTCCCACACTCTATCAATCTAAGTTCTTGTTAAATTTTGATAATTGACGACTTCGACCTACTATTTGACCATAATATGCTTGTTGTAAACGTTGTTTTACCTGTTCTTGCTAACTGAAAACGGCAAATTGAAAAAAAATGAACACTAAACAATTTTCACATTGTCGCGTCTTGTTATTAATTCAATTTTTTTCTTTATTATTTCTTTTTTTTGGGCCAGAGTTACCGTACACTTTTGTGGGTTTTCGGACACGTCCCTGGCAGTTTAATTGCGCCAGCGGAGGGGAAAAAGGCACTGACAACTGCTGTTGTCCAAAACCGGCTTGGGCGCGTCGCACACACACACACAAACACAACCACACACACCCATACACACACTGACAAGTCATAGCCATCCATCATTATGAAATGTGTATGTGTGTACAAGTTGAAGTTGAATTAGTATCTGTGAGCTGAGCTGCACCTGCTCGCATTTTGTTGGCCTGGGAAGACCGAGTTGAGTTGAGTTGAGTTGAGTCGAGTCGAGGCCTCCTTCATTGATAGTTTCATACACTGGGATCTCAACTTTCGCATGCGCAAAGTTGTCGGACAACATATGCTGACCATCCAGCTATAGTTCCAGCTCCAGCTCCGCTCCAATTCAAGCTGGGATCTGTCTCTATAGCTGGAACCGGACCAGCTGGCTCACTTCAGATACAGCTTTAGCTTCTGTTTTTGCTGTGATTCTGCGTAGAGTCTGGTCTGGTCTGGTTTGCTTTGCTTTGGTTGGGTTTTTCTTATTGTTTTTGTATTGCTTTTTTGTGTGTTGCTTTTCGTTTTTTTTTCTGCTTTTGTTTTTGTGCGACCAACGTAAGTTAATATGACTTGTAGCACGATGATTGCTTCCTGTGCCGAGCGAGTGGCTTTAAAACTCTCGCACGACGCTCTTGGGCGCTGACAGCGACGCTGACGACGCTGACGACGCATCATCAGCTTTTGTTGGCCAACTTCTGCTAACTGACTTTTGTTTATGAATGAAAAAACGCTGCTGCTTTTGCTGCTGTCGCTGATGGCGGAAGTAATAAATTAATTGAGTAAATATCGATTCGCACTGTTGGCAGAGCTGACTTGTTAATTGGCAGCACTTGAACAGCACACACACACACACACACGCACACACATTCAACTTGCAGCCATTTTGCATAACTAAATTGGCTGGCATAAGGGAATAGAAGTAGAAATAGAAGTAAAAATTCAGCTAAATCATGTTTGCGTGAATTCATTCAACTCAGTCAAGCTCGTCAACTCAACACCAACTGGTGTCGTATCCTCAGCGTCCTTCTCTTTCTCCTGCTCCCTCTCTCTCCCTCTGCTGCTCTTGATGTTCCGCAGATTAATGTCCATTGATAGCGCATATTCAACTGCGCAGCGATGGTATTAATGCAGCTTGATAATTTATTGAAAGCGCTTCTAATGAATTTTTATGTTTGCCTTAAAGTAAACATCAGCATGTTGAGCTTCGCTTGCAAACCGAAGAAAATGATAGAAGCAGAGTGTGAAGAGAATGCAGAGAAGGAAAAGGAAAAGGAGGAGTACTTTGCTTACTTGGGGTACTTTCTGGGTGCTTCTAAAACGCTACTAAGTGCCTTTTAACGGCTGCTTCCGCCAGCGATTTCAGCGTTTGACTTGTAATTTTCGTACGTAAAGCGTTTTTTATGGCAGCTTTTTATAGCAGCATATGCCAACAACAAGCTGCCTCATCGTGCGTACTAAACTTAATTAATTGGCCAACGGCGTTGTTTAGCAATTATTATTACTAGTTCTTTCTCATTTTCGGTTTAGTCTAACGAACTCTGATTTGAGCTCAACAAGCGATGAGTGTGAAAAACTGTAACACTATGAATATTTAATTTTCACACAGCGTCAAACAACTTTAAAGCTTCTTTAGCCCGACGGAAATCTCATTAATTGACAAATGAAAGTAATAGTTATAGAAAGTATAGTTATAGAAAATTCCAATATTAATTAGTGAGTATTAAGGTAATATAAGCAGGTTTACATATATATATGATTATGCGTTGCGGTTGCAGCCATATACTGATTGTATCTGATTGCTTTAAAAAAAATATCCATCCACAGCGAACTTTACACGTAAAATATCTTTATTTTTGCCATAATTTTTTGATGTTTTCTTACTCGTTTTTGGTTGTGTTGCTGTTGCTTTCTCGAGTGTTGCAGTTGTTGCTTTATCGCATCGATCTGCGCGTCATGCATAATTGCATATATCAGATGCAAACACCTAACTGTATACATGTAAACATATATATATACATATGTATATATATACGTATACTCGTTATGAACGAGCCGTCATAAGCAGCGTTGGCAACAACAATCAAAAGGCAACAGCAACTGCAACTGTTGCAAGTTGTTTGCTCTTGCTGCTGTTGCTGCTGCTGTTGCTGTTGTTGACGCCACCTAACTGTCAACTTTCTTTTTTCGACGGCGCACATAATTACAGCTAGCGATATGGTGTGTGTACGAGTATCTGTGCATTAAGTTTTACTTGCATGCAATTAGCATAAAAAATATCAACAGCGTTTGCATTTATATAACGCTACAAATTATGCATCATTGAAGCTGCCACAGCAGCAGCAGCAGCAACTGCGACAACGGCAGCACCAAATTGCACTGACGTTGAATAATGACCGAAAATGCAATGGCAACAGCCTCAAAGTGCAACTTGCAGCCGCCACGAGCCGCCAGTTGCCACCGCAGTTGCCACAACTTCAACTTCAGCTGACGACAGACATCCGACGATGATGGAGATGCAGCTCGAGACGTCCGAAACGCCCGAGACGAAGCAAGCTCATGTACTATACTCTGACTGCCGTGTGGTAGGTGCCGTGCCACTGACACCTCACGCACGCCCACTCCTAGTTGCAGTCGCTGTCGACGTCGCAGTCGCTGTCGCCATCGGCGTCGCTGTCTCAGGCCCACTTCAAATGCTGTGGCATTGGCTGCAAATCTGCAATTTCAAACACAGACAAAACCACAGCTCGATAGACATAATCATTGCGCTTAAGATTGACGCATAGCGATGGAACATATCATATCTATGAATATCAAATTATAAATATAAATGCACTACAAATTTTTGAAGATACTTTTTATCAGAGACTTAATTGCAAACTAATAAAACTCATAAAATACTTGATCATTATTTTCTTTGCAAAATAATAAATCTCATAAAATAATGATTATTTTAAACCATTTCTGATCTGATAATTTTGTTTGTTTGTTAGAAAGGTTCTAAATCGACGAGACAATGCTCCAACAAGTAGAGTCTAACAACTTTGGTAAATATAGTAAATAAAAATAATAAAAATATAAATAATGAATTATAGTTATTATTACAAAATAAAAACTTAACTTGCTTACTCTCAGCTTACATTCATCTTACACTTAAATAACTAACAGCATTTAATCAATGTGGTAAATTATAAAAGCAGCAAAAAATAGGTTGGTAAATTTGTAAAATATTCCATTAATAAACATAAACATTTATGGAGATTATCAAATCGAAAATGATGCGAATGACATGTAGATAATATTTATTTATTTTGTGACTCCCACGAAAAACGTGTGAGAAGAGCATAAAAAACGAAAGACAAAGCAAAGTAAGGTCGCTCAAATAACCATATCGATAACATAAACAAGCTCATCTCTAATTCACATATGCTTATGACTGGTGTATATATATATATGTATGTTTGTATATTACATATGCATTGAAAATACTCGTAGGCACGACTCGCAAGTTGGCAGATGGGAAAAGACTCGGCACGCATGAATAGACCCATAGAGTCATCCATAGACAGCTTGGCGCTTTGAAAGCGCATTTGAGAGGGGGACTGAGAGGGGAACTGAGGGGGACTGAAGCTGAATTTTCACTCACTTGACGCTCAAAGTGGTGCAAAATAAGCGCAGCGATGGCCCAACATAAAGGAGAAATACACACATATATACATACAGTGAACAGTGTGTACACATCTGATTGTATGAGTTTGTAAAAAGACAAACAAAATGAAAGCGTATAGCAGTTAAAAATAAAATAAAAACGTAGGGAAATAGGTACAAAACGAAGTGCAGAAGATGAGAAAAGTTATATAAAAAAAAAAAACAAACACAAAAAATTGGTTCAATTTAGCACAAAGACAACACGGTGCACACAAAGGAGGGGCAACATCACATCAGGCAACATCACAGCATTGGCAGCATCGGCTCATGATGGGTATATGCGGCATGGGGCATGGGGCATGGGGCATGAGCCTATTTGCAGCTCAGTTCAGCTAGGTTTTCATTCTTTCTTTTTTTTGTGTTTTTATTTTTTTTTTTTTGGTATATTTTCTGCAGTCCAAACGAGCGACAACAACTCGTTAGCACAAATTTGCTATGTGGGGTATTTAATGGCAGTAGGGATGGACGAGTTGAGGGGTCGATGAGGAGTGAGGGTTGAGAGTGAACACTCCTCCAGTGCTGTCAACGCCTTTTAAATGGGCAGCGACGAAAAAGCTTTTTACAATAGAATGAAAAACCAAGTAAAACGCGTTCCCAAAGCCGCCGCCAAAAACAGGAAAAGTCACTCCATTTTGTTGCTGTTGCTGTTGTTGTTGTTCTTGATGTTGCTGTTGATATTTTGGCAAATTTTCATAAACTGTTATTTATTTTTATTGCATAAAGAAAATGTAAGCAAAAAAGCAAAAGACGTTGCAAAGTTGCGAGCAATTTTCTGCTGCTTTTCGTTTTTTTTTTTTTTCTCTGGGTGTGTGTGTGTGTTAATTTTTTTTGATGTTGTCGTTTTGCTGGCAAAAGTCTGTGGCGGAAGTGAATTTGCAAAAAACACCACAACATACACCCAAGTACTACAAAAAGAAACAGAAAAGGAAAATGCTGTGCGCTTTTGACCAGCTTCAGCCAAAGGCGGCGCAAACAGAAAATGTTTGCAAAACACACAGAAACAACAACAACAACAACAACTATATATACATATATAAATTTATATTGTAGAAGATGTGAAAAAAAATATAAAAAAAGAGTGTCAGACTGAGCGACTCGTTGAGTACAGGCAAATATGCAGCAGTTACAGCAATAACAACTTGGAAGCGCATTTTATTTACATAAAAACAAATGACCAGCATTTTGTGCGGGTCTCCAAGTTGTTAACATCGGGTAGTCAAAGTCAAAGCCAGGAGTGAGTTGTACAAAATGGAAACAAAAAACAAAAAAGGAAATAAAAAGAAGGTAAGACAGGGGTTGTAATTATCCAACATGAGGGATGTGAAATGGGGGCAGCAACAAAAACAAAGTTGCACACATTGGTGGGTCTATTAGGTAGATGGACTCAGACTCCGACTCCGACTCGGCTTGGGATTGGAATTGGAATTGGGATTGTGCTTGTGCCAGAGCTCATTGGAATGTGCTGGGAAAGTTGCAATAGTCAGCTTTAGCATGAGCTGGCAAATATTACATATTTTACTATGTGAACATTGTGAAAGGATGGGGACAGCTTAAGCTGTGGATAGACTCGACTTGAAAGTGGCAAAAGGTAACTGAGCACAGCTGCAGATCTAGGTGGCCAATAAGAATGTCACATTCGTATAATAAAGCTTAACTCAAGAGAATGAAGCCCAAATCTGAGCAGGATTTCCAAAAGCTCTTAATGGATTTCACATGTTTCATTCAGTCTTTATGTTTAATTATTTAATTCAACAAATATTAAGTATTAATTAATACATTAATTTATCATTATTTACGAGCACTAACACACTTTTTTTAACATCTCTGGAGAGCCGAATATTATAGAAAAGTTTTGGGCCAGCTCCAAGTGGAGCAGAGTTCCATTTCCCTTTTTCTAACGCAATTGCGGTCAGTTAGCTTCTTTTCTCCGCCACTTTCCGCTGCCTTTAACTTTACGCTTTCAGTTTTTTCATGCTGCAAGCTAATGCGTGTGTGTGTGTGTGTGGGATGGCTAACTACTACTCGTACTTGCCACTTACCACTTACCACTAACCTCCCCGCAAACTGTTCAACATAATTCGCAGCACTTTTTAATCAGAGCAAGTGGACGAGTATTCGTACTAGTACTCGTACTCACACTCACACTCACACACTCATACTCATAGTCTATTCATTTTAGCAGCTGCTGCTGCCCACCGATTAGCCGAGCACTGAACACCGTGCACTGAACACCGAGCTCTAAACGGAGCCAGTTCAATGCACTGCAAAGTGGTTACGTATAACGGATGTGTGTATAACCCACACACACACACACACACACATATATATACAGGCAACGCAACTTTTAGACAAGCGCGTCAAAAGTTTTATGCCAACAGAGATTTTAGCCACGGCTTTAAACCAAATCGGTGCTAAGTCCAGCCGAATGAGCCAAAAGTGCCGTATGTTAGCCGAGGTTTTAGCTTTAATTCAATTTGCCTAGGTAAATCGCTGGGCATATACACATATATATAGCAAAGTCGGACAATTCATGTATATGCACATATATATGTATGTATCTATGCTCAGCTCTTTATTCTCAGCACACATAAACCTACATATTTGGCTTAAAGCCCTGCTGCTGCCTCTCTATTTCTTTCTGTCTCTGACTCTGCCCATCAACTTTTATGTAGGCAAAAGAGATTTGTAAATTCTACACTTTTCCTCCGCTTTCAACACTCATTCACCCCCCCGTCTTTTAGAGCTTAACCACATCCTCAATTTTTCTAGTTGTGCCAAAAAAAAAATGAATAAAGTAAAGAAGAAAAAAGTCTGAAAACGTAATCATAATTTTTGTGCCGCCTTTTGTAGGTTGTAAGCTGGCTAGCTGCTTGCTACACATGTTGAAAATTTGACTGCCTTCAAACAGAGTTGCCCCATTGCGGTCTCTGGGGCAGGTGTATTTCTTTTTTAACAGCCTGACTGCCTGCCGGTTTTACCTCTACGTGTATTTTTATTTCTCTGTATTTTTGCTACGTTTGCCAGTTTGACTTGCAGCTTGACGGGCATTAATTTTGAACGCGTGCAAATGGAGTTGGTACTACGATCATGCCACATGCAGTGGCAGCTGCTCTTCATGTCCATATCTCTGGGCGTGTGCCAAACTCAGAGACACCAACTGAAAACACTGCTGCACGAGTTGCAGCTTCAGTTGGGCTAATAATGCAGACCCTTCAGACGAAATCACCAAATTAAATACTCAAGCACATTTCGTAAAAACACAAATTAATGTTAATAAAAATCGTTTAAGAATATTGATAAAAATTTTAATTAATCAATTATTTACAATCTTAAGAGTGAACAGGGAACAGCTGCAAATTTCGCAAAGGATTAATTATAAAATAAATGTGTTGCCTTTGGAAATTATAAAAAATATTAATTTGATATTCTTTATATATGGCATACTCATGAATTTAAGTCAGACATAATAATGTACGAATTCTCTGTATTATTATATATCTAGTCTATTTATAATTTTAAATTACTTGGAATTTGTCAAACATTAAAAATATAATAGATATTATTGCCATTTAATGCGTGGGAATGACTTTAATTGAATAAATCTGCTACACTTCCAAGTAAAAGCCAAATAAAATTGGATGTAAAACAATTTCTATGTTGTATGAGCTTTTCATTGTAATTCCTGGTAAAACAGTTTCCATGGGTTTTTCGAACGTTTGAACGTTTGACGATTATAAATACAAATAAACGTTCTGATGCTTCTATTAACAGCATGTTAATAACAAATTCTCTATGGCCACTAATAGATTCGTCATGTGGTGGAAAACGATTTAAATTGTGTTAACTGAAACCCTATGCATTCAATGTTAATTTAAGTTCAAATTCTGAATTAGACTGTCGAGCATTTTCATAGGTATTTAATATTTTTCTTTTTTTGTTTCAGTTTTTTGTCGCGCTCAATTCATTAGCAACTGCCCAATAAATAAATCAAAAACAGAAGTCTGTAGGGCTGCACAAATTAAATGAACAAATTATAGGAAAGTTGTTAAACATTTTAAATTTTTTATGCAAATAGTTTTCAATTAGCAGACAAACAAATTGCCCAACAAACTGTGCAACAAAGGCAGCAAACTTTACAATAAAAATGCAAAATAGCAAATAATTAATAATAAAAAGTATAACAGAAGCGGGTTACATGAAGCATTCTACATGCTGCAAGTTGCAAGCTGCACGCTTCTGCCAGTAGGCTGTAGTTAGTTGCAAAGTGCTATGGCTAAAATTAAATTATGTGTGCCACAAAGTTCGCCTCGAATTATGTCGCATAAATCAAATAAACAGCAGCAGTGGCAAAAAAAAGTAAAGTTGAGGCTGCAGAAATGTTGAGGAAAATTACTGAGAAAAAAATTTATACGAAAAACTTTTGCATTTAAAGCGAGCCCGTGGGCAAGGCAAAAGCGGGGTGGCAAGTGTACCGTGTGTTAGCGCAACACTTGGCTATGGCCAAAAAACAGAGACAAGAAAAAAAATGAAATAAAATGAAAATGAAAATGAAAGAAAAACAACAATTTTTATTATACGTATTCGTGTTGTGAAGTAGAAACCACAGTCAGCAGCGGCAACTTCAACAACGACGACGACGGCAGCGGGCAAAAACAAGTGTTTAAATGTCAACAGCAAACACAAGAAAAACCAGCAGCAGCATTGGTATTCCCCCCTTCCTTCCCCCCCCACCCCTCCCACGACAGACAGCCAGACAAAAGGAGTTATGTGCGAGTGTATCTGCGGAGTCTGCAGAGTCCCACAATTCATATGGAAAGATAACCGCGTCTGCGTCTGGGACTCATCTTCTATTTTATATTTATATATGTGTAAGTTAGTTGGTTTTTTTTTTTTTGGTTTGTGACTCTTTTTAGCCAGTCAAATGTCATGAACTTTGTGGTCCACAGTCCGCAGTCTGCAGCGGTCAAAAGCCGCATCTATGAGATACTTTTTGGCGCACATGGCACAGCGTCGCTTAATAACTTACCCAAAAGCAATGCAAATGTCAAAGTTATCCAAAACTGCATCTTGCCGCTGTTTGATGTTTGAATTTCTTGTTATTGTTGCTGTTGTTGTTGTGGTTATTGTTGTTGCTGTTATTGTTGTAAACTTTTTGATTGGATTTATTGCCAACACAAACACACACTGACACTCCGTTGGGCTGTTTACAGTTGCAGATACTTTTGTATCTTTTGTGTTTAATTGCAAGCCTCAGCCTGTTTTAGGCTTGGCCACGCATTTGAGCCATACATTTGGGCAAACATTTTGCGTAATAAACGTGAAACACACACACACACACTCTCAACACTCACAATCACACACATAAATCCGTAGGTTGTCAATTAATTCAACTTGTTGACTAAATTTGTAAATCTCAGAAGTTACTCTTAGGCGGCTTTCAGTTGTACATATTTGTTTACTTATTTCTCGACTCGACTTTTATTTAATCGTTGCACTTGACGCATCAGAGATACGCGACGTACATAAACAACGCGCAGACCGTTGAAGACTAAACGCAGATACAAATTACGCCTTCGTAGATACGTCCCGCCAAACAGGTCCAAACCGAAGCGCAGCTCACAGTCGATTGAGGCGAACTCGAACTCGAACCTTGAATCATGTGGCTCACAAAAGGCAACTGAATCGAACTCGAACTCGAACCCGAGCCCGAACTCAAACACAAACTTATACGCAGTCAATGATTCGAGGATTTGTATTTAACCTAAGGTTTGAGTCATTGCTAAGCCAGTCATGCGACTCCTTAGTTGTTAAATAAAACTGCTAAAGGTTACAAGCTAAAAGTGTAATTTTTAAATATTTATTTAATAGTAAATAATTTAATTTTTTTCAATTATATTTGACTATATTTATAAATAAAATATATATAATTTGTCAAAGCTGTCACAAATTGTTGGCAATTCCGCCTATGTATCTCTCAGCATACCTAAAAACGATTTGGATGCTACATTGACGTACTTGTATTATCTTTTAGTACACCAACTTCGTTAACATCTTCGTAGAAGTGTTGCACGACTCTCGCACAGCAGCCATGGCGACTGCGCCGCAACGCATTCGAAGAGGTGCACATCTCTACTATTTTTTTTCGAAATGTGCAGACTCACTCTTATACAAAACTCTGCTACGCAGGCAATTGTAATAGCTGAATATAATTTCGACCTACTTTAGCAGAGTCTCAACAAAATTTACCGAAAAAGAGTAATCCAACCGAATAATATAAGAGTAGCTTGAATCACTACTTATATTCGAATTTAGAAGAGTCCTAGTCTGTGAGAGTATTGAGGACAATGGTGGCAACATGTCTGAAGTATCTTGTAGCTGAAGTGTTAGGATTTTGGTTATGAAAGTAAAAGTACAAAAGACTCTGTCCCGCTATCTATCCATCTGCCTTTCAGACAACACAAGTAGAAGAAAACATGAGAAAAACTTTAACGAAAATGCAGGCAAACCAACAGCAAGTTTTGTGAAAAAGATTCTAAAAGTTTTCCACACAAGTGAAAGTGGCAGCCATTGAAGTCAATTTTAGTGCTTAGTGCATTGGCCAAGTAATAATACTATATTGAAAGATAGATTATATCGAACTTTTTGCAGTTTAAGTGGCCAAACATTATTCAGATCTTTTTGCGATGGATGACTTTTCTGCTTCAATAAGTTTCCATTGTATTCTGAGGTTGAAACACCGTATCCAGATATCAAAACATTTATTTAAAGCGTAAGACAAATTCCTAGTATCACTTTTTGAAATGGGTTCATGCAATTTCTTAAAGATTTATCCCCGTTAAACTTAGAACATAATAATGAAGTAAAAATAAATTATTATAAATATAGAAAATATTAATCAAGGGGTTGCTGAACTAATTATAAATTCCAAGAGTCTTCCTTATAAGAACTTGCTCAGGCGTAAATTCGTGTAAATTTATGATATATTTAAGTAGATGAACGATTTAAGGGAACTTTACATAATAAATAAATAATGTTTAAACCTAATTAAAATAAATTTGCTCTTGTTTCAGCGTGCCAATTTAAGAATTAATTCATAAATTCCGTTTCATTTTTATTTCTTACTGTATTCTCGTAGTATGCATTCAAGTAAAATATTAGTTTCTAAATAATTTAAAAACTGATAACTACAGTAAATAAGATATCAGTATTCAGTTAAAATTAAGAATTGTGATCAATGAGGTTGCAAATTAAATAAATAACGCTTTGCTTTTGGAAATTAGAAAGGATATTCAGTAAACACATACAAATAGACTAGAAAATGTAAAAAATAAGAAATATGATGCGTAAAATAAACAAACATTGACTCGACTCATCAAATGCGTCAAACAGTTGGACGAATGCAAGAGGTCAAAGGTGTGAGAGGTGGTGTGAGTGGGAGGGAGTCATTGAGTCCGCAGACAGATAGTTATATATATATATAAGTACATTTATACCTATGTAAGCTAGTTGGTAGTACGGGCTAGTCCACAGCAGGCTTTATTAATGGCTCATAATGACTTAAGTGAAATTACTGAAGCATGGCAACACATTCTCATTCCCTCCAATCTTCCGTCCGTAACCATCTTTGTCCCTGTCTCTGTCTCTGTCTCTGTCTTTGCCTCTGCTCTTTGCCCTTACTTTTGCTTTTGCTTGTGCCTTTCTCTGTCTTGTGGCATTTCCCCTTTTGCCTCACCGCTGCTGCCACTACGAATAGAGCACCGCAATGTGGCAAGCAACTTCGTTGCAGCCATAAACAGCGAGAATTCCCACGCGGCATTTAATATTCTGTTGCCCAAGTAAATTTTCGCTGTTCACATGTTGCTGCCTTCGCAAATACCTATTGGAATGCCATTTGCCTCAAAGGGGTATATTCGAAATACATTTGTATCTTTTGCTAATCAAATTTTCACTTTGAATATTAATTACCATTTTTTATACTATAAAATGTAATTCTAAGATACTTTCTGTTGTGACACAGGGCATTTTATAGTCAAATACATTTTGTTTAGCATAACACTCTCACTTGTTGTTCTACATACTTTTAGTTGTTGTTGCACGTATATATGTATTTTTAGTTGTGGGTTGCTGTCGTGCTACCAAGTAGTTAAGGTCAGTTCATATATTATGCTTTGCCTGGCAAAAGGTGCCATAAGTCTATGAGGATATGTGTGTGTGTTTTTGTTAAAAGATACTCTGTGTGCTGATGTGTGTGTGCGTGTGTGTGAGTGTGTGCGTAGTCTCTTATTTATTTTGCCTGTCTTTCGGCCCCAAACTCGACAACTGTTGCCTACTTTTGTGCCTGACTGTCTCCGATGTCTGCCTGCCTCGTTGCCTGCTAATTAAGCGAAATTTTGCGTAATAAGCTCGTCTGTAATTTGCGCTATCTTTTGGCCTTTTGTTTTTGGCCAACATGCGTAGTAGTTGTAGTTGCTTTTGCTCTCTTACCAATGTGTTTTTGCTACGATTCCTGTCGCCTCTGTGTGTTGTGCTGTGTTGTGTTGTGTTGACTTTGTTAACTGTCATCAAGGTGTTCATTGGCTTTGTTATTACGCCTCAATGAATTTTCGGGTGTACGTCTATCTGCACAAATTGTACGCTATTCAAGTGATATATGCGTCTAATTTTTCATACTCGCAACGAACGATAGTTGAGAATACGCTGCTCTTAGCCGCTCACAGTTGAGAGCCTCTCTAAATCATTTTGAGACAGTCCACAGCAGTAAGAAATAGATACAGATACATACATATATACTTCTATATATGTATGTATGTAGACGGTACAGGGGTCAGCCAAGACAGAATGAGGGCAAATTTAATGGAGTAGCTAAATTGATTGTCTTTAATTTGCTTTATCGCTGCAAATGCGTTTGAAAATGCAATGGTTAATCGAATTAGATAAATTTCCGTGTACATTCATTGAATTCAAGAATCAATACAATACTCTAGTCTACACTCAGAAATTCTGCTGTGATTTATTTGCTTTTTATTATTGAAAAAAAGCTCTTTTAATTTTAATTTACAAATAAAAAATGAAATTCAAAAAGCCTAAGCATTTACTATTTTTCGAACTATTACAATTTCTAGTTAAATTTGTAAAATGATGCTAATTGATTGTTCTAAGTGTGCATTGCTTGTATGAATTTAGATAATTAAGATATTGTTCAAAATTTGTTCAGAACTCTCTCCACAATAACTGTTAGACTAATTGTACGGTTATGACTGATAAGCCGCATTATTAACGCCACGTCAAATTCAGCACACGCATAATTTCATCAAAAACTCCCTCATACTTTAATAGCATAGCTCTATGGCAAGTGTAAGTCGACCTCATGATTTTGTATTTTGGCACCTGCTGCTCATATTTCGTTTTCGTTTTTGTTTATTTTTTTTAACAATTTGAACATTGTTCTCCCGTCCAATAGCGATCAGGCAACATAATAACAACATTATTTATACAGACACGAAGTACACCAAAAAGTGACAACAACAACAACAACAGTAAGATGAGTAACAAAGCATACTCACACACACACACACAAAGACACACACACATATATGTATGTACATGCACAACATGGTGGCATTTTAAACACATGTAAACAAAACCGTTGAATTAAACCGAAAATTAGCATCGATTAAAGTCAAGAAGTGAATATATCCCCCTTACCAAAACACCACCTTATCAGTAACAAAGCCAAAATACACACACACACACACATCCATACACACATAGGGCGTTTATCTTGCACAGCAGCGAGCTGCTTTAAACAAATTTTAACATAATTTAAACATGTGTTGAAGGCGCACACGCTGCGTATGCTTAATCCGCTTTTAATCCGTTTTTAGGCGCGCCAGCAACGTGCGCGCCTCTCAACATAACCTCAACAACAAGAGCGAGGACTAACCTAACCTAATCTAACCTGCACAACAACAACAGTAACAACAACAACAGTAACAACAACAACTACGAGAAGAGTGGCAACTAAATGCAGCCTCTGATAAGGCAAGCACGAAGCCAACGGCGCTGCTGACGCTGCTGCTGACGTCCTTGGCGGGTCCATTGAGGGTGCTAGCATAAATAAATAATAGGGTGTATAAGTAACTGACTGTGTCTATGCGTGTGTGTGTGTGTGGGAGTGTGTTGAGGTGTTTGCAAGACTGCAAAAATATTAGTGCGCTCGCGGGCTTCTTGTCAGTTGTTGCTCTGGTTGTTGTTGCTGTTGTTGTTGTTATTAGACAGTTGCGGCCTCACACCATTAAAGGCTCATATATAGGGTTGCCCCAAGTGTGGTTATGTCTGCTGCAAGAGTTGCCTGCTACTTATCATATGCAAATGTTTCCAAATGTTTGTGCTCATAAAATCCGACAAGATGCGCATATGAATAGTGTTTGTTAGTGTCTACCTACCCCCTTCTAACATCCCCTACACCCTCCTCACCCCTCTCGAATTATCCGTAAGTTGAGCCTGTTTGTCTGGCATGTCATAAATTCATTAGTGTGTGTTTTTATGAAGCCTGTCTGACATCGCGTCTATTGCCTTGAAGTAAGTACTCGCATTTTACTTGAATTAGTGGTGCGAAAGTAACTTCCCCTCAGGTTTTATGTGCACCATAAAAATACATGAAATACAGTCTAGGCTATAGCCAACTGACCGTTGAATAGCATATGACCAATAGTTATAGTCCTGCAGGTTTTTCTTGTAATAAATAGTTATAGCTTACTTGTAGTACTTTTATTAATTTTGACCAGTTAAGCTGCAAGCAGAGCTTTTATTTAAAATGCACTTTGAACTATCAAGTGCTTTCCCATTTAATTTCGCAAGTTCATTAACTTAACCGATTACGTGCGTACTCGAATGGACCATTTGGACTGATTGAGTTAAATTTACTGGAATTACAAATGAAAAGCGTTACAATTGCGAAAGAATATCTTTATCGGAATTAAAATAAACAAAAGCGACAAACTTAATACTTTAAGTGTAATGAATTGAATGACACTTTTATTATAAGTATAAATACTTTTGATTAGCTGAAGAAACCAAATGAAAAATTCACTTTAAATTTATCTTTCTAATTCATAATGGCTTTCTGAACAATTTGTAGCACTTGCTGATGAAGTAAATTCGAGAATTTATTTATCTGATGATAGACGATTTCACATTTGCTTTGAGCACTTTTCATTTTCATTTAGCTTTTTCTTTAATTTTCAGTTTTCCAGGAAAAACCTTGGCCTGCTTTCAACATGTCCATCTTCAATAGGGACAGACATTTCAGCCGTATTTCTATTTACAATTTCTTCATCTCATCTCCTCACACTTTTTATGCAGCTTTCTATAGTTGGCTTAACGCGTTGCTTTCTTAGTTTCAGCTTCGTTTTGCATGGTAAATGTAATTTATACAAAATTAATTTACGTCATAAAAAGACTTTTGTGCCTGGGCCAACGGGGGTGAGTTGAGGTGGGTTAAGGGCAAAGCTGCCGACTGCCGACTGCCGACTGCTGACTGTGAGCTGTTGATGTCATAAATGTTGCATGGCACAAATACAAAAAATACACACACTTACATACAAATACACAAAAACAGAAGAGCAACAAATATGCATCGAAATAAAATAAAATATAAGCTCAAAAGTAGTAAAACCTAAAGCCCTGGCCAAAAGGCCCAAAAGCTGTGCACAATTTATGCATGAACACGCCCCCTTTAGCGCCTCCAAGGCCTGGCAACATTTTGTTGCACTCGCATCGAAGTGGCAAGGACTTGGTTGCCTATTGTAAATGCAGCTTAGAATTTGCTGCAAATAAAGTGAAATGGCAACGGGCTGCTCCAAAATTCCAAACACACAGCAAAGAAGAGGCACAGAAACTGGAGAAGAAGGGGCAGGCAAAAGTGAGAGAAAAGCCAGCAAGGCAGCGACAGGACCAAGTAACAACAACCACAACAACAGAAATAACAACAGCAACAACAACAAAAAATTGGCAATTTAACATTTGACGTTTTCTACGAGACTTGTTCAAACAATATACTTGGGAATTTGTTTTAATGCTCAGTCGAGGCTTGAGTTTGGCGGAGTTGACGGTCGGCTGCCTTAAGCTCCATACGAGACATAAGAACCAGGACCTAGTACCAAGAACATGGCCAAGACAAAGGCAAGAGCGAGGGCGAGGGCGAGGGCGAGGCAACTGGCAATAATGGCTTTAAATTTTTATTAGATGACGACGCTTATGCGCCTTAGTTGCCTTAACATACTATATATAGTATATATAGTATGCTGCCCCGGCACGTTGCAGCTGCTTGAAATGAAATGTTGAAATGTTGTTGAAAATGCAATGCAGTTGCCATTGTTGCAACTTGCAACTAGCTAGTGTGGAGTGCGCTTTGTTTGTGTATTAGTGAGGTAAGAATTTGCCAGTTAGGTGTACACTGTACAGTGTACACATACATGTGTGCATTGCCATCAAGCTGTTCATGTAGAAATAAGCATAAGCACTAATTACCCAAAATAAAATACAAATACAAGCATGTTGAGAGCATATGGAAACAAAGTCAAGTCGAAGCTAAGATACGCTTTGAGAAATAAATAAATAATTATATTGCTATGGCGACAAATTGTATAGAATTTTCTAAACTATTTAATCGATCAATCGAGAGATTAAATCATCATTCAATTGTCTCAGTTAGTCTCTAGTGAATCAGAGTAAATACATGTCAGCTATATTAGTTGCAGCTTTAAGGCATACTCTAGTTCATATATGAACTCTCTTAATGTTAGCATGTGTGTGTGTTTGTGTGTGTGCGTACGTGTGTGTGCGTCTGTGTCCGTTTAGCTAGTTGCCCCTGAGCGTATGCTACACTTTATTTAATGTGGCTGCTGTCGCCTAATTCGCATAATTACGCGCTTATTATTTTTGCAAACTGTCTCTAACGCCATCTCGCTCTGACCAACATTCACACACACACACAGACAAATATTTATAGATATATATATGTGTATAATTGTTGTTGTGTGTGTGTGTGTGCGTAATTGTATTTCGCTTTGCGTGTATCCAGTAATTGTATTATTTGCATGATTTTATTATTTTCGACGCTGCCGCTCAGCAGCGACAGCAGGCGACGTGAGGCGCCACGAGGCGAGGCGACACTAGATGAGGCAAAAACGACGCGCAGTGACCATAATTAACCAAATAAATAAAACAGTCGAAAACTGTCCAGCAGATATAACGGCATTATAGTAAAGCCTAGAGGGAAACGGAAGTGGAAATGGATAGAACCGAAAAACAAATACGGCTACAGCAAAAATGTACAGTTAACTCTATACACACACACACACACACATAAATTTACACACACATGCATAGTTTGTATATATTGGTTGTGTTATTGAGTATTGTCTATGCCCCGTGGGTTAGATTTGGGCTTTTTGTTCATTGCCGCCATGACAACAGCAAATTAAATGGCTGTCATTTCATTTTTTATACCCTATGGAAGCGGGGCAAGTGTATGTGCAGAGACCCAGACCACATCAACTGTAATTATATCAGATTACATATAATAAAATGTTTAAATATTTAATGGTTAACAGTTGCCAGATAGTGCTCTGGACTTTGAAAAAATCTTATATTTTTATTTAAGCTGATAATATAAACAAAATCATTAAAGCGTTCAATTCAATTTCAAAATGAATATAAAGCGAATTATTTGTTGTATTTGAAGTAATGCAGTATAATAATTCAAAGGCATATATAAATTTAATTTTTGAGCTCTAATATAATTCAGAATAATGTAACATTTTCAAATTAAATATTCTGTCCATAACAAATATTTTATTTACATTTTTCAAAATTGATTTAATAGCTCAATTCGAACACGATTATAAAAATTGAAGCGAAACTTTATTGCTACATAAATTTAAAGCGTATATGTTAGTCGACTACTCTGTGTTGTAATATAGTTGGTAGTTTTTTTTACTTTGCTTGAACCAGAGTTTGTTCGTTGGATTACTTATTGGCTGGTTTGCAAATTCGTTATTACTGTTTGTCTGTTTGGCTTTGTATTATGAAGTTGTGAGCATAACTAATTGAAAAGTTTTTGTCGCATTTTTCGCTTTGTTCTGCTTGGTTAGCGGATTTGCAACTTGCAGCAAACGAGCTATGAGTTCATCTTTCTTATGACCAGAATAAAAAATGTTTAAAGAGCTTAATAATGTCGAGCAGAAGACAAATGTTGGTCAAATGATGAGAGCTGGCCAACAGCTTGTCAATATAAGTATGTTGATACCAATATTCGACTTACTTAATGAATATATTACAAATTTATTGATGCTTACATCTTAATTTAATACTGTTACAAGTATGCTTACATCAACATTTAAATCCAGCCACCTTGTAATATTATCAAGTGAATTTGATCTGCTTTGAAAAGTTTTGATGAAGCTAATTCGATTGTTTATTGTTTATTAAGGGCCTACTCTAAACTTGTAACTTAAGAGTCCTTTACAAGACAAATCCGGTTGCGACATTGCTTGCACAATCACACAATCACATTGATGCCGCTGGGAATATTTCAAATACACCAGCACTCACACACACACACACATGCACAGGGAGCAATTGAATAGCCTTTTGCTGGCAGCTTGTTACGTTATAGGCTCATGGCTCACAGCCGCCAATAACCACACAAATTACATTTATTTAAGTTCCGTCACATCAAACGTTTACGGCTCTTGCTCACAGTCACACACACACACACATACATACACAGCATTTCTCCTCTCTACTCATAACTCAAAGTCTCCATGCAACAATTGCCCATCTAATTCACTCAACTGCTCACCTGTTTGCTCGCTCCACTGACATTGCTTCATCCTCTTCATCGTCATCTTCATCGTCATCGTCATCTTCGTTCTTGTTCTTCTTCTTGTTCTTGGCTGCCGGCAGTTAATGTTGTCTGATTTCATTAGCGCTGTTCCCGAGACTTTGCCACCTTCCCCTCCCACTACCATCTTCATCAGTGGTACCCAAAAACGCAAACGCCTATTGACAGTTTTCGTTGGATGCCAACCTTAAAGATACACGCGTAATTTATCTCTTCACTTTTGTCGACTGCTTCGCACGCCAATTAGACGACCCCCACCGCTTACCTCCCTCCCCCCCCCGCTCACTCTGCTGGCCCGCACAGCCACTAAACCATTTTACATGAACTTGAATGAGCTTATTATTGGTTTTGCTTTTATCGATGCCTGTCAATATTATTGATACCCATGCTAACCGTATTTATATATATATTCTTTTTTTTTTGTTGTTGTTGTTGTTGTTGTTGTTGCTCTGTTTATAGGCATGGATATTTTCCCACTGGGCTAAGCTTCAAACAGCAAGACGTTTGTTGTGGCTAATTTGCTTTTATTATTCGCATTAAATTTTATGCTTATGTTGATGTTTTTTTCTAATAAAAGCCGAGAGCCGATAGAAATTGAGACATTGTTGCCAGTGCGAATTAGCCGGAAAATGTTTCGACCTTATCCGCATCGTTGCCGTGCATTTTAATGGCCAGTTTAGACCAACAGTTGCACCACCAGCAACAGCAACAGCAACAGCTGTTGTTGCCACTCGTGGGCATACGCAATGATTAGAAATGGCCAACAACGGAGAAGCCCACCATAAAGTGATATTATCATTTCCGACATGTGATTCGTCCACCAAGACACTTGGATGTGTGAAGAAGCCAACGAAATTGGATGGTAATCGTTGGATATTAGGACAGAAGTTTCGGTAAATACTATACAAATATTTCTTGAAAACTTATGACAGTTATAAAAAAAAGAATCACAACGCAAATTTACCATAGGGACCTTAAACACAGGTGCATAGAATTTAAAAAATTTGACTAAGTATTCTTTCTCTCTAAAATGTATTCTTTTATCCAATGTTTACTCTAAAACTTTATATGAATATATTTATCTACAAAAGCTTCGAAAACTGAAAAAAATTCGATAACTTTTATGAAAATATTTAAATTTAAAGTTATTTAAAATAATATGCATAATAATTATAACAATTTTAAACAAGTTGAAATATTATTTTAAATATAAATGCAAACTTTTCTTAATAATAATGAATTTCTTTAGTCTGTCCACCTAATTTTGTACACCAATTCAATGTCATCATTTAAGTAAGTGCAATAATTGATTGAGAAATAAAAATATCATGAAGTAAAAAAATCAATTTTATATTTTAGTAATCTACATTATTTGAAAACTCGAGTGTAAGTCGCTGCGCGATAGGAGTTTAAAAAATTTCATTAAAATGAAACTCACTTGACCAATGCACCTTATTCTCTTATTATTCTCCGTTTTTTTTCTAGCTACCTTTGTTATCCGTTCTACACATTTAACAGAGCCGGATAACCCTAACCGAGCTTAATTAAAATCTTGCTGTCTGGCAAATTTCAATTATATTTTGTGACCTATCAGTGACAACAATAAACAAAGTGATTCGCTCGACAACAACACACTCCCTCCGCCTCCTCCTCCTCCTCCCCTCCCAAAACAATGACCTGCCCGCAGATTCCCATCGTATCTCTTCTCTTCTGCTTTCCCCGTGAAAATATTCGTTCGCCTGTTTGTTATGATATTCGCAAATACGTGTATGTGTGTGTGTGTATTTGTATGTATATTTGTGTATATATAGGTAAAGGTCTCTCTACACATGCCCCCTGCCAGTGCAGCGCATATGTGTCATAAAAACAAGCGACACATAACTCTGCCCCACATCCATCCCAGTACCAGTTCCTTCCAACTTGCTCTGCTCCTGCTGCTGTCCCTCCAGCGACAGCAACGGCAGCTCTTCCCGTTCTGCGGGGCATGCTGTTGTTTTGTTTTTTTATGCCACACCTCGATGCAAATCATTGCCACATCTGACGCACATGTGGCACGTAACAGACACAGAGACAAGCTCGTGTACATCGTTGCCACTGCAGGATTTGTCTGTTTTGTGATTGTCGTCTCCGTCGTCGGCGACTGGCGCTTGACTGTCCCCCTTCCCCCCTTCCCCTCTTTCACCACCCACCCCTTTCCTCCCCCCTCTCTCTCACACTCTCTCTCACTCTGCTGTCGTCTGCTATGACATTTTGTAGGCGCTATGGCGTGCGAAATTGTAAATTTTTTGTGTCTCCTGGTCTCGCTACCTCCTGCTCCTCCTGCTGCTCCTGCTCCTCCTACCGTTCCACCTCATGCTACGCCGTCTGCTGCCGTCCCTGTTATGCTTTGTTGTTTTTGGGTATATGCATTATTAAGAATACACTCAGCTGTCAACAAGTCAACGTCTGGCAACCCACGCAGCTTCTTTCAGTCTTCCCAATATTTCCTCATGCCGAAACATTTGAATGTGGTAGGCCCTTTTTTTTTTAGCTGTACTTTATTTTCATTGGACATTGCATCAGTGGTTCAGTGGTTAGTCCGCTTGACCCGCTGCTCCAGGTCGGAACTTAGCGTCTACTTGTAAATGTGTTAACCCGTAATGCTCCTTTGCGGGCCGACAGCTAAATTAATCCTTGGGTTAGCCACATTGAACAACTGCTGATTTAAGTGCTTTAACTCCCACTGTGCTGCCTCCCTCACCGCCCCCGCACCCCGGGGTGCTAATGATCGCTGTTATTGAACTCTCAACGGACAGCTTCAGTTTACAGTTGAATTTGGGGTTCCCCGTTCCCCATTCCCAGTCTAGCCATGGCCTTAACTGACCCCTCGATGAATCATGAGTACGTGCCGAAAGTTTTACTTTTGAGTTTTTCCGCTTTTGCTGCATGAGCGGAAAAACTTGACTCGACTTGACCTGCAACCACCAACAGCAACAACAACAATAACAATAACAGTGTGCGATTTTTGCCAAAGTTCTGTTTAAAAATTTATTTCATATTTTCGCTGACATAACGAAGAGGCGCACAAAACTGGAGCTGAGTTGGCCGCTTTGCTATTTACCTTTCATTTATTAGAGTTGGAAAAAAAAATAACACGACTATTGCAGTTACATGCCCCCTTCCCCTTCCCTATCCCCTTCCTTGTCCCGCTTTTGGCCGCTCCAACAGAATGGCTAACCACACTTTTTGGCTCGTCACTTTTGCTCATTGGACACGTGTTCACAAATATTTGTGCTACGTGGCTGCACACCTTGCAGCACCTCCAACCCCTCCATTCCTTCATCCCCGCATTCCCTTTTCATTTGCCCCTTTGTGTACCCTAGACTCGAGAATTGTAAGGCGGGTATACACGCCTATTTTACATATGGCCCAAACAGCATCAGATAAACAACATGTTGTAATTACCATAATAAAAATAACAATACAGACAATGCCCGACTGGCAGTTACCCTATAATTAAAGTGTTTACTTTAAAGGCAGTCCTAGTTATTGGAGCATTTAATTAATATATAAATCAACTTAACTACATATTTAAATTGGACGACTACTCTTTGTTATTTTATAGGGTATTTAATATACAGTATATTATTGAAAACTGTTCGTTATGGGAATTGAAAATTATTTCATGCTATGGTTTTAATAATCCAGCGATTTTTTGCCATGTCGATTATTTACACAGCTTATATAAAAAATGCGGAAACGGAAGCAAAAAAAAAATGTTGCCAGAGAATATCGACAAATTTACCGGACGCACATATTTCCATGTTGTTTCCCCTAGTTTTATTTATATTTTTTTTTTGTATGTGCGACGCTGATTTTCAATAAACACGAGACACGAGAAACGAGATTCAAACTCGCGATGGGTTTAAAACCATTTGCCGGTCGCTTGGCAGCTGATAATTTTTCGATATTCATTTTCATTTTCATTTTGTGGCCCGTTGCAATTTAATTTTTAGTTTAGCGGCAATTTAGGCGCCAACACACAAAGTGTTCTCCACTCTATTCATGTGTGAGTGAGTGCTCTCTCTCTCTCTCTGTCTGTGCTCTTTCTCTGTCTCTCTTTCTTTCTGTTTGCACTGTTTGATATTGAAATTTAATGTCGAGGTGAAATTGAGGTAGATGCACTTTAAGCCAAAATCAAACGATGTGGTTGGGAATGTTTGTTGATTGTACGTATGTACGAGCATGTGTTTATGTTTGTATTGGATTCTCGATTTTGGATTCTGGATTTTGGATTTTGGCTACATATCCCTGTCGCTTTTGGCGGCCAACCGTTTATTGTTGTCTGCTTTTTGAGATCAATATTTGCACAAGTCTGCTTTTGGGTTCGACTTATTACATTTTGCGCGTATATATTTTGTGTTTTTGTGGTTTTCTAATTGATGAATAAAACATATATTTTAATACAGACAAAACTTTCCGAAATGTAAGCAAGGAATTCTGTTTAAATACTTGAAATTTTCAAGGTGCATACTTTTCGGCCATTCCACAGTTGCTTTAATCTCTTGGCATATTGTTAGTTTGCTCAGCAAATATTGCAGTTGATTTCAACACATATTGATTATAGCCTGGCTGAAATACTGACTCTGACCCATTTAAATATTTTCACATTTACAAACAACCGTTCAACGACTGCCATTTGCTATCGCTATTTGCTGCATATACTTTTAATCTGTCAATTTATTATAGCCCACTTTTAAGCTGTCTATTTAAAATTTGCCCTTGTTTTCAGCAAACTCTCCATGGTGCAACATTTTAGTTGCATTCTCGTACGCTCCCTTGTATTGGATTCGAATCATTTATTATTAATATGACGATGGGCAATGGGAAAATAGGCAACACTTGAAGTGCACACTTTATGCTATAATATGGCCTCAAACGTTATCTGAATGGACAGCCATCGAGTCGTAAGTGCGGGCAGTTAAAATACCTTTTTAAGAATTGGCATAAACAGCATTGCAAAAGATACAGATACAGTGGCAGTTGCTGATATAGATACATTGGTATACACATGTGAATCGGGACAAAATTCAATAGCATAATGCCGAAGACATTTTTACTAAGCTGGGGGAAACTTACCCACCGTAACTTTTCGACTATTTGCACTGACATGCAAAGTAGCAGAAAAATTGTCTGGCAAAGTTGGCAATCGGACGGACAGACGGACGGACGGACAGACGGACAGACAGTATACCCTTACTATGTGCCACAACCCTTACTTAAGCTAACATCCTTTCAAGTCAGACGCATAAAGTAGCTCACGCTGCAACTGCAGCTGTTGTATCTGTATCTTGAAGATTGTTGCTGTTGCTGTTGTTGTAGGTTGTAGGTTGTAAAGCTTTCGCTTGGCGCATCTTAAAGATTTTTAACAGCACACAGAGCACACAGCACGACGCTAAACTTGTCGAAAATACTCGTATATACGGAAAATTGTTTAACAAGTTGAATGCTGCCAACGTTGAGAGCAGGCTAAAGGAACGGAAAAAATAAATGAAGAACTTTTTTTCACCTGCTTGCCTGTTTTGCCATTGCCATTGCCATTGCCGGCCTGCAAAAGTTTTCACACCGGGCCATAAGTTTGCCGTTGCTGTCGTTTGCTTTTTAGCCAAACTGAAAATTCCAACAGACGCTTTTGGCTTTAGTTTTCAGCATCAGTTTCTTAGCTTTTAATTAAATAATTTCTGGCAACAACGGCAGCAGCAGTCGGCAATAAAATGTTTTCCAAGCTTTTGTGAATGAACATTTCATATTTGATTTAGTTATACGATTTCTGCAATTATTTCGGCTGGCAAAATATTTAACTGCATTTCCTATTGATTTTAGTGCTTTGTAATCAAGTTGGCAACCTGCAGGCAGCCAGGAAATTGACGATCTCCTGCAATTGTTGTGCCTTAGCAAAGCCGGAGCTCTTACCAAAGCCAGAGCCAGGACCAAAGCTAAAGCCAAATTCAAAGCCAAAAAGCCATTGCCATAGTTAGAGCCATAGCCAGCAGTCATCCAGGAAGTGAGCGCAGCTGCATTTTGTCTATTTTTCTTCAGTCATCTTTACACACCCACACACTCACATATGTACACACACACACACACACACACTCCCATACTCTTATCAAGGAGCGAATAGGTAGAAAGTTGGAATGTAAGTTAGAGGTTAGAGCGTTTATAGCAATTTTACTTGACTTGTGCTGCTTTGTTTGCTCTTGGTCAATAAATGAGCGTAATATTAAGACATTGATTCGTATGGTTACAGCCAAAGGTAGAGCAGAAGAATGCATTGCAATGTTTTCCGTTAACATTGATTGCTATGGTCAATAGAAATGCATCCAGCCCAAAGTTATTTCCAGTCGTTTTCTTCCTGTGTCCAGCAAATAGTAAAACGATTTCATAAGCCAATAAAAATATCATCATATAAACACCCAACAACACCATAAGCATAAATATATATCAAAGAAACGTAGATGAAAAAAATAATTTAAAATGTAATACTTTGGTTTAACTTAAATCATATTTAAATACCAAAGTTTATTAGAATATAGTAAATGCAAAGTAAAAAACACTTTAAATCAGGGAAGATTACCGAAAATATCGGTATAAGAACCGAATACCTAAGCCCTACCAACTTCAGACTTCTATAACTTAGTCAAAACTGGGCCGATCTTAAGCCAGAATTTTATTTTGATATTTTTTTGGCCTAAAAATTTAAGTTGCATTCCCATTAATTCATTTGGTTAAATTTTGGTTGATTTTTTATTCGGTTTACAGTTCTGGAACACCCCAGTGTAGAAAATTCTTTGTCCACGCTGCTGACTGGTCACTTATAAAATATTGCACATGATTCACTTATTATTTGACAGTCTTAAACACTGTGCATACTTAATAAAAAGTTGAAAGCAGACTCGCAGAGAGAGAGAGACATGTAGTTGCACATAACTGTGCACACGTCCATACATACAAGCATACAGAGAGAATTTGTGACAAAGCTGATGCTGCCTGCAAGCATGCAGCACTTTGACATGGATGGGGTGCAGCACGGTTGCAACTTGGCCAACAGTGCAGTGCAGCGAGCCAAAGGCTAATTCACAGTCAGTGCGCGCACAATGCGCACAAACAAACAGTAAACAGTAAAAACAACAACAACAACAACCCGTCGCGCACTTCGCCTTTTGTATTGTATTATGACAGCAGCCCCACCTGAAAGTATGCAGTGATTTTTTTCATTTCTCTCATTTTTCGTATTTTTTGTTTTTTTTTTCTAAAATGCGGCTCACTCTCTTTTCTCATACTCTGAAAAATGTAAACAAGAACTTACAACAATGGCAAGGTGGCAATTGTTGTCAACGACGCTGTGGTATTCTAGCTGTTCATTGTCCAGGGTCCTAGTCCTCATCTGTACATGACCCTTTCATGGGAGGAGGAGGAGGCAGTAGTATGTATCTATATACATATGCTGTGTATGTGTGAGTCTGTCCCAAAGCAGTTGGCATATCAACTGGTCGGACATGGTGTAAACACGTTTAATGTTGTTGCCCATGTCCATGTCCATTGCATGGGTGCAGTTGCTCCGGCGTCTGTTGCAGTTGCAGCACTGTTGCTACGTTTAATTTAATCTACTAGTCGGGCAGCTACCTTGACATGGACTAGCCCAGTCACCTCACACAAACACACACGGACAATATGGCTTAAAGTGGAAGTGTATCTGCGTGCGTGTGCGTGTGTGTGTGTGTGTGTGTGTGTGTGTGTGTGCGTTGGCTGCTTGAGTGCACCGCAAGTCCATTTAACTTAACTTTGGCCAAACATGCGCTGGCATGAGTCGGGTTTTACGACCATTCAACCTCTCCTTCTCTCTCTCTCTTTCGCTTTCTCAGTTTTTCTCACTCTGCTGCCTGTCTCACTGCATCACTCAAACGCACGGCCAAATGGTGACAGGACTGCGTGTCCATATCCATATGTGTGCCTCTGTATTTGTGGGCTACGTAATTTGCATGGTCAGCATGCAATGGCAACAACAACAACAACGACAACGGCAGCAGATGGGAAGGAAATATGTATGTATGTATGAGACAGAATGAGAGAGAGAGAGAGAGAGAGAGAGAGACACTGGCCAAAGTCTACCGTTGCTAGCTTAATTGCATGGCACAGCATTGGCAACTTCATGCTACCGAAATTCAATTGCTGATGCCAAAAAGTGTTGCCTGCTTTTGGGCTCGTTATATTTGCTCCATCGTTTTCTTAGTGTCAGTCCTTAAATATGCATATATGTTTCGCTTTCTTTTTCTGTTTTTCTTTTTGAATAGTTTTTAAGCATTAATAATTCTCAGTTCCCCTGGCAGATGATTACACAAGATTGCAGTTTTGGAAAGGTATACACTCATAAAACAAATTCTTAAAGTTTGAAAACACATTTTGTGTTTAGAAACACTTGAAATAAAACATAGTTTTAGTTTAGCAAAGAAAATAATAAATGTAAACTATTTATATTGTCAAAACAATTACTTGACTAACTGTAAATACATATTGTGTATGAATGTATTTGTGCATGTGCGTGTTCACGTGACCCAACATACATATGTGTAACTCGAATTACGGATAACGGTAACGGAAAAAATTGTATATTGCACAAGTGCCGCAACACGCAAAACATTAAAAGGATTTTTTGCCGATGCATTGGACAGCGTCAGAGTCAGGGAATCAAAATCAGACTATGTTCTCGTATGTATGTGTTACAAGGGCTGGATAAAAAAATTGTAAACAAATGGTGCGGCACTTACTACTGTTTTTTTGTTTTTTTTTCTGTTGCAATATAAAGCGTACGAATCATTTGCGAGCGATTTAATTTCAATTGCATGGGCGTTAATCAATAACAACAAAGGCAAAGCATTTAAAAAATTCCGGTGCATAGAAAAAACCAAAACTGTTCGAGTATACATTTCATATTATTTATATTCAAAGAAAATGTAAAAAGCATACCAAAGGGGTATATGTAAAAAAATTTAAAACTTAATTATAATTCATATACCTGGAAAAGCGCAGGCACCTGATGGAGATTCATTTTGAATGCGCGCCAATTCGGATTTTATATAAGGCACTTACCTACACTGTACTCGTAACATTTTTCAGCACTGAACAATATTTTCCAACGTTGCCACACGTTCAAGGGACGTGTTCACTTTAATAATTACTTCAATTGAACTTAATCCAAGCGAGCGTCGTTATATTTTAAGCCCTAAATATACCAGAACTAATAGTAATTATTAATACTAAATTAATGAAAACGCATTATTGGTTTTAAAATTTAAAAAAATGCAGTACATATAGCAGGGTGGCAGCCTTTGGACCGCTGGCAGCCTTTCACACCAGTGCTGCCAAGTTTCAGGGGGAAAAATAGCTGATTCTGTCTAGAAACCATCTAAATTTGTTATTGTAGGTTGATTTGCAGCGTTATACCAAAAATATTAATAGCAAAACTAAGCTGTTTATGTATTTCAAATAGCCAGAATTCCAGGTAATAGAAATTTTTGAAGTTTTCTTACAAACGAATTCTGAAAATAGCCAGATCTAGCTTCAAAATAGCTAAGTTGGCAGCTGTGGACAACACTACAACTCTACCACCACAACAATTTGTTACAAACTTTTAAATTTATTAAAATGAGCTACAACAAAGTGTTCGCTTAAGATAGTAAAATGTATTGATATTTGCATTGCGAATTTTCACTTAACGGTAAGAATGCAATTCGAAATTACTATAAAGAAGCATAGTACAAACAACTAATCGCATATAAATTTAAAATATATTTTATGCAGTTTTAAAAGGCAACTAAATAATAAACAAACAATGCAAAATGCAAGAAGTGCACATCTATTGTTGACTAAATCATCGTTCTAAGCATTTAAACAAAACGACAACGTATTTCGAGCAACAACAAGATTGTCGAGATTATTTATATTTTTGGCGGCTTTTAATTAACAACAAATGAACGGAGCTCGCAAGTTTAAATCACTGCGACTTGTGCGCTTTGGCGATATTCTGTATGACCAGCAAAAGCGATTAATAATGCTATGCCGTTCCTGTCAGCGCCATTACCTGTGCCTGGACTCATTTCAGACTCATCTGAGCAAATGCATTGGCATTAAACACATAGTGTCGTCCATAGATGAACTGCAATTTGATGAGGATAAGCGAGAGACAAGACTAATTAATGGGAAACAAGAGGTGAGTAATTGTGACTGTAACTATTATAAAATACCAACTAATTGCATTTTCTTTTAGCTATTCATTTATGAACCCGACGCGGTTCGCAGTGACAACAAGTGCGATATAGACTGGGAAGCGGAGCTTGAGGATCCCCGCTGGTATACAGATGACGCCAAGTCGCTGCCAAGCAAAGCAAAACAATCGCCCGCCAATGCCAAAGAGAATGTAGCCAGATCCCGAACGCGCTTCCAAGCCAGGAAGGAGGCAGTTAAGGAGGATAAACAACAGCAACTGCAGGAGGAGTCGTCACAGTTGCCAGCGAAACGTGTGCGACATTCCACTCCAAAGCGAACTATTCTCACCAGCCAACAGCAGAGCAAATCTCGCAGCAGTCTGGATCTTCCGACAGCATCGGCTAAAACGAAACCGAACGAAGTGTACGTCGTGAAGAATGTTGTTGAGGATCTAAAGCATCTGGATGCAATGTCAACTGTTCGTGCAGCTGCAACAACAGCAGCAACATCAACAGCATTGCCCGTGGTTAACAAACCAACAACAACGGCAATCTCATCAACATTACCCATGGTTAGCATACCAATAACAACAACAAAAAAATCATCAGTATTACCCATGGTCAGCATACCATCAACGAATCTCTCTAACGGCGACACTCAACAGATTCTCAATAAACTTCGTGCCTGCGGTGTGGAAGTTAAACGCCGGAACACTCGTGAAACCGTGGAAATTGCTGTGGATGCAGCGGCAATTGCCAAAAAACAACAAGCCCTTGATATAATGCGTAAATTGCAATCCAATGGCATCAAGTGCACCAAAGTAAACAAACCAGCATAATCAATAAGTTTAGTAAATCTAAGGAAAAGCAAACTCGCATGCCCAGTTTGCAAAATTCTGTGTGAATAAACAGTTGCCATACTTTTAAAATATATTTTTATTAAAATAAATAAATAATTATCTTTTTCTTTACAAATTTCGATAGTTGATCATCGCATTGGCATGTTGAAAGTCCATCTCTAATTGTTTAACTAGAGATGGGTTTAAATTTTTGAGTAACAAGTATTTGAACAAGATTAAAAATAAATTATATTTATCAAAATAAAAAAAGAATACTGTGAATTTATGCTGTGCAAAACAATTAATTGACATACTATAATTACTTTCAGTCGTGACTATCCAATACTCGTGAGAAGTAACTGTTTTCATTTAGAATACATATCGTCTCATCTCTAATTGATTCTGTGTTGCCAACTCAAAGCTAAAAAAAGCTAGAAAATGATCACAAAAATCCAGATAAAAAGCCAATATAGTTTTAAGTTTTTATAATTATTTCAGTAATATAGGATTGGTTGTCCCTATTAATTTTCAATACTTTACTTTATATTGTATTTTATAAATTGATTATATTTGTATATATTGTATTTTAAAAATTGTGATAGCCTTTGCCAGTGACGGAAACGTATTTTAAATTGGTAAAGTAAAATTTAAAATAATAATTCAGTAAATTTTCCCGCTTTTGGCATTCGGAAAACTTCAGATCTGACGAGAAAAAAGCTAAGTTGTCAACCCTGAGTTGATTTTAGTTGGTGCCGCACGCGTGCGTTTCAAGTCGAAAGAAATTTGTTAATAATTTGGCCTGCTACAGCGCCGCTCAGTTTGTTTATATTTTATAGTAATTCAAAACACAAAACGCCAATTTAGAACGTGTCGCGTGTGGCTAACATAAGCAACAGCACATAACAGGTAAGAGAGCAAAGAGAGCCATGGCTTACATAATTTTCGAGCTTTTGCGGTCCAAATTTTGTTTTGCATTTATTGGATTTGTGTCAAACTGTTGAGAAATGACATCATATTTTAATTTTTAGGCGCCCAAGTTGCATCAGCACAGCTGTTGAGTTGCATTAGAACCACTTCCCAATAAAGTAGAGCCGTATAATAATTTATTACACCCGTTAGTTTTCTATTTTTTTTTTGATAAAGAAAAATCAGAAATGTTTGTTTTTTAAGAAAACGCATTAAAAGACACATTCGTAATGAATGAATTTAAGTGTATATTTTTATTTTTAACTATGCAGAAATACTTGTTTGTCTGATTTGCACTATACTCGTAACTTGTAGTTTTATCGCCTCCTTCAGAATATTTGAGAATTTCACTTAATGGCTAATTGAATTCGTTTCATTTGCATTTCTCATTTTCACACAAGTGCGGTTTTTTTTTAATTTTGTGGTATTTTAGGCAAAACTATTTAGTGCATGTGCCCATTTTCATAAATCTTTAATTAGTAAGTGGCATTATTGTTGCTTTCTTTTTATTATTAAACATTAACTTAAAGCTGCTTAAACTGATTACTGCCTTTTTTCACACAAATTACAAGTTTTTCGTTTTAAAATCACATAAAATGACATTAAGTAGAGGTTACAATTAACAATTTGAGAAACATTTATGCAGGACACTCAATATTAGTTAACATTTATGATAATTTTTATATACGAAAATATATGTAGATATACATACATATGTATGTATGTATGCTATAAATATATGTAGGCATGTGTACTTAATATTCAAATGTGAACTTAAATGCGGCATTCACTTTATACTTTTCACGATTTACAATTCATTTAATATAAACAAACTTTGAATTTGATATACGCGCAACTGTTGTAGAAGAGTTTTTCGACTTTCCAAAATGTTGATTCCGATGCTGATACTGATGATGATGATGTTGATGATGATGCTGCTATTCGAGGGAGCGACGTCGCAGTTGGCGTCGTACGCTGCCCATGGCAGCGCTGCTTCGGTCGAGTAGCTCATTGGAGAGCCTCGCGAGCAGCGGAAGCTCACGCATGGAAACATTCACCGATGGCAATGGAGCCAGCTGTTGCTGCAGCTTCTTGATGGAAGGTGTTGCACTCGCGCCGTTGGCCTGATGCTGCGGCGTCACGGGCAGACTGTGGGCAACTGAGGGAGGGGCACTAATCTTGATGACTACATCCCTGGCATCCACATAGTCATCGATGTGACGCTTAAGCGCCTCGGCGCCCAGTGAATCGGGTCGCAGCTCTGTAGATTTAGCACGCTCCGTTTGCTGATGCTTGGCTGCCTCCTTCAGCATCATCAGATGATCCAGCTTGTCCACGGTGGCCTTCAGCTCATGTTCCCACACATCATTCTGCTGCTGACCGTCGCCGCCTTCGATGGGTCGCACTGCGAGTATTTTGACCTTTTGCCGTAACGCCTCAAGCTGGCGTTCGTCGACAATGCCGCGGAGTTCACTGTTCAACGTTGTCTCATCGTAATCGCAGACATTGTCGTCCTCCGCCTCATCCTCTGTCTCAACGGCGGACGGCGTGGCGACTGTGGCAGCACCCAGTGACATTTGGCTGCCCGCTATCGATGGGAATTCGCATTTCTCCAGCTCCATCTGGAAATCGGGCAGCGATGGCAACGCACTGGAGGTGGGAGTGTTCAGTTCGGCACCCACGCCCGGCTCACGAGGTCCGGGCGGTGGCGGGGAGGCGCTTAACGTTGGATAATCGCCCCGTTGCCTGTGTATGTCTTCGCTGATACGTTCCAGATTACGTAGAGCCGTGGAATAAGTCGATTTAGCACATGCCACCTGCTGTTGAAGCTCCTGTATGCGATTCTTTTGTGTCTGCAACTGATCCTGGCAGACCTGCTTCTCCTCAAAATATGGACGAGACTTGTTGATGCTACGCCTGAAGCGATCTTCCAGCTGCTGCCACTTCTGTTCGGCGCTGTGGAAGAGACGCGTGCATCGTTGATGCTCCGCATGACAGTCGGCCTTCTGTTTCTCAGCGTCCATCACCTTTTGTGTGGCATGATTCAACATCTCCTGCCAGGCATTGTCGAACTGCCATTCGTGTGAGTTGGACATGAAGCGCTGCTCGGCCAGAGCCACCGTTTCCTTAGCTGCTGCATGAATTTCTGTAAAATCCAATTGCATTAACATACAATTCAAATTGGATTATTAGTTACAACTCACCATTGGCTCGCTGAAACTTGACTGCCGCCTTCTGGCACTCGATTTGTGCTTCACGTGCCTTGTCCAGTGCATCATGATAGGGACGTGCCTTCTCGATGCAGTTGCCAAGCTTCTTAGAGGAGAGTTTCAGTCGACGCGTAGACTCATTTAGAAGTATGCGAAATGTTGAATTTGCCTCCTATTAAAATGAACTTAATTAGTTACGTTGTATTTAAGAATTGTTGCAAATCAACTTACCTCCAATTCAATCTCCAGTTTGTTAATCACATCCGTAGCACTATTGAGATTCTCCAATTCAATCTGAAAAAACAATAACAAAAATACAAATTTAATTTTTTTTCAATTTCAGTTATTGCTAAACAACTAACACACTAAAATCCTGCCCCACCAACCGAACACAAAATGCCACAATCACCGAAAGGCGGTGCCACGCCCAAAGATCCCAAATATGACCTGGGTAAAATAGGAGCACGGGTGGATCGGGTTAATGTAACTGGTTTGCTGCGCACCCACAACGATTACGTGATGCGGGCAGCCGACAATCTGTTCAAGGCGAGTAACTTTCAGGACATGATGCTGGAGGCAATGGCGGCCAAGTCATATCTGCATGAGCTCGGCATCTTCAAGGATGTCAGCGTACATATAGATATCAGTCGTGGGGCAGATGCCACGCCTCAGGGTTACGAGGTGACGTTCAAGGGCAATGAGTATACTCGAATTATGGGCTCAGCGGGCACTGAAATTGGCCAAAACGAGGGCTCACTACGCACCGAGCTGACCATACCCAATATACTGGGTCGAGGTGAGAGCATCTCGCTTCAGGGCAGCTACAGCAGCACCAGAGCCAACGATCTTCAACTCAAGTTCTGGAAACCCTTCTATCATACACGATTCCGCGAGAATCGACCCGAGTTAGTATGAAAACTTGAAGCGATTAAAACTGAATGTATCTTGACTTAAGTTTTGTTTTTTACTTTTCAGAATGTCTTTTAGTGTATTCCGACAAACGGATCGTTATGATATCAGCTCGTTTCAGACGACCAACTTGGGCTATCTGGTGGACTTTAGTGCACACACAATGCTCGGTGTAGATGTAAGTTAAAGCACGATTGGTTATCAAAAACATAACTTAACTGAATATTACTCTTTTCCTCTCGTAGCTCACTCACTCGCTGCAGTATGAGAACTCAATTAGGGATTTGGGTTTGTTGAACAAATCTGTTCCCTTTGCCATACGCGAGCATTGTGGACCCAAATTGGCATCGCTGTTGCGCTATTCGTTGATCTACGACAACCGAGATGGCAGCGTGTTTCCAACCCGAGGTATTTTATTAAAGTCAGTCAACGAGTATTGTGGCCTGGGTGGCAATATATCTTATACAAGCAGCACGGCACATGGGGAGGTGAATGTGCCACTGTTTGCGGGTCTGGTTGCACAGTTCTGTGGTCGTGTCGGCGTCATGAAGGAAACTAAGAAAACCACAATACTGCCTATTAACAATTTGTTCTATTGTGGCGGACCTTTGACGCTTCGTGGCTTTAAGTATGGCGGTGCTGGACCCGTTGTCGATGGCACGCCCATTGGGGCACAGACATTCTGGTGCACCGGAGCACATTTGTGGACACCTCTTCCGTTTGCCGGCGTCTTCAAGGGTCTGGCCAGTCATTTTCGGATGCATTTCTTCTACAATATGGGCAACAGCAACAGTTTTAGCACGGGTATGTAAAAATTATATATTATCATATTATTTATTCATATTTTATTTTTATATATATCATTTCAGACAACATGCGCAGCGCATATGGCATGGGAATAGCTGTTAAGCTGGCGGAACGTGCTCGTATCGAGTTGAACTACTGTGTTCCTGTACGTAGGCAAAACACTGACAAGGTCCTGAACGGTTTCCAGTTTGGCATTGGCTACGAATTTGTCTAAATCCCCGCGATAAATTTCAATTGTACTTAGCTATAGAAGAAGCCTTGAGAGTCCCCCACAAACGGAGCAAGTAGTTGCCCAAAAATAGTCACTGTTAGTTTTAAATCTACGATATTTTGTTAAATTTCTTTTCGTCAATGCATTTTATCATCCTAAAATTTACTTGTAAACAAGAACGCATATTAAGTATAGTTTATAAGGCGTGTACATAGAAAATAAAATGTTGAACAAATAAAAAACAAGTCGTTAATTCAGATACTTTTCAATTTATTATTTCTTTTCAGCTTTAGATTTAAAATTGTTTATTATTAATATATCTAAAATCTTGATAATGATGGGTACTCTTTTAAAATGATTAAATTTATTCTCCTACTTGAATTATTAAATTTTAGATTACTTTACATATTCCTGTGCTTGGTGTGTAAACTATGTAGATGATATTATAATTCATAGAGGCAGAAAGTTTAAAATAAATTATTCGAAAAAGGAAGTAATGTGGCTTATTGATTTAGTGAAGAGTCACGCTATACAATGAAGTGACGCGTACTCCCCGTGGAGTGAACAAAACCATTGCTTTCTTTGGCCCCATGTGAACATGAAATTGCTTTTTGAGCAGCGATTCCAAAGCAAACCTAGGGGCGGGCCGTACAGCCACGAATAAAGAGACAACTACAACGAGAAACTACGCATATCCCCTATTCTGAAGATACTTTTTTACTTTCGAGTTTAAAAATAACCCATAGAAACCATTCTTGCCGACAACCGCATTCGAACCCGCGATCTCAAGCATGAAATTAACATGAACACACCGCAACTCAACGCACAGCGCCACGCTAACATCAAAAAACCGACGGCCCTATTGACTACTTAAGACAACAGCTAACAGTGACATGTTAAATAACATTGTAAAGAAGCAATTGGGCAATTTTAACAGAAAACAAGGGATATTTTCGGGTGTTTTCAATTGATATTTCTCTTTTTCAGTATCTGTATAACCATTATAATTGTATTATTAATTTTTTTTTGTCAGGAGTGATTGCTTGTTGATAATTCAATTGATGTTCCCATATGTGGGCCGGCGGGTGTGTATTAGCACCGCCTATTGTCACGGATCGCTGAACTGCATGTGGTTACGGGTTTTGTTTTGGTTTGTTGTGGTCAAATACAAAAAAAACTGGTTTTAATTATCATATTTATTTCTTTTTTATCTGAATTTTGTCTGCCTGTGTATATGTACATACTATATAGGTATGTAAGCGTTTTTATAGCAGCTTTTATGAAGCTTGTCCCAGTTTGATTTTTATCGTGGTCGCTGGGCATTTCTTTACATGCCGGATATACGCAGGTATGTAATGCTGAGTATCTTATATACAGTATACAATATATACATACGTTGTTTGTTCACGGAATGAAGCAGGTCGTCGCAGGGCGACTCTGGAGGCTGATTGATTTAAAGGCCGAGACGGTTGGCCGACTGAGACCGGTTTGAGTTTACCTTTTGGCTGGGCCCCTAAAAACCAGTTTCATTTACGTTGCAGAAAATTTCAAGTGTTGAACTTTCCAGGAATTGGCTGGCATCTGGCATTCGGATGCCACAAAGTGTGGAAAGGAAGTGCACAGTTTGTGGCCTGCTGGCATTTTGACTACAAAGTGCTTGTTAATTAAAAGTTTTTCTTCGCAATGCCTATTTGCACAGGCAGTCGCACAATTTCCCAACAATTTTCACGAACAACATGCAACAATAAACAAGTTGGCAACAGCACGCCCCCTAGCGGCACAGATAGTGCACTAATTAATGCCGACGTGTGCAACGGCCCTAAAAGAGGCAAAGACCTCTTAAATAAGTGAATACAAAAAGTACATATAACACCATATTTATATACTCTTTCTTTCAGTTCAATGAGCTGCATTCAATGAAGTCTGACGCTTGACATCATAAAAATTGTATTACAATGCAATTGAATTGAGGAAAAAACCACAGCTGTACTTACTTATGGATATGAGTAGGCAAATTATTTGATTATACCCCAAGAAATAAGTAATTATTTATTGTAGGTAAATTGAATGTTGGAATGACGACTCGAAAATTGAATAAATATTTGCTGACTGTCGTATTTATTTAGTATTTTATGCCGTATGCTTAAAGTTCAAAAGCAGACGTGAAGAGTTTACCAAAAATATGCAAATAAACTTTATTTTATAAAGAGATAAAATAGTCAATTTATTGCCAGTTCCAAGAAACGTGTAATAAATTGATGAAATATGCTTAAAAGCTGTATATAATTATCAAAAAACGAAATAATTCTATAGTATAATAAGTTTTCAAGTCCAAAAACCATTATAATCGCTAGCTAAACCATATAGAATAGCTTCATCCGCCAACTTACTTGAAATATTGATTTGTTGATTTACATGTCATATTTTTTTTCTATTTTGATGTGAAAGCGTTTCGCATAAACAGGGTCAAAATCACATGATATTGTTCAGACCCAAAAGCCGGCTTGAAATGATGCCAAATCACGCGATGTGCTGACGTTTTTTGCATTTGCTGCGCACCGTAAAGGGCAAAAGTGCCTAAACCTGAGTCACAGACCATATAAATCAAATGGAAAAGGTTACAACCGCAGCAAGGCGCGTTCAAATATCTAAGTATCTTTAAAGATGACGTGTTTCCTCCTCCAACAGACAAGTGGGCGCCCTTTTTGCCAACAGGCGATAAAGTTGATAATGATGTTTATTTTAGTCATGATGAAAGATGATAGGCAGCTAGGGACTAACAAAGTTGTGTAAGCTTAAGCTTTTTATGTTTGTTTTGGATATCCGCTGTCAGGCTGGGCAACATTTCGAACTTAATACTGGATTGGCATGTCCTTTTTGCTCTTAGCAGCACAAAAAAGACAAGTCATTTGGAAAACAGACAGGGAAGTTTATAAGTGAAAGTTTGTGGAGTGTTCAAGTTTAAAACTATGCTAATGGTTCAAGTAATTTTAAGTTAGAAGATAATTATTCAGGAAATGAAAGCTTCAAGACAATTTAAATATATTTAAGAACTGTGAAAATCTTTTTGAATGTCGTATAATTGCTGAATGAAAGAATTGTACAAGCAATTTTAATGAAATTAATGTACTCACAGTCATAATAAAATAAAAGGAAATACGTTAAGATTTTATAATATGTAAGGTAACAGCAGTATAGTAATATCAACACCCTTTTTGCGTAAATTGAGCATATATCATTAGATTATTAGTTTGCATTTCACCGTGAACCTGTTAAAGACACACCCCGAGTCAGTCGGAATGACGCCAGCCAAGCAACTATGGCGTGATGTCCTGTCGCGAAAGCCTACCCCAGCCTAACATGACCTGACCTGACCTACTTGCGGTGTCCTCGTAACAGTGTTGCCGCTTTCTTAAAAAAAAACACAGGAGCATTAGCAAAAAAGCTAAGCCCACTTGCTTTGAACCAATTTAATAACTTCCATAAAAAGTTAAGGGAATTGAAAACATAATTTTAATACTCTTCATGTTGCTAGATTTATAAAATTAATAATATAAAATTGTACACAAAGTAAGCAAAAAAAAAATCAATAAAAACTAACTAAAAAAACGGCAACACTGAATAACAACAAGAAGGATATTCGACAGCCAATTACTGCGTAAACATTCGCCAAAGAGGAAATGTGAGCAGTAAATGGAAACTTTATCCATCGATTTTGTAATACGGAGGAAAAGGATGCCAGGCAGGCAGGTGTAAGAAAGGTGGGAACGTGTAAAGTCATCAAAGGACATTCAACTCAATGCGTTCTCATTTGCGTCATAATCAGCTGAAAGTGACATACATATCTACATATATTTATAAACTACTATTGAGGGCAGCCAATTAACGCAGATTTCAGCTATGTGTGGCTTATAGAAAGTGACTTTACCAGAGGCTGGGAGGGATAAAAGGCGGGTTAAAAGTTGTGGCCTAAACTAGAGTAGCACAAGTGTTGTCGACACTGAGAAAGTGGTAGTTATATAAAAAAAAAACAGAGTATGCCACGCCGCCCAAAAGCGAAGCACTCGACAACAACAAGCAAAACAACAACTCGGCGTAGCTTGACTGAAACGCAATTGACCGAAACAATTTTAATTAGCCCAAGACGTTAACCCAAAAAGAAAATAACAAAAGATACCAAAAGTTATGTCAACTATGCAAAACAAAAGATGAGGAAAATCCGATAATGAATAATGTACATAAAAGATAAAGAGAAGAGAAGCCAGCTGCTTAATATGAATCATGAGTTTTGGGTTCCAGAAACCGAATAGAAGAGATTCGTCAAGTATTCTGTTTTAATCGCAATTCAAGCAAAAGCAAAGACGGGTTAAAAGAATGATAATCTCTAAAAATGAAAAAGGTCATAGAAGTTGGTCAAGCTTTTAATTACAAATTTATAAGTGGGTTAAATGCTTTTCTTCAACTGAATATTATTGTAAAGTTGTAATTAGTTTCTTTAATTGCTTTATGCTGTGAAGCAGTTTAAGAATATTTAATAAAAATTCGTTATTCCATTGCAAATACCCCAGTAATAACTGTATCTTTATACAGAAGTATTACGACTGTTTACAAATATTTTCCAAGTATGAGCAATTGAACTTCGAATCGACTTTGAAATGCTGCAGAAAGTTAATGATAATGTTGTTTGATAAGATTACTTTTGATATGGGTGTCAATGTACTCCATAAATACAAATGTGATAGATAATATTAAAGGTGGTAAAATTGGCAATAGCATAATTTAAAGAGCGGAAACAAACACTTGGCATTTAGCAAGATATTTGCAAGATTGTTATTGACAAACCGCGAATATCACTGAAATAATATACAACAATAATAACAAACTACGTAACAAATTTGTTAGGCGCATTGCTTATGGCAATAGAAATTAATTAATTAAAGCAAATTATACAAGCAACAAATGCAAATTGAGTGCGGTAACCGCCGGCAAAATGTTGCCGACATTTGCCACAGATTTTTGTTAAGCATCATTGAAGAGGCGGCGGCTCCTCATACTGATGATACTGATGAAGATGAAAACGATGACGATAATAATAATGATGATAATGATGCGGGCACCTCGGGGCCTTGTTGAAATGTCTCGCAATCGAATAAACGAAGACTACAAACAATTTGCGCTTTGACAACAAAAAAAAGCGAAATGAATAAAGAGAGTTGTCTTGTTAAGGCGAATGGTATATACACTTTCAGAGCTTTGACGTATTTAATGCGGAATCTTTTAAGCTTGCAGATAAACTGACAAACAAATGTCATGTATCTGAATCTGAAGTTCAAACATCGTACCATAATTATAATACCTACAGTTAGGGCATTTCAAAATTTATGAAATTCGTTGAAGTTTAGAGATACTGAGACAATGACATCCGTTCAAGTTGCACCGACCGAAGATGCAATTGCTGATGGTGCGACTGCGATAAATAAAATAAGTGTGGGAGTATCTCAATGTGGCAAGTGCACAACAATACAGTTGCTTTTTGTAAATACGTGTTTTCAAAAGGTTCAGCTTTTAAAAGAAATAAACTTCCTACAATTGTCCGACTATTTACACTGCTTATAAATAGCCCCGACAACTGACGAAGAAAGCATGTGAAATATTTTTGTGCGCTGATCGGACGAATGGTAGCGTGGCCGAGCGGTCTAAGGCGCTGGTTTAAGGCACCAGTCTCCTCGGAGGCGTGGGTTCGAATCCCACCGCTGCCAACTGGAATTTTTTTTTTTTTGTTTATTCAACATTAATGTGCATTTTTTATTTTAATATCATTATCAATGAAAATGGAAATTCCAGTCGTTTACAGGATGCACACACACAATGGAATTATAAAAGGAAGTATTATCAGCAATTGTTTGAGACTTTAAACACGATAATATATGAATTGGAATTAATTTAAATTTTGCAATTAATTGCTTTCTATGGTGTTTATTCCACAACATTATTTGAGTCATTAGTATACCTTATAAGTGCATATATATAAGCTAGTTTATAATTATATGACATGTCAGGCTTTTGTGATTCATCGGAGTTTGTTGTGTTCTCTATATCGCGTCTCAATTAGCTTACAAATAAGGCGTCCAGGTATCGCGTCTATTAGTCACAAGCATAATGTATAAATTTTTATTTGGTAATCAAATTATCAACTGGCACAAGGTAACATTTTGAGTCGATATTGATACAATAGAATCAAGTCTCAAATGCAAAAAGATATAATTCTTATTCTTATAACTTTCAACTGAATAAAGTCCTATTTGATACATAGAAAGGTAAATGTTTCTCGTATTTTCCGTAATTTAACACCATGTTGATTATATTTGAGTATAGCAACAGTTATCGTGTCATCGATAAGTGTCAAGTAATTATATAACCCATGACGACGAAAGTTTTAATACCCTCAAAACGAAGGAAGAGAAAAAAAAACTCCCCCTCACAGAAATGACTAAACTTTCATTTGGCGCGTGTGGGAGGCGACGGTGGGTGGCAGACTTAAGAAAACCAAAAACAAATTCAGTTGAGCGCAAACAACAACAAAAATGAAACAGCTGTCCAAATCGCAGATAAAGACAATTTACTTGTTTTCTTTTTTTTTTTGTCTTTTTCTCTTTACTTTCTTGTGTCGTACGCGCGCAAACGTCATCAAATCTTTTGTTTTCTATCTTTGCTATTGTCTTACTAGATCTGACTCTCGCTCTCTCTCTCTCTCTTTGGCTTGGTGTCTCCCTCTCAATTTGCGTGATAAGACAACGCGCAAAAATAAATTGCACGCGCTAAATATTTCATTGATAAACAAACTTAACTCATTAAAGCAACAACAAGAACAACAACCGTTGTCTTAATAAGAGGAAGTGGTGCATAAAACATAGAAAATCCATCAAACTAGACAACAGAAAATATAACAAACAGAAACAAATAAATACATATTTATGAACATGTTTGTGTATTATATTATATCATGCGCATTCGCAAACGGGTTTCTTTCAATTATTTATAGATATAACTTTGTGAATCGTTCGTTTCGCAAAAATACAATATTTATTTATAAAAGAAGCTCGCATATTGTTTATATCTGAACATAGATAGAACTACATTTCCCACAAACACACACAAACACACATACCAATCAAACGTTCCAATCAAATCACATGCCTCAAAATCAATTTTTTTTTGTTAAATTGTTTTTACTCAGCGTGGGATCGTTTTTGTTGTTTTTTATTTGTGGCCTCCCACTTGGCTACGTTTAAAAATAAACAAATTGCGGCTGTGTGGGAAAATAATGCTAATTATTTCTGGAATAACTGAGTTTCCATAGATTAATAACTTTATTCCCCCTCTAAAAATCATTCGACTTCGAATTTCGAATATTATGCTGAGTCTATCGCAATATCCACAAAGTAACTGATGACAAATAAAACGAAACAAAACAAAGCTCAACTTAATTTATTCAAAATGCGCACGAGGCGCTTTAAGTCAGTAAAACAAAAATAAACAAAAAAAAAGCACAAAAAATAAACTTATATTTTGTATTTATTTGCGCATTTTTTTTCATCTGCTTGCGTCGGCGTTTTGGCATTTCCCAAACATATTAATTTTATGCATGACATTGCCATTCCACGCATTCCAATGCGTGTTTTGCTCTCTCCCTCTTGCACTCCCTGGGCAACAACACTGCACTTAAGCCTGGGATTTGGCCACACATACAAAGAGACGCACACGTAAATTCAATATGCATGAATGTGAGTTCTAAATTACGCACAAAGAGCATAAAATGCAATTACTTGGAAGTGGCAGCAACACAGAAACACTTGACAAGGACATGGACGAGTGCGAGCGAGAGAGTGCGAGGATGTCAGAGAGTCTGGAAGTGCGCAGAGACAAAGGGGACAGGAAGGTAAGACAGCTGTTGTTGTCAAACGGTAAGGAGCAGTTCCCATGAATATTCAACAGTTTTCATTAAAGGAAGCGCACAATTTGTTTAATTGCCAGGCAAAATGGTAAATTGATTTTTATTGATTCTGCTAAAGTTAAGCAACAAATTGCAGTCAAGCGAAAGCAACTAGAGAAATGGAAAACACAAAAACTAACGCCACCTTCCTGCGAAAGGCTTTGACAACTGTCAAACTAATTAATACTACACTTATTCATAAAGAAAGAGAGAGGGAGACACACACATAAACAACGAGAGCGCTGCAACAACAACTTACAAACAAAGCAAAAACAATAACAAAAACAAAACTTGCCAAGGCAACTACAGCTGAGCATTTTGTTGTTGTTGCTACTGTTGTTTGCGCCTGTCACAACCAGGCACCAAGTTGCTCAATGGCTGGGTGCGGACAGAGAGGGAAGGGAATACACGTGCATTTTCGGCTATGCTGCTCTCTCACCTGAATTTGCGGGTCCAGCTCGCTGTCTTCAGTATTTGACATTTTGCACTGCGATTAAAATTTACTATTCACGTTTGCCAAATCCAAATGCTTTTAATTTGCGATTCCAATGCAACTTGATACAACGTTTCAATTTCAATTAGTTTTCACTTTTGTCACCAGCTGCTTTTTTTTTGTTTGCTTTATTTGCGCCTTTTTCAATTAGTTTGCATTTGCATTTTCACTTGCATTATTTATTGGCCAGCGTAATGATTAGTTTGTTTTTAGCTCTGCCTGGGGACGCTATTTATTTATTAAACAATCACATGTGCATGTGTGTGTGTGTAGGTGTATGTAAAGCAAAGATTATGCAAACACTTCTCTCACTGAGAATTTTGTGAATTAAACAAAACAAAAAAAAATAATAATAGTTTTGTTGTATTGCGTCGATTGAGAAAGAGAGAAGGGAGACGCGGACGAATTGAATCACTATTTTGCAATAATATATTAGAACAAATAACAATAACTGTTGATGTACACTTCTATTTTTGTTGTTTTTATTATCATTATAATTATTATTTTCGTTATAAATGCTAGGACTAATCTTAAAATTATTGGAGCGTCCGAACGCGGCGCAAATGAAAACCAGACTCACGACGACGGTCTCGCTCACTCTTTTACAGTGGTGCCACATTGTCGTAAGGTTGCCACCCTGCAAAATTTCCCGATCTGGTTTGATTTTAGGTACTTACGAAAATAAGTACAATTCCGAAAATGGGTATTCTTCATTTTTGTACCCATTTGTTGGCCAATACGCAAAAAAAAATGGCTGACGGATAAAAAATGTTCATCAACAAATTAACTAAAAATATCTTGGATTGTGCGGAGCAATTCTGTTGTTTGAGGAGTACAGTGTGGAGTAGTCCGAAATCTCTACAGTGAGGAGTAATGTTAACATATCCGAAAACTCAACAGCGAGGAGTATTTCTGAATAAACATCTGTTATTTTTCAATTTAAAACCAAAATTTAAAAACGCAAAAAACTTAATAAAAATTAATAAATCTGTTGAAAATAAAAATTTAGAAATTAGACAAAATTAAAATTAACATTTTAATGAAGATTTGAAGCTCGTCAGCCCTTGGTAAGAGAAATTAGAAAATTTAACTCTGACAAAAAAAAATTATATAAAAAAATCAAATTAAATCAAAAATTTTAAAAATTCTAGAAAATCAAAAATGGGTACAAAAATTAATTTTACCCGAATTGCCAATCAAACCAGATCGGAGAGCGAGACGCTGGCGCCAAGAAATCAAGCCAGATCGGAAACTGTTACCGGATGGGCAGCCCTCGAGCAACAACAAAAACAACGACATCAGTTACTTTTTAAAAACAGTTACTTTTAAAACAACAATTGATTAAACAAATTAGTAAATCTAAACAATATCTGTAATTCTCAGCTAAAAATGAGTATTATTATTTGAGGCATCAACAGATTAAAAGATATACCATTTTTTACTATGAAATTTTATTTTATTTCTTTGTTGTTATTCTTTTGATCATTTTGTTTTTGTCCATTATGTGCTTTACATGTTGTGTGATTTGTTTTGCTTTCGTTAATATATTTCTATGTATATATATATGCATATATGTATACGTATATGTATATTTCAATTTCGAATTTCATTTTCTAATGATATGCGCATCAAATCAAATTAACTTAGCGCAAAAAATTCGCTTTACAACTGAAAATCAAAATAGAAAATCAAATGCAAATATATTTTTTACTAAAAAATTTTTATTTAAGTAAATTATAAAGAAAGGCAATAGAAGTGTATACCACGGAATTTCTATACGTTATTTAGCATTGATGCCCGTATTTGCTTGCTTAATATAACGCTAATATATTTATAATTATATATATATTTAATATAATTTTTATATTTAATATAATGAATTTTTATAGTTTATATGGAATAACACTTAATTATACATTCATTCATATAGATCTTGTTTTCTTTTTTGTATTGTATCAATTTGTATACATATTTAAAATATATATATGAAATACAAATGTTAACTTAAACAACGGAATTTGTAGTTTGATTCGATTTGAAAATAAAATTACAATTGTTTAACAACTAAAAAACTTGACAAATGCATTTGTAGCTCATGTAGTAGAAATGTTTACTAGTAAGTAGTTTTGTTGCTGTTTCTTTTGTGTTGCTGTTTCTTGTTTGTGTGCTTTTTGTTTTTTGTTATATGTTTATAAATTTATGTTTCGTCTCTTTTGCCTTCTTTAATATAGTATCAAACCACTAAATACTTGCCATATAAATGATTTTGTTGTTTAAATATTTATTATATGTATACATATATATATATATATTTTATGCTATATATTTACTATGCAATTGTTGCATATATGCAATTTGCGCTTAATTTTCATAATTTGCTTAGATACCTTTTTGTTTACGATTCTTTCTATTCTGTTACTGTTTCGGTTTTCTGTTCGGTTTTTATAGGGAAAGTACAAAAGTATACGTTTTTCAAAAGCTTTTCTGTTGTAGTTTTCAAGTTACATTTATTATACACACCTAAATGTTGTGTAAACGAATCATAATAATAATAATTAATAAAACTGGCCATGTCATTATTATCAAAAATAACTTAATAACCAAGGTAGTATCAAGTAAAAGTAATTAATTTTGGAATGTCTCATAAATTACACAATTGTTAGATAAATAATTTATATAGTTTAATTAAATGCAATATTTTACTGTTAAGTTTTGATACTACCAAAGTTATAGAAAACATTGAAAGAATGTTTCATGCACTCATTGTTCTTTTCAACGAGTAGAAAACTTTGTTCTTAAAAAAATTAAAATACATAAATACATAGAAAAACAAAACACAAACTTTGACATTGGCTGTAAATTACAAATTACAAATTACACAAAATTCAGCTAAACTACGTGGTTGCTCTCGAGGAGTTGGGAGGAGTGTTCACCTTAAGGAAACGTTGCTTTCGGATTGTTCTTGTTGTTCTTGGTGTTGTGGTTGTTGTGAGTAGACTACTCACTGTCAATGTTGAGACCTACACGCTTCTCCTCCTCAAGCATGGCATCTAGTTCATCTGTTAAATTTGCCAACATGTTGCCAATATCGTTGAGTACATTGACCGATACTTTAGATGGCACTGTATTATTGACGGCTACTGGTGCAGCAACTGTTGCTACTTCAGGCGATGCTGCTGGCTCGTTAGCACCACCAACAACACTACTGGCCACATCCAAGGTGGGTGAACGCAAATGCAAAGCGCTGCTGCCGGCACTCGCTGTGCTGTTCATGCTGTCGCTGCGAGCGAGAGTTGCATCATGAAGCGAACTGGAAGATTTCAGCGAGTGAAATGAATGCGCAATGTTGGCAATCGTATTTGTCGATGACGAGCTGGAACTGGAGCTGGAGGAATGCAAATGCGTGCCGGCCGCATGATGTCCAGTCGCTGCTGTTGCCGCTGCTGAGCCACCGCCGCTGCCAGATTGCAGCTCCTGGCGATTGAGCAGACGCTGCTTGATGGTGCCAGTGTTCTCATTGGCAAATGGTATCGTATCAATCGAATCGATGCTGGAATTTGACTTATTGTCATGATACTTCTCGCAGTGAATCTCGGCCGTTGTCTGCTGTATTGTCGCATAGTTGGCATAGATGGGCTGATGCTGCTGCTGGGAGTTGACTCCTTGCTGTTGCTGCCAATGCTGCGCCGTATGACCGTAGAATATGTGCTGTGATTGCTGCTGTGGTTGCTGTTGCTGCTGTTGATTTGTGGCTCCGACTGCGCCTTGAGCTGATGCCTCCACACTCAACTGACGCGAGTTACGTATGCTGCAATGGCGTCGTGGTGGCTCTGGCGCTATCTTCTTGCCCGCCAATGGACTGCCGCCTAAGTAGGCCTACAAATGAGACAGATGACATTGTTAGCATTAAGTTGCAGCTTGGTTCAAAGTGTGACTTACTGTTGCGCCATCAGCACCACCGGCTGTCACATACTCAGCCGCTGCTGCCGCATTCATATAGTGATGATGCTCCAGTGGCGGCATCGTGTTCAATACGGCTCGCTGGAGTATGCCTCGTTGTTGGCGTGGCAAGGTGCCGCCACCCTCCTCGTAGAGCATCTCGCGTGTGGCATCATTGGTGGGTGTAATGTCGCCATCATCATAGGAACGACGCCACCCAATGGCCGCAGCATTGTTGCCAAGCAGACGTGCTGCTGCTGCCTGTTGATGTTGTTGCTGCTGCTGCTGCTGGAGCAGCTGATGGTGTTGCTGCTGTTGAAGTGTGGCTGCTGCTGCCATTGCTGCTGCTGCGGCCGCTGTTGTTGGCGGTCCAAAGTGCCCATAGTCTGTTGTCGTGTAATGGCTAAAGGTCAAATGGCTGCGCGTGCTGTTGTCGTGTATATCCTCCAGCGATTCCAGGCTCTTACCGCGCGGTTGACGCACCTGCAATTCCGAGAGAGACAGAGAGAGACAGAGAGAGAGAGCACATTAGTTTTCTTGTGGCATGTGGCATGTGACAACACTTAAAGTTCAAGGACGACTGCAGACGACTCACAACTGTCGACTGACATTTGTCGAGGACCATTTGAAGCACCCACCTTAATGAGCACCACATCGTTGCCGTTGCAACACTCGTGATTGCTGCCCGTGCAATAATAGGCATCCCCCCCACTGGTGGTACTGAGGCCACCGCTGTGGCCATTGGCCAACGTATTCACATTGCTCGTCGCATAGATCTTGGTGTCGTCCCAGGAGACGCGTGTCGTTGGCACATAAGATGGCGTACTTGGTATGGGCACATTGAATTGCCAAGGCTTCCGTTGGTACTCCTAACGAGGTCAGCCCCCATTAATTAAATTATGAAAATAAAAATGAAATGAAAATCAAAATAATTACATTAGAAAATGTGAAAAGAAATTCAATTGTTTCCTTAACGAAAAGTAGATCAAATGAATAACCATTAAATTATGATATTGATTGTGAAAATTTAATACTTAAATTAAAAGATTTAAAAAACTTGTTCTAAAAATCATACTACAGTAATATAATATTATCACAACATAAGTAATACAGATAATCCTTTAGTCTAATATTTAATTAAGATTTTTATTTGTAAATAAAGTGATATTTCAAAAATATATGAAAATAAAAGAGAAATATTTAATGAAAATATAAAATGTTAAACGAAATTATATTGTTTCTTTAACGAAACTATTTAAAGTATATCAAATGAAAAACCATTTAATTATGATATTGATTGTGAAAATTTTATATTTAAATCAAAAAATTAATAAAATTGTTCTACATACATGACATATGTAATAAAGAAAATCCTTTAGTCTCATATTAAATTAAGATTTGATTTTGTAAATAAAGTAATAATTTAAAAATATTATATATTTTTATATAAAAAATAATAAAAAACAAAAAAAGTTCATTATGAATTTATGAAAATTGAAAAGTAAATCTAGCAAGTACACAAAACAATACTCAAAATATTCACACTAATCTTCCATTTGACGACGCACCTCTAATACACAACTACGGATCTATTGACTTAACTATAACTGCACCTTATAGCGAGTATTATTCCATGATGCTTACCTGATGTTGATAGGCATTGCCACCACCCGGATTCCATTTGCCGCTGATAATGTCTTTGACCCGCTTGATGGCCAACAGAATTTTCTTTTGATGTCCCAACTTGACAATGCCAATGTCCTCGAGATCCTCCCAAGTCACTTGGGTGACATCGCGCACCGTTTTGTAGTTTTGCTCAAGCAGCGGTTGTATATATTCCTCCAGACGCAACAGCTGCAGCCACTCCTCAATGGAGCCCTGAAAAATATCAAAAAATAATGGACGAATTAGTTCTAAAGTCGATCAGTGTGTGTGTGTGTTTGTGTGTGTTGACAGCTAATCGCATTTGATTAACGTCAACCCCATCAGCGGGAGCAACCAAGCAACAAATTGTCCATGAACTAATTCCAGGCCAAAACGCTGATACCAGACACCAATCCATTCCTATACCAAAAGGGGAACCAAAGGGGAAGGGAGAAGGCATAGGGAGAGATAGGGTTTAGCTAGGGAATTGCCTCTAGGTACATTGTGCATTGCGTTTGTCTCTCAGTCTGATGAGCTCGTCGCAGCTCTAATCAGTTGTAATGTAATTGATAAGATATGACATAAATCGCGTCAAAGCACAAACATAAAGAAACGAGTAAAGAGATACAAAACTCGTTGTCGTCAACGTTGTCTGCCATTAAACGGTAGCCAAAGTCTCCACACATACAAGCCCATACACACACACACACACACACACACACACACTCACACATACAGATGTAAGTCGGCTCAGTCGAAAATCATCAACAATTTTTTTCCTTCTTGTTTTTGGTGTGACGTGTTAATAACTTTTGAAGCTATTGCTCTTTTGCTTGCTGTGTAAATTGCCGTTGATTTCTATTTAATTAAGCGAATGTGAATGTTGTGGATGCTGTTAAGTCTCTCTCTTTCTCACTCTCTCTATTATAGGCTTTCTCGCTCCCTCACTTGTCAGTGATTTGGCATGAGTTGTGTAGACATTTCAAGGGCGCTACAATTTAATGGAAACTTTTATTGTTTTAGGCGCTGTAAATTATCACATTTAAAATATGATTTGTCTGTTTTCAACATTGGATTAGGTGATTAGGGCGATTTCTTGGTTTGAAGTGCTCTCAGATTAAGTCTCTTCTCCAAATTTCTAACTCTGCGAAAACTGAACCGATTTTTAAACGGAATGTCATTTTGATCATGGTTTTGCATCTTAATTTATTCTGCATTAAAATTTGTATAAAATTCGTTAGAAATTTTTTTGACCTCTTGATCTAGTTGTATATTATTATTGTGTTTTCGAAAAATTAAAATTGTAAATATCAACTTTAAACGTTTAATAAACTTCTTATTTTTGCACTACATATACAGCTTTTAAAATAAATTATATAATTTGGAGATGGATAGCTATCTAGTCTATATATTTTACTTTATAAATTTACACAAATCTCAATATATTACCGTTTCAGTCTGTAATAACTAACATTAGCATACTGTACTCAATTTCAGTCTACACTACTCCAATCGCAATCTGAAGATGCTAATTATTCATATTTGTTGAGAGCATACCACGACATATTTTCCATAATAATCAAAGAGAAATATTTATTTAACGTCATTTGGTAGGCATACAATTATTCCGAGTAGTATATATACTTATACACATGTATTTTGTTTTCCACTTTGAAGCTCATTAGCAGGTAGCATGTGGCATGACACCAACCAACAAATCCGCACACACAGCAGCCACAGCTAACAACAACAACAGCAACATCGATGGTCACCATTAACGCGACCAAAAGAAAACAACAAATTCGAAAAACTAAAACTGGTTTTTTTCAACAAACTGTACGTACAAAAAACAAAAAAAAGAGTATATACTTTAGCAAAACATGAGAGTACGTCAGGTCGAAAACTAAATACCATTTGAGAGTGTCTAATAACGGCGGCAGCAACAACAACAACGTCAAGGTCGTTGGTTGATTGCTGTTTTTGTTTTTGCCTTTAGTGGAAAGGAATGGGAATTTGCCGGGCCAAGAGATTGGCAACGACATATCGTTGTTGACGTTGTTTAATAACCTTTTTTTTTTTCTTTCTTTCTACATCGCGTTGCCTCTGAGGTATTTCGCTTTATTTCCTTTTTCGTTCGTCAGATAAAGAAAGCACCGGTTCGGATGTGGTAAAAATGTTTATATATACATACAAGTATATAACTAATCTTTTTCATGTTTATTATTTTTTGTAGAATGCCAACTAATGAGGGTAACCCGCAGATTTGCATGCGCTTGCAGAAACTTTCATTTCCAGCATCAAATATAGACATGAATATACAAATATATATATATATATATAGGAGTGATGTAAGTACCTCCTCCCTCACAACAAGTCTGGGTATTGAAACCACACCCAAGGCGACGTTGTCGCTCAAGATCAACAAAAGTTTGTATCTCAATGGGGTGCTTGGAGAGCGATAGGAGTCAAAAGACTGAGTAACTCGACCAGTAAAAATCTCAACCCAAACACAGCAGAAACTTGCGAAAACAGTCACGAACCGGCGTTATATAAACAACAACCAAAACAACAATAAAAAAATATATATAAAGATAAAATTCTATACAACTAGTAATATATTATGGCGCATTTTTAACTAGTAGAAAAAAAAAACAGACCGAAACAAAAGCTGAGGTCATTTTGGGAGTTGAAAAATTGCAAAGCTTGAAAACGGTTTGAGTTATTGGCATATGGTATAAATGTGTACATTTCATAAATACAAATGGGAAAAACAAAAGATTTAATGATAACTGAACGCTGAAAAATGAAAACTGACCGCAGGTTATAATTTGAAACGAGCAATTAACAGCGAGTAACTATGGAATGCGGTTCAAATATGAGTTTGTAAGTTTTAAGCCAGATAGAGATACAGATACGATGCGATACGATAAGTGATATTTTCAGTTTTGACTTGAGGAGAAACACATGCATTTTGTAAGCGCATTCATTAGATGCAGGTGGGTAGCTTACTTACAACCCACGACTCAACAGAGAGAGAAACACAGAGACACAGAGACAGACAGACAGTCAGTCAGGTGGGTGGAGTGGAATTGTTGAATTCGAGTTCGTAGCTGACGAAATCAATGAATCAGACAAAATTCAAATGCAACTAAAGCTGCGGATTATTGTTGGCGTGTCCATTGTGGGATTATGGACAGTGCACGTATTTGTCATTTCAATGTAGACTCCACAATTGAAGTAGATGTGGAAGAAATATCCGTGAATTATATTATGATCGGATTATACTCATAAAAACTATAGAGATTACAAACAAAGGAATGCCAGTACTTGCTGAGATCTTAAGCCGATAGTTTCAGTTCGATAAAGTCATTGTCATATTAGTTATATAATTATCGATATGATAGAAAAAGCATAACTGTTGTAGAAAAATTCAATTATACCTCATCTACAATCAGCTAGCTTTGAAAACTATAAGAAATAATAAAAATAAATAAATCAAAAAAGAAATTAAAATAAAACCAAAATATATTGTGGTTTTACAGTTTGTCTTTCATCATTTCAGCTTTAAATCATATAATATTCCTAAATTTATCTCTTATACAGTTATGTACAAATTATTTAGCTTTTCCTGGTTACTTTTGGTGACTTTTATGAAAGTTTCATTTATGCATCTGGCACGTTTAATGATTGTGCTTACAATTCTGTTCAGTTATTTCAATTCAAAAGCTCTGTGACTTTTCAGAATGGTGATTTAAGTGGGCTCGATCACCACATTTGGGCATGAGAAACTAGTGTCGAGGGCTTGTTTTGGGTGCACGTGGAGTGCATATCGATAAGGGAATAGCTTGCATTTCATTATGTCACGTATTTTTTTCGGATATTGTCGCAAATAAATAAAAACAATAAAATATTATGTGGATAAGAAAGCGTTGCGACTTTTCTTTCAAAACGTGTCTGAGTCACGTGGTATATGTATTGACAGTATCGTTTAGAAAACTGGGGAATTTAGATAAGCTAAATAAATGCTAAAGTTAAACAGAAGAGATGTGATAAATATATGAGTTATAGACAGAGAAATAGCTAAGAGATTCTGTAACGACAAGAATATCTTAATAGATCTACTTGCATTGAATCTGAATATTAACATATTTCAACTTAATTGATACTCACAATCTTATAGTTTCTGCTTTTTAATCTAGCAATTAATCGTTACCAAGTAAGACACGATGCACATGCACTTGACTAGCACTTTGATCTGTCAGATCAATGCTAAAGATCACTTGAAATACATCGCTCAATTAGCCTAGTAAAATCTCGAGGCGACATTTCAAGTGAACCTGCAACTTCAATGAAATGTCACCTGAAATGGCGCCAGATTCTACACAACAAAAATGAAGTGTCAGAGAGAGAAAGAATCTTTTGTTTAATGTTTTCTTTTATTTATTATTTTGTATTCGGTATCTGTTTATGTTGCCAAGTGTGCTTAATGAATTGTTGATGGGAATTAATGTGCGCATATTAAACGAAATTCTTTCATTAACAATCAAATAAAAATAAGCAACTTGCTGACGGCGCTTTTTTATGTGGCGTTCAGTATGTGGGAAACAAGTTTTTGCAGCACGATTGCAAATGCTTTTTTAATGAAATATTTAAAAGATAAGCTGAAAAATAAATAAATAAATAAAAAAGCAGGCAACAGAATGCGAACGAGTTGCGATAACTTGGCTAGCAGCTAAAGATGAAAGACGATCTTCTAACATGTTTATATCAACTGATATCTAAGTTGTGGATAATTAAGCCAGCTAACAGATGGTGTCATGTTGAGGCTTAAAAAAATCAGCTTAAGTGCGCTAATCAACCCGATAGTGCGAAGTTTAAGAGTAGTAACGATTTAACGAGTGAAAACTTGACTATGGGAATAGTTCTTAGCTTAAAGATGCATTAATAAACCATTAGGATTTCTATTTCTCACTGACAAGGCATACTAAAAGATACATCAAGATTTGCAATTTACTCTTTGAATGTAATGCGAAAATATAGAATATTATTTAATATTCGTTACTTCGACTCGTTAGATAGAAGAACGATTACAAGTAAGATTAAAATGTTATTAATTAATATAATGTTAAAATTGTTAAATAATTGAAAATTTAAAGACCTTTTAAATTAGATATTCGTTAGATATTAAAAGGCGACTTTTTGACTATTTAAATATTTTTAATATTACTCAGCGATATTTTTAATCGACTCTCAGTTCATTAGCGAGTATTTAAATGTTAAAACTAGTTTGCAACCGTTAGATATCGTTCATCCCTAGCACTATTCACCTTTAGTTGCCATAATTAATGCCAATTTGACAAATTGCCGAGTGTAGACTTATGACTTAAAGTTGACTTTATGCAAATATCACGAGTTGTTTAGCTGATTAGATAGAAAAGCGGAACTAGTCGGTTGCTGGGCTCGTTTCTATCGTTGTTCGTTGTTGTTTGTGTGTTTGTGTGTTTACTTACCGGCACAAAGTGTGGCAAATTGTCGAGCACCTGCAGCTTGTCGATGCGCTGTTTAATGCGCTCACGATGATGCGGATTCTTGATGCCAATGGCGGTGAGATCCTCGGGCGTCATACGCGCAATCGTTGGCAAATCGTACCCGGCGGCAATGAAGAGTTGAGCGTATTCCTCATGCTTCATCTCCAGCAGCCAGTCAATAATTAGCTCATCATTGCGTTGCCGATCGACGCTGCCAATGGAACAGGAGCTGACCGAACTGCAGCGCGGCGAGGAGAGAGGAGCACGTATAGAAGCGCCCGATGAGGATACGCCCGTCAAGTAGGAGGAGGCACGACCCGAGTCCAAGCTGGCCGTGCTATGACGTGAGCCCGATCCGGCCGAGCCTGATGACGAGCCCGGCGAATCGCGTCCAGGTGATTGTGTTAGATCAATGCCCTGATCCTCCTGCAGTGCCAGCTGCTGATGGTAATAGACCGCCGCCTTGTGCGTAAGAGGTTCACGCAGGGTGGCACAAAATACGGGCGGTGGGCAGGCCACAATGCTGGGAGGGAGTGGAGTCTGGACTGGAGGTTTGCTGCCAGAGCTGACACCTCCAGTTGTTGCTCCAGTTGCTGCCTCATCCTTCATACGCAGAGCAACGCTCGTCTCGCGTGGCAAATTGAAGCCGCCCTCCTCCAGCGAGGGCGATGAGACAATGCTGCTTCCGCTCATGCTACAAATGCCATCGTCCAGTTGTTGATGATGCTGCTGCTGTTGCTGATGTAGTTGTTGTTGCTGTTGATGATGTCGCAAGGGTCCGCTTAGCCTATAGAGCGGTATCTGTGGCTGATGATGGCCAAGGGGCGATGAGGGCGACACCGGTGCGTCTCCAGGTATTGTCGGCGGCTGTACCTTCTTAGCTTGTGCCGTGGATGCGTGCGGCTTCAGTGGGCGATGCATTTCGCGCTTCTATTTGTGCTGGCCACACTGGCCAAATTAGCTGCGGCAACTCCTGCAACACAGAACGCAAACAAACAAAGATATAGTGCAACTGCATTAGATATTTGGTTAGGGTAACGGGGAACAGGGAACAGGGAAAACAGAATGGGGAACAGATGTGTAGCAGATGTCTGCGCAGTGGAAATCTGCATAATTGGGCATAAATTCTCGTTTTCTCTAGCTAAAAATAGGGTCACACTATTTAGGCGCGCGCGCGACGCTGCGGCAAGTCAATAAACTGCCATAGAGCACGAAAGTCGTACAGTGGGTGCAATTGAAGAAACTACCAACAAAAAATTTGTTTGTACCAAAATTAAACTATTTAAACAAACAGCTGGTTTTTATCCAAATTTGTTAAATTATACGAATAAAAATTCTTTTGTTTGATAACAAAGGGTATTAAGTAAAGATGAATCATTGACTTTATTCGAAAGAAACTGTCTTTGTTTCCAAAATGAAATCTAAATTAAAATATTTCTCTTTATCCACGTCATTTGACAATGAGAAATTAAGTATTATAATTGTATTTTAAAAAGTTAACGTATATTCAACTAAATAAGATGGTTTGAGCTACTGTTTATAAATATTTATATGTAGTGATTTCTTAAAATACGTCTTGAAATGATTGCAATTGACCCACTGTGCGCCCGCAGCATCGTATTACAAATTTCATTCACAAAAACACAACTAAAAGCAAACACGAAAGGGCGATAATATAGAACGAAGTGAGAGCGAGAGAGAGAGAGAGAGACGATGTCAAAGTTCGTTGACTGTGGGCTGCATTTGGGAGTTGGGGGGCTGTCTTGTCTAGGCGCTACGTCATAATACACTTGAAAAATGCACAGGCAGGCAGCAAGCGGTAAGAGGTAGCGTAAATCTGGCAGAAGTCACGAACAGGGCCGTTTGCCTGGGCATGTCATTAACATGAAACCAGAACGAGAATGCGAACGAGAACAAAGCCGCAAAATACTCGGAAGCAATAATAAAGAAAAGCTTTAATTTGCAGTTCTAGTGAAACGGTTAAATTCCAAATAGCGATTAACACTGCAGCATTTATCGATAACAAATCAACTGCAACAACGGCCACCTGTTCGATTAAGTACTCGATGCCCGGCCGGTTACACACACACACACAAGTGGAAACGGGAGCGAGTAACGAATCATACGACAGTAGCAGGTGCCAAATTTCATAACGTGTTTGTTTGTGTGGGAGTAAAAAATGCAGGAATAAAGGCAAATGCGAAGAGAAACGAAACGAAGCGAAGCTAAAAGTAAAGCAGAGCAAAAGCTGAAAAAACAACACGCAAAACGGTGGCAGTAGTAAATTTCATTTACAAGCCCGACGACAGTCGTCGACTGTCTTTAATGAATTTTTATGTATGCGACGTGAAACGAAAATTAACGAAAAACTGCAGCCGAAGGCGCGGGAGAGGCCAAAGTAACTGAGAGAGAGAGAGAGAGAGACAGAGAGCGCATTATAAGCTGCGACGGCGGCAGAGACTGAGCAGAGTTGTAGTAGGGTAGTATATCAAACAGTGAACGATACACAAATGTGGGTTGCGAATTGTTGTTGTCGTTGTTATTGTTTTTATGGTTACTGTTGTTGTCACCCACACACACACCCCGTTCGCCCAGCTGCAACATTTGCAGATGTTGTTGAACTGTGCGGCCGGCTTGCATTTTAGGCTAACATTTTTTCTGTTTTTGTCTGCCCCTTCTGCTGTTCTTCTATATACTCCTTTCCATTCTTATTTTTTCGTGTCCATTTTTATGAGTCCATTTCTGCTGTTGTCTTTTGTTGCTTGCGCATTTTAATTGCAAACATAGCACACACACACACACAGGACGCCCCCTGGCGTAAATAATGCAAAACAATTGCAGTTTTGGTTGTTGTTGCTGTTGTTGTTGGGTGTGGGTGGTGAGTAATCATAATGAGCATAACACTAGTGTGTGTGTGTGTGTGAGCATAAAAACTGATTGGAAATGCAATTGGACGCTTGGACGGCCTTTTCCTATTAGAAACTCCGCATACAATACAAAACTATTACAAAGGGCAGAGCAAGCTGAAAGATTTATTGATTGTCGCTGTCGTCACACACACACACACACACATACACTTCGACAGACACGCACACACACACACACACACACACACACACACAGATACTCATGTATCGATACAATGTAGCGGAGTTGCGGTTTTGAAGTTGGCAGCAAAAACGCTGAGCAACTAAAAATAATTATGGTTAGCACACACACACTGAGAAATACACATACACACACACACACACAGATAGAGCAGCACAAAGGGACCGCAATGTTTATACGCTTTTCAATAGGGGAGTATTGGGAGTTAGTTGTAAAGTTTGAATGTCTTAAAAGGGGGTGCGATAAGAATTCTGAAAATATCGCACGATATACGAAACTTTATAGGAAGTGTATGGACACAAACCCAAACTCATAAGTTGACATAAGAATATAAGACTTTTAAGAACAAAAGATATAAGCATATATATGATATAAGGATATTAAAGATTAGTAGATTTTTATATTTGGAAATATTAGATGAATCTCTGTTTTTCGATGTAGACTTTGATGCGTTCTAAATATTACATATTTAAAATAACCATAAATAAACCCTAGTCAGGAACATTTTTGGAAAATATCTCAGTAAACTATCGAAAAACAATATGATTTTTTCCAACTCAATTTTAAGCACGATATTCAGTTTAAATTTACATTATTCATCTCAATTTCTCTCTGCATAAGAATTTAAAATGATTGTTTGAGTTAATTTAACTAATAAATCAATATATTATTTAGTAGGGAGCTATTGTAGGGTATCTAAAATTCGTAGAGTGCTCTATCCAGTTGTCATTTGTCGCTGTGCGCCGTTAAAGTTTACTGGCATGAGTAATCAGCCAAATGGAGCGCAATAAAATGGCAACGGCAATGGCAACACGGCCAATCTATCAGACCAGGCAACAAACACATCGCCATCAACATCAACATCATTTAGTTGATGTTGCCCAGCCACCCCCGATAAATGCCGCCCCCCTCCCCCACCCCACACTCCGGATTCAACCACTTCATGGCCAGATTCATATGGCATGGGACCTGGATCTGGACCTGAAAAGGAGGAATTGAGTTCGAGGGCAGGAGCAGAAGTTGGCGGCTGAAATCAAATGAACCGAGTCTTATTCTCATGTTTATTAACGCTGCTTAACTGAATATGTAAGTGTGAGCCAGTGTGTGTGTGTGTGTGTGTGGGTGTCATTAAGCCCGATAGATAAAGGGACCGCCCAGGCAACACTTCATTACCAGAGCGACTTATTGACAACGACTCTTTGTTATACCCTATAATTGAAAGGGGGAAAAAAAAGAGTTGATATATGAGAATCTTTTATTATATTAAGCTCTTTAATGATATCTGATCAATTGACTGCTTATTGGAATACTCTGATTTTGTTGGCAACTTTTACAGGGTATTTGGTTGGTGCATCATTTACCATTATGGGTTGCGGGTGCTTTGCATATGACATGAGACAGTTTTCAATACTTTCCCTAAAATGTAAAGCGGACAAAAGTTTTCGGTTGCATTTTTCTTACATTTTCTTTTTGGTCGCTTTGCCACGCCCCAAAGTGAGTCTAGGTTTTGTTGTTGCTATTGTTGTTGTTGTTGTACTCGTGTACATTGTTGGTAGCGTGTTTTGTCAGCAACAACAGCAGCAACAAAATAAGATGGTGTCGCTGCCTGTCGATAACTGGAGATGTTGATCTTGCAAACTAAAGGAGAGGACAACGACAACAACAACAACAATGGCCGCGGGCAGCATAAACTTGTTTTGCCTGTAAAAGGGAGTTGTTGTCGTTTCTGTTGTTGTTGTTGTTGTTACTGTTGCTGATGTAGTTGTAGTTGTCGTTGTCGTTGTAGTTGTTATTGCATTGTCTTTGCGTTTTGTTTCAGGTTTCATCTGGCAACGCCAAGAACGGAGCAAACAAGAGACCATAAAAAGCTCGTAGGAGTCAAATGCAACACACAACGAAGATGTGTCAAAAGTGTGGGCGAGCGAGAGGAAGAGGGAGAGAGAGGAGGTGAAGAGAGACAGACAGACGTACATACGTGCAGTTAACGGTTAATGCAAAACGAATGCGTATCGCATATGGCACCAGACAGTCAGACAGTCAGATAGTCAGACCGACAGACAGAAGAAGCGACAGTCCGACGGACGGACAGACAGACCAAATAAGGTTGTCAGCACGTACAGAGCAAAGCTCCAAAAGCGGCCATCAATTCGCTTCTTCTGCTTCTTCTTCATCATTTTCTTTTTGGTCAAAAAACGCGAACAAGTTGTAAAGCGAGCAGAGTGCGAACAAAGCAACAACAACAACAACAACTACAATAGCAAGAGAAGAGTGTGAGGAGGAGGAGGAGACAGAGTGAAGAGAACATTTACAGCTACATTGAACTTTTTAGTACCCAACTATTTGCCACCCACTTGCAAAGTGCGTTTTTTACTACTACGCACACACACACGCATATATACACTCACACTCACACGCATACACATTTACATACATTAGCGAATTGGGAATATTGGCAACAACTGTGCCAAAAATATGCAAATTACCATTTGAAAACGTTGATTTGTATAACAATTTTGATAGCAAACGCGAAAGCTTTATTTAAATAAGCTTTATTTATAATTATTGCATAAATTGCAATTGATTTAGTAGGATAAAAACGCGTTGGAAAATTCTGTGCAAAATTTCTTTCACACACTCGTACACAAAAGTAACACCAACACTAACACCAACACACACACAGACACAGACACAGACACAGATACCGCACAGCGCACATACGAAGAGCGCGTTGGCTTTGGCCAAAAAACAAGTAAAGCATATGAAAAAAGGCAGCGCAAAAAGTTGCCGCTGGTAGCGACGGCAGCGACGTCGACGGCGGCTGAAGCTGCTGCTGCTACTGCTGCCTGCTAAAAAAGAAACGAAGAACGAGTCAAAAAAGGCGGAGCGCACAACGAGCCGACAGCGACCGCAAGTCAAAGCGTATTGAAAACGCGGCTCAAGTTCGAGTCCAAGTTAGAGTCCTCCTGCTGTACGCTATTGAAGTTGTTCGGAGAGTGACAGACGCCGAGAGAGAGAGCGCGTGCAAGAAGAGAGTAAGAGCACGAGAGTGCGCGCCAATTGTCACTCTCTTTTCAATTGTATTTTTTTTTTGTCAGAGTCAATTTGTTGCAATTGAAACAATAACAATTGTATGTCAATTTGTTGTCGCTGGCAAATTAGTTAATAAATGAAGCACGGCTCGTTTTGATTATTAACTTGTTCCCTGTAGTGTAGTGTAACAGGAGCAAAGGTAGAGAAGAGAAATGCATGTTGTACAATGTATGCACAGTGGTTTCAAATCAAAAAATGCACTTGGAAACCTGTAGATGTCTATGTATATTTTGTATATTAATGAATGTTATCAACGTTTAAGTTTTCCCAAGTTCAATCTGATAAGAGTTTGAGGTCAATTGATTTATCCGGTAAGTGTATTGTTTTCAAGTCATTTGCATTTAAGCGTGTTTAGCATGAGAAGTTGTAAAACTAGGTCTAAAGTGTTTTCAGTGCTCAGTTTCAAGGTAAACTATTAATTAGCATTCGCATAAACTTTATTTGTTCAACTAAATTACAAATTGAGAGATATTTGTTGGCATAACTTCAACTTCTTGTACCACTGTGCGATGGATATGCCACAAAAAAGACAAACAAATCCAAACACTCACACACAGGCAGTCAACCACTTTGTTTGCCGCATGAGCCAATAAGAGCCACAGCGACTGAGAGAGCCAACAAAACTAGAGAGAGAAAGAGAGCACGCGCTTAACACGAGCTTAACATTAACTTCAAAAAAGGCTCCATCTCTATTAAATGGCCTGTCCGCGCAATCTCTCTCACTCTCTCTGTCTTGAAGTTTCATTTACGCTCTCGTACCACAGACAAAACGAAATGTCATCGATGCTCTCCTCTCCTCTCCACCCCACCACTCGTCGACGTCAACGACAATTCTAACACTTCATTGGAGCTGCTTTGTGAGAGGGGGAGGGAGAGCAACGACGTCAAGTCATTTGATTCCCACACAAATCTCTGCATATTGAGCGGACGCGAGAGTCGCTCCCCATTATGGCAAGTGAGTTATGAGCCAGTATATGTATGTGTATATGTGTAACATAATATGTGTGTGTGTGTGTGAGCAGTGCGCTTTCTATTGATTTATATGAGCTTTATGGCGCAATCTGAGTACTTACAACGAGTGAGTACAAAGCTTAACAAGAAGAAGACTAAAGTAAACGCACTTTGAATTCTCAAGTGCTGCAGAAACTTGTGCATAATGAGAGAATGACAGACAGTCTAACATTTAATTGCCAACGAGCGCGTTTTGTTAACAAGCGGCAAGCATAAATAAATTATGCAAAGCATCCCGTCAGCACAGCCAGAGTTGCCGCAGCGCCATTGTTGTCTACCACTGAAAAGTCGCAGCACGCGTCAGCAGCGGCGCTCGAGCATAACATTAATGCCGAAACACTGACACGTGTTGGTTTATTAATTACATAAGCAGCAGCAGCAGCTGCAGTTTGTCCCGAAACAAAAACCAATTTCCTGCAGATGCCGTTGGCCACTCTAACAATGCAGTGAAAACAGCTGGCGGCTCCTGTTCAAAAGGAAGAAGAAGAAGCAGACACATGACAGATGGCGACGTCAGCGCCGACGGCGACGTCGACGCAGGACACGAACGTCAAAACAAAAACATTTCGAACAAAATTGCGGTCAAAAGCCGCTTACAAGAATTTCCAATAATACACACCTGTAAAATGTATAGAAAAAGCTATTTTCCAGTGTTTACGCTTTTTAATTTTCGAATGCAATCACATTAAACCACAACCACGACGAAAGTTGACACACAAAAGTAAACAAATGTTAAACTTTAACAGGGCATCAATTATTGTTGTTGTTTGCACGATTTATGACATTTTCCACAGGCACACACACACACACACACACAGATAGAAGTGGCGCGCGCGCGACGCATTAAAGTAAAACATAAAACCAGATTAATTTTTTGTGTAGCCGAGAGAAAAAGAGTTTATTAAGCTACGCTGCTTACGTAGTTGTGACTGTGTTGTTGTTGTTGTTGTAGCTGGTTTTTATTTTGTATTGTTTGCTACGCCGCCATTTTCTTTGTAGTTAACTCGTAACTTTAATCACATTTGTGCTCAATGTGTGCTGCGTTAATTTTCAATAGATTTTGTTCACATTTAATTACACACTTTTATTAATTTTGTGCCATAATTTAACAAATTTATGCGTTTTTTAACTGCTTGTAAATACCGCGCGATCAAGCGACGCGAACCATCTCGAACCTCTCGAAAAGAAAACAAAAACACAACTGAGTATGCTGCAAACAGCGAAGTCAGCACTGTTGCCAACTAAGCTATTTTATAGCTAGTTTTGACTACTTTCCAACTTCGTTTTCTAGAAAAATTTCAAAATTGCTACTAGCTGGAAATATGAAAATTTTTATATATTTTTAGCTAAGTTTTGCTATTCATAGTTTTCGTAAATCTTTGCAAAAGTGTCCACAAAATAAGTTTAGCTCCTTTCCAGCCAGAAACAGACAACAATGGTGTGGAAACACTTTTTTGGCCCAAACGTTGCCACCCGGTCCAAGGGCTGCCACTCTGCAAGGTTTTCCGATCTGGCAACATGTACTTTCTTTGGGTACAGTGCCAAAAATGGTAGCTACCAAATTGTATCCTTTTTTTTAGACAATTTCTCAATAGTTGGCTTAATTAATTTTACTTTTGTTGCTAAACAATTGCTTAAATACCTTAAATATATTTACTTAAATTGTGCGCCATTTTGAGATCCGATAGTTATGGCATATCGATAGCTATTATATTTTCTGTCGTGGCAGCCCTCGTTTTCTGTATAAAACGGCGTATTTTGTCGCCGTGTATGCAGCCACACTTGTTGCATTTGGATAAAATGTTACAAATTATTTAAACAAATTGACGACAAACAGCAATAAAAGTGCGTGCGCTTAATTCGCCAATAAAACTATGTGTCGTTTTTAAGTTGACTGCAATTAACTTTATCTGTTTTTGTACGTGCCGTGGTTCGTTTTGCATTCAATTAGTATTTTCTGTGTGCGTGTTTGTGAGTGTGTGTGTGTGAGCTTGTTGCTATTGCTTTGTGCGGCATTTTTTGGTTAAACAAATCACCACTACCAATAAATAAAAAGTAAGCATAATGAGGTGAAATTAAGTAAATCGACAGTTTATTGTCTTGCTAAAAATTAGCAGCAAATAGAAATTTGCGAAAAAGCGACAACGCAGACACGATTTAAAATGCAAATGAGCATAGAGAAGAAGGAAGGTAAAAAGAAAAACAGGTTGTCGATGCTACGCTTTGGCATTTATTTGTTGGCTTGGCTCTCGCTTCAGTGTTGGTGTTGTTGTTGTTGTTGCCGTTGTTGCTGCTGCTGTCCGTCTATTTGGTTGGTCAATGCACGGCGTTAATTAAAGCAATATAAATACTCTTTGCTAGTGGGCCGTGTCAGTGTTTTTCGCAATAAGTAAACTTTAGATTGTTCTTGTTCTTATGCGTTCTAATTCGTCGTTTTTTTTTTATTTTCGTTTACAATGTGGGCGTTGTGCCGCATTTAATGTTATGATTCATGCCAACAACATGTCAGTTACCAATATTGCAACAGTGTGTGTGTGCGTGTGTGTGTCTGTGTGTTTGTTGAGACAACAACAAACACCTGTGGCATGCTGTCGTTGCAGTTGTTGCTGGACCGGTGTGCAGAACAAATGTCAAATTTGACAGCTGCGTGGCGCATCCTCAAATGAGATTTGAATCTAGAAAGCTTACAAAAGAGAGAGAGAGCGAGATAAACTTTAATCATAACCAAAAGCTTCACATACATTCACTTCAAAGGCGGCATTAAAAGGAGAAAACTGTCAAACTCACACTTTTAGCGCATAACATAATAATAGCATTAACAGGAAAATGTTACATTCCGAGACCGATAAAAAATTAAACCCGCGTTCTTAATCAAATAATGCTTTTAATATCCATTTATCTATTTTTTTGTTTTATATATTTATATTATTTTGTGATATATCGTTTATTTCCTTGCAGCTCTGTGATTTCTGTGCATGTTTCAAAATCAAATATTTAAGTAACTTGCAATTAAGATCAACAACAGATAACTGATAGCTGATAACTGACAACAGATAACAGATAAGATCGTTTTATTATTCGTTACATACGTTTCCGTCCCAATGCAGAAAATGCCCTCGCAAATTTTGAACGATGGCAATTTGAATAATGCCGCTTCATTGCTGGGCAACTCACCCAACTGCATTACAGTAAAGACTGCCTACAATGGCCAAATCATAATAACGACCATCAATAAGAATATTAGCTATGAGGAACTCTGCTATGAGATACGCAACATTTGTCGTTTTCCCCTCGATCAGGTAAGTAAAACAAATCCATTTTCAAGATTATATTCATAAAATTGTATTTTCCATAGCCCTTTACCATCAAATGGGTCGATGAGGAGAACGATCCTTGTACAATATCAACGAACATGGAACTGGTTGAAGCCATTCGGTTATATGAAATGAATTTTGATTCCCAGTTGGTTATACATGGTAAGTCAAACACTTTTCTTATCTTTATGCATTGTTTATTATTCTGAAAATGACCTTTTTTTGATGTTTGCTCAGCCACTCGATAAGCATTTTCAATATCTCTTCCGAAGACACAATAATGTGTCATTTGGGGGGAAATTTATCACTGTGAGCATTTATTATGTAAAAACCCCTTTAAACATAAAAAATATTTAAAAAAATATTTTATTTTGTAGACTTAGTCAACTAAAGTTTCCTAGCATTGAGTAAATTTAATAATAGTTATTATAATCATGTTGACTTGTCTAGATCTTCGATTGTAATTCGAATTTCAAAACAGACTATAGTAAACATTTTATTAGAAAAGTTGATAAAGAGGTTAATTTATTTACAGGCTTTTCCCAAAACAAAGTTGACCAAATAGTTTTAGTTATTTGATGTTCTTAAATACGATTTTATGATGCCCAATTGGGTTGTTGAAATAGTACACAAATTTTATCATATTTTTATATATTTTTTGGGTTGCCCAAAACTATACTAAAGTTTTTCATTTTCACAAATTTCATTATCAAAGTTTGTGCTCATTTGTGGGTGTCGAAATGGGTCACATTCCGGGCCTTAGTTGTAGCACAATTTAACCGCAATTTTGTGCACATTTCAGCCTGGTTAAACAATATGCTCGTTGCTTTATTAGCTCAATAAACCTTGCCACTGGCTGATGCCTCTTAACTGTAGGCTGTTGGCTGTTGGCTGCTGGCGTTGCCTTTTGGCCTATACCGAGGTCCCTGGCGGCATACAGCGCAAATCCAAACAGCAGTCGACCATGTTAATAACATAAAATATTAATTAACTATACAGAAACACACACACACATACATACAACGCCCACATACATACAGATTAAATGTTTGCCTGCAAGCGCCCATAAGCAGACTATGGTTTTTGTATCTTACTCTCTTCTTAGCCGTTATCTTATACTTTTTTCTTTATCGTTACATCCGCTTTTTGACCCGATTGCCGCTGTCGGCTTCTTTTATAATTCATTATAATTAAATTGTTTGCCGTCAGCTCGGTTAGCCCTGTTTTCAAATTTAATTTTTGTGTGGCTTCTTATGCTGTTTTATATTACAGGCACGCCTGAAAGTATACAAATACAAATACAAATACGAATACAGGCCCATCCGTCTTTTTAGTTAACTGTTTGTGCTTAATTATGCTTGCCACAAAAACTTTTCACTTGCTTCGAAATTTGCCTAATGACAAAAAACAAAATGTTTCGACAACAACAATAAATTTGTGGTAAACAACCAAATGAGGCAACATTAGGATATGCATAATAATGTTGTGCACAAAATTAACATCATGTTGTCGTAGATAAATCATTAGAAAATATATTCCAAAAAGTAAAACTAGAAATTCAAAATAAGAGTTAAATTTTGGAAGCATTTTAAATATATATTATGTATGGGTATATTGTAATTAAAAACTGCTAAATGAATTTGGTTATTATAAATTAACAGATTCCAAAAATGCTAACAAATTTAATGACAATTATTTAACATGTTTAGGCCTGATTTTTCAGAAAATATTTTCTTTATCCTGTTCTAATTTAATTTCCATTAAATTTTTTGTATTGAATTCACTTTGAGTTGGAAAATTTAAGCGTGATAAAATGAAAAGCGATAATTCTTAAATATTTAATATTTATTTAAATACGTTTTAATAAATGATATTGTATAAAATAATCTGTTAAATTCGGAACAGACCTGTAAAATAGATTCATAAGTGGAGTTCAGAATATAACTGATTATATCTATTGATTCATTGCCCAAAAACTTGAACAACTTAAACTAGTATACAAATTAAAGTTTTTGTGTAAATGCATTAGGCATAAATTAAAATCCTAAAGTTATCCGATATCATGGACTTTGTGCCATTGTAGTGTTTTTTTGTGGTTTGTTGAGTATAGATGGCAAAAACTGTGGCAAATATAATTTTTACCACCGCATGATACTCGACAAAGTTTGGGTTGGCTGTTAGCTGGTTTCCATTTTTCAGTAGGATGCTGTTGTTGGTCCATTCCTTCCTGACTATCCTCTGCATATTATTCCTATCCACGATTTGGTGTCGTTACTGTTGTTGTTGTTGTTGTTGCCGTTTTGTAGCCACGTGTGAAAAAATGCGGCTTAAAATGTATTAAAAGCATTTTCTGTGCGGTTTTGCTCTCTGCTGGTGTCTGTGTTGTAACACACACTCATACACACACACACAGAGGGAGACACAGACGGGCATACCACAAAACTCATACAAGCGCCTTAAAAGCATTACACGACGCGACTGTTGATGTTTTTCAACCTTTGTATGTTTGTTTGTGTAGTTATTGTTATTGCTACAGTTGATGTTGTTGTTGTTTTGTGTTGATTAGTAAATGTACATGTATGTGCGTGAGAGTGTGTGTGTGTGTATGTGTGTGTGTATGACATTTTTATAAGCCGTTGTTTTGGTTGCCTTGTGTTTTGTGCTCTACCTTCCGGTTTCATCTCCGGCTAACAATGAAGCGTCTGCCCCTTTTGCGCTCTCTCTTTATCTCTCACGCTGCCTGTCGTTATAATTTATGCGCCTGCAATATGGCAACGCTGCCCACATGCACATATACAAACAAGCAAACAAACTTTATCCAGGCGTACAAGCTTTGAAACACATAAGGTCGATACAAAAGTTGAGTGCGAGAGCATGAGTAGACGAGAGAGAGAGAGAGCGGAGAGAGTGCGGAGGAGCAGAGAGCGAAGTGAGAATAATTTCCCTGATGCGCTCAGTAGCACACAGAACAAAAAAAAAAGAACAGCTGAGTCTGAGTCTGAGTCTGGCAGAGTGTTGCCAACTGAGCGTTAGCTTTTGAGAGTAACTCAACTCAAAAATGGTGGCAATGCTGCGCCGGCGTTTGGCCATTTTCCAAGGCGGCTGCCAAAAGTTTCAAAGGATATGAAATTGAGCGCAAGTGCAGGAGCACAACTTTAAAAGGCATCCGGTGCTGACTTTGCTGTTGCCTGCGTCACCTGACATTGAACAGCGGGCAGACACACATAAACACACACACACACACACACAAAGATACATATACAAACTGTTTTGCTCTCACAGTGTGTTCTGTGTGTGTGTGTATGTGGGCTTGAAAATATCCCTTGGTAAAGTTTTTGGGGACTGCGTCGGCATTCATCGTCCTGTCGCAACATTCGCGCCGTGGCTGCTCGCCTGTCTGGAAGTGCCGTGCGGAAGAAACCAATCAAACGTGAAAAAAAAACATTTAACTCAAACAAATACAACAAAAAAAAAAAGCTTCGCCTTTTTTTTTTCTTTCTTGCTGTTGCTAACGTCGCGTCGCGCATAGCAAATATACACACACACACACGCAAACCCGCATATATATATATAATTATATATATTATAATTTAATACTCCTTATTACCGAGTGAAATTAACTTAAAACGTTGCCAATTCTCAACATAAAAGCAAAGCAAATCATCGCAAAAGTGTTGCCAATTTATTTATATCAATCGTAACTTCATAAAGTAAAGTTCGCTGTACCTTCGAAAAAAATAAGGAGAAATAAAACACGTAAAAAGGAATATAAGAAAAAATCAATTGCCTCTGAACAACATTCGGATTGAGTTTTATATTTTATTGTTGATTCCAATTCTTGAAATTAAAATGACTGTCATAATAATTTTTTAGTATTTTACAAAATTCCTTGCCTATTTTTGTGGGTTATTTACGGGATTAAACAGCTTTGGGTTGTACTTAAAATTAAAACACTCGAAAGGCACAAATGCCAGACTTTAAGACTCAACATGATGCGTTGTAAGCATTTGCAGTTGGAGGAACTTTCAATTGAGGCTTTTAGAACCTTGTATAGACTGCTTTTGAGCTGCCTTTAGAGGTGCAGCAAACCATGAATTTGAGCAAAAACCCTTTAGATGTGCTAGGATCTGCCGTTTTGTTTGATATGTGAACTGAAAATTACAAGCGAAGAAGCGAAAATTGTTTTAGTTTCTTTTATATTTATTTAAAAAGAATCTTTAACTATCTAAATTTTTTTAAATATATGCAAATGCAGTAAATGTTTATCTCAAATCCTTTAAATTTGCTTAAATATATTTAATAATGTATCTGTATATTCCAAGTAAAATTCAAAAGTGAAACAGGGTGACATTTCTTCAATTTGTTAGCAATACCCGCAAGGCAACTGTCATGTTTTACATTTGTCACATAATCAAATTGTTGGTTACGCCGAACTCGAATCCGAATCCGTTTCATGTTAACGTCAAGCCACGAGCATTAAAACTCTTTCCTGAGCCAATATCGAATCATTGATTTTTATTTGCTTCGCTGATTCGTTATTTCGGCTTGCATACTTTTCGGCTGCTGTGCCCAGACAGACAGACAGACAGAAAGACAAACACACACACATACACAAACAAATTGAGTCACAGACAGGCGGTAAAAAAAGGAGGAGGAGAATACACCCACACACAGACAGACATAGCTATGTATTTTCCCCCAGCCTCTTCTATTGTCCTAAACTTGACCCCATCAGGCATTTGCACTTCATCAAGCGTTGATGACGCCGTCACCCGCCTGCATTACAAGCCCAAAAAGTGTCTAGGCCAAAAAGATGCCCAAATAGTTGGTACTTGACCAGGCACACACAAACACACTCACACACACACACACTAGCACTCAAATACACCCCTGAATATGTGTGTATGTGTGTCAGTGTGTTTGCCAAGACGCTGCAGGGCAAGTAAATCGCTCTCGCTCTCTTTTTGGCTTCCCAAATGTACATATATCTGTGTTTCGACCAAATTTGTTGGCCAAGCTGTCGCCTTCGAAATGCGCCGTCATTTAAACTTTATTCTTTGACTCATTTTAGCTGATTTTCTTGGTAACAAATCAACATATTTGGCATTGCATACGGTTTTTGGGCCTTTTTCGCAGCTTCGACAAATGGTTTTGGCTAATGGCTAAAAGTTAAGTTCGAGTTAAATTCCACGCCCCTTTGGAGACTGGCACATTATGATTGTTTGGCATATTTTAATGATGCCATTGGGCTTAATGAAATTATTGTAAGTCCTCTTCGTTCATTCCTAAATTATGCCCCGTTTTCTTTAGCTGGAGCACACAGTAGGTTAGTTAAGTATGCATATGACGTACATTTCTGGCTCGTTTTGCATGCATGGACAGCTTCAGAATGGCCTTCTTCACTAAAGCCGCACTTTGGCCAAATTCTGTTTTATTTTTTTCTTACCTTAACTTGCTTACAGCGTGAATTTTTACAGTGTAAAGTGTTTCCGTTTTATGCGAAGGCGTTGAGATATCGGACGCAGGTGGCAGGATGAAATTTAACGCTGTTCTGACGTCATTCGCAGGCAAATTTTGTTCTTTAACCTATTGCCAAAGCGAGAGAGATAGAGAGAATGAGAGAGATAGAACGAGAGGCTGTAAACCAGAATACGGCTTTAAGTTGGCCATTGGCTCGTTGTTTTATTTATCGTTATTATCGCATGGAACTTGAGTGGGTTTTCGTTGGGGCGTGTCCTGATAACCATCATCCAACGCTCCAACGACTGGGCTCTGATGTAAGACTATTGTTTGCAGATACTTAAGCGCTCTCGATTTGCCAATCACCAAAGTAGTTGAATGGATTAATAATTCTTAAGCTCTAAAATGCTTCAATGGAATCGAAACAACAAAGCCTAAGACATAAATGATTGGATTTAAGCAAAAGCCTTGATTTGAATGGCCGTTATTTAGCCATTTACTAATTAAGGTACTCAATCAATCATCATCATCAATATTTCAAAATCAGTTATTGGCAGTTCGAGTACATGATAATGTTTCATACGTATTGCGCTTGGTTCACAGTGCGTATGAGTAATGATTTATTATTGGAGTTGCGAGTAAATTCTGAAATAATGAACTTATTTAAAGCATATTAATTAAGCCTTTTAAAATGATTTGTTATGCATTTGTCAGCTTATCTGCATGCCAAATCACAACTGCGTAGATAGGCATTCAATTCGAGATATTTCAGAATATATTTTTGACACGATTTTAATCAATTTATATCGATTTGCGAGGTGCTTGTGAGCTGCTCTATTTTTCAGCCATAAATCAATGATGGGGATTATATTAAATATATTTTTTAAAAAGATTGATTTCCTATGATAATTTTTTAAATATATGATATATGTATTGCAATTGTCAATATATGTCAAATATGTTTGTCAATATTAAACTATTGTATTGTAAGTATAATTTAATTTTAAATATCTGCTTACATAAAGTTTGAATTAACATGGATTAGATTAGAATTTAACTTTAATTTATTTAGGGTTTAAAAGTCAACAAATTCAGCTTTCTATGCATCATTTGTATTAACAAAGTGCAGTTTTTTAAGCGATAAACTCAATTGGATAGCACTCAGAATCTATGTGTGTGCCAAATAGATTCACATATAAATTATATGCAAATTTAAAGCTTATCACAAAGTCATAGCATCTCTGGGGTTAGCCACTGATTGATTTACCGCTCAGTGTCACAGGGGAAAACGAGAGGAGGGGGCGGAGGAGGAATGGCGACAATGTTGATGCTGTGCAACTAACCAACTTGTCAGTTGATGCAGCAAATGCCTCCGCAATTTGCCACACACCCGCAAACGAAACCCCAACAGAACTCAACCAATATTCATGCTCCAATTGCAGTTTTCAAACAATGCCAGGCCAGTGTGTGTGTTTATATTTAACCAACGATGTTGCCCCAAACACACCCACATCGCCTGACTGCCCTTTGGGGGCGTTCCCAAGGGGCAGGAGTGACTTGGATTGGGTTGGGTGGTACTGGTCTGGACAAGCTGCATCATCAGCACAAAAGAAAGGATCGACTGTCACGATGTAACCACTTGCCTCAAGTGGATGCTACACTACCCCTCTCTGCCCGCTCTCCCCTGTCCCCTCTCCACACTATTCACTCCCCAGTTGCCTCGTTAATCATGCGAATTATGCATGAAAGTAGAGTACTTAATTTCAATTGTCTCAACAACAAACGACAACAATAACAAGAACAAGAACATGAACGTCGGCAACGTCAAGCAGTTTCGTTGTGACCTACCAATACACTTGAAGAAATTTTCTATTTACACTTGACTGCACCAGGGAGGGTTGCATACTTATTACATTCGGTTGCCCTGGGAGTAAAATTTCCCTGCGCAGCATAAAGCGCTTTCTCTCTCTTGCACTTTCTCTCATTTCAATACCTTCTCTCTCTCTCTCTCTCTCTCTCTCGCTTTCTGTCTTGCTCTCTTTTGATTGCGCTCCTTCTCTCTCTAGCTTCTTGGGCTTTCACGCCTTTGTCAATTTGCAGCAACTTGTGCGCTCGTTTCACTTGGGTTCAATTGTTTGTGATTGTCGCAACGTTGCGCTATATGTGTCTGTGTGTGTGTGTATGTCTCTCTGTGTGTGTGTCTCTCTGTGTGTGTGTGTGCTTGAACAGAGTTGTCAGCTGTTTCGCTTGCATTGCTCCCCGCTCTCTCTCCCTCTCTCTCTCTTTGTCTCTCTCTCACTCTATCTATCTCTCGTTTGCTCTTACACGCTGTGCTGTCCATTATTACACAATTTATATTTTTTTAGGTGTGGTTTCTGCGGCGACAGCGTCTGCATGACTCCCACAAACCGGCCACGCCCCAAGCCCTTGCAATTTACCCTCCCGCCCGTACGCCCGCTCATCCGTCCCGCCATTCATCCACATCGCCTGCAGTTTTTAATCAATCATTTTAAACTACAGAATTTGCACGCCAGGGGGCGCAGCTGTCGCTTGGCTTTGAAAACTTTTGCATTGCATAGTTTTAGGCGGCCCGCGGCGTTGCCTGTTCAACTGTTCAACTGTAACTACAGCTACAACTACAACTACAACTACAGTTACAACTACAACTACAGTTACAACTACAACTACAGTTACAACGGCTGGGCCTTGTCCCGGTTTCTATTCTGCCTTTTTTTATGTGCTATCATGTGCCACACAATTTGCACTTGAGGCAGCACAGTGGGGCAACTTATAGCAAATATTTAAATAAATATACTTGAAATCAGAGAACTTGTATTGATTAAAAGTATAATTTGAATACTTGAAATATTGCTTATTCAATTAGATTAACCGGACGGTTAATAAAAAAGTATATTTCTTTTCTTCATTTTGAAATAGTGACAATTTTAGAATAATTGTTCACAAAGTAGAATTATCTAATGCTTTCAAATGATCTTGCTTGTAAAAATAGTTTTATTTTTTCACATTTTGTGTTTAAATTTTTATTTTGAGTTAAATTTTCAAGAATTGTTGTTGAATTTGTTGTTGTTAAATTGTATTTCTTGTGGCAGTGTATATTTTAACTTCATTTAATTATACCAATTTCTTATTCTCTTATAACTGCGGTGTCACTTTCTAAGATTGATCCGTGTATTATATTATTTGAATGAAGAAAGAGTTTTAACTATAAAACAAAGCAGAACTTGTTTCAATTTTGCATGTTTTTGATATCATTTTATTCATAAACTTTGCTCGACATTAAAGATAATTTTATTTACCGCAAACAAATGCTCTATTTGAAGGTTGCAACTTGCAACCACACATAGCACACCACATTAATTGAGTTGTAAACATATTTTAGCATTTCTTAGTATTTTTTTCGATTTGTGTGTGAAACAAGTTAAACGGCCCACATTTGTCCCACTGTGCAATTTGGTCTAAAACTTTTATACTCTCTGTGCGTTACTTTGTGCCGCTTGTTGACATTGCCAGTTTATGCAAATTTGCGGCAATTAATCGCAGCCAGCAACAGCAAGAGTCAAGTGCAAAACAAACGAAAGCAATCCAAAGCGAATCTGCAACGCGCCGCGTACAAAACTAAAACAGTAACAACAAAACCAACAAAAAAACAGTAAAAACAACTAAATATGGCCTGGGGCTATTGGTCCGCCACAACAGTGGATCGTGGACGTTCTCCGCGCCGCTTGACGCAGTGCACCCCGTTGCCCGTAAATCTCGTACAGCAGGAGGAGGAGGAGGAGCAGCCACCGCCCTGTCTGCCGCAGCAACAACAACCGCAGCAGCAGCAGCAGCAGCAACAACAACAACAACAGCAGCAACAGCAACAACAGTCGCAGCAGTCACAGACTTGCCCCAACACACCCTCAGCGAATCAACAAGGCGGCGGTACACTATGCTACAGTCCGACATGCCGCTCCCGCTGCTCCAGTCCGTGTCCGGGCTCACCATGCGGCTCCATAACGCCGCCGCCTCCGCCGTTGCTCACGTCCTCGCAACAGCATCTGCATCAGCACTCGAACAAGAATTGCCCGGCCGCACAGCAGTTGCTCACGCATCTGGACTATGCGGCCCGGAGGCAATCGCTGGATCAGCTGGACAGTCCGCAGGTACTGAACACGGTACTACATAGATCAGGGAACCGGAGCTGTGCATGATTCGAACCGTAAAAGTTCCGTGAACTGTGAAATTTGCATTTAAGCTGTATGCTTAGGGGTATAAAAGTGATCTTTTAATTGAGTGAGGTTGTTAATAATATAGAATTAATCAATGGTAGATGATAAAATAATAGTAAATTTAAAAAAAAAATATGAAAATAAGTTACAAAGTCTATTGGTAAAGCCCCTTTTTAGAAAATTAAAACGGAACTTAAGATATTTGAATTAATAATAAGGAAATCGTTCAAACTGTTATTTTTACTATGATTCAACGGAATTGATTTTTAAATATTATTTAGAATACAAGTATGTCAGTTAATATCAATATTAAATGGTTTGAACTAAAGGGAACGCTAAATTATCATAAAAACAATATTCCTAATTCGCTGTGAAGTAGAATTGAAGATTATGAACATGGGAGATCCATTAAATGTATCTAAAAAGTATTGAAAAAAGGCTGAAAGATCACTTTTAAAATTTGACTAGTATTTCAAATATGTTATATGAATTGCGGAACTCTACAAATGTTGTAAATCATGAACAGCTCTTTATGGATTTGATCATTTAAACTGATACTTGCTCTGTCTTCTGTCATGGCAGTCGAAGTACTTTGATATCCAGGCCAATCAGCTGTCGGACATCATGTGCCGCGGCGCAGTGGTCAGTTCCATACAATCGGCGAACAATACGCTGACCAGAGGCGTCTCGTTGCACAGTCGGAGTGGCAGCGCCCATGGCAGTCATCATAGTCACAGTCATCATGGCAGCGCTCATGGCTCATTAGGCTGTCTGCAGGGAGGCGTGGGAGTTGGAGTTGGTGTCGGAGTGGGCACTGGCAGCACTGGAAGCATTGGAATGATGTCCGCGAGTCATATAGATACGGGTGATTACGATGTGCCGCATCCGCATCCGTATACGCATCATTATATGCAGACAACAGCCTCAGTGACGCCACCGCATGCGACGCTGAGCAGGCCAGGATCGGCGGGTGCTGTCTGCACCGGTCACGATTCTGGCTCGGATTCGAGTCAGGGCTGCGGTGGCTCCATAATGGGTGGTATGCTGGTAATGGGCCATGCTGGCCATATGGGTAGTCTGGGCCATCACAGCACCGGCAGCGGTTCCCTGGGTCGTTGCTCCAGTCGCTGTCACAACACAACCACCACCGATGACTCTGGCGGTGGCAGTAGCGGTGGTGGTGGTGGAGGTGTTGGTGTTGGTGTTGGTATTGGCATCGGTATTGGTGGTGCCACGGTTGCTGTTGGCGGCCCTGGCATGCTCATGGACTATCATCATGGCCATCACAGTGGCAGCGCTGGCAGCGGCCTCAATGGCTGCGGAGGCGGCGGTAGCATCGCTGGTGGCAGCATTGGCGGACGCAGCAGCGTCCTGGGCACCATTCACAATGGCCACGGGCATCATCATCAGCAATACCATCACGAATGCATACACTATGAACGCTTGCCCATTCCCGTGCCCATTCCCACAGTGCCCATGGGTGTAACGCAACAACAGCAACAACATCAGTTGCCCTCACAGCATCAGCTACAGTCGGAGGAGGAGATTGAGCCGGCCTACGCAACAGGTAATTGTGTGTGTGTGGGTTTATCGATCAAATGTGTACTGAGAGAATTCATTTGAAAACTGTAACAAAAAAAATATAAATTTATAGTAAGTTATGACATACGAATGTGGAACGGGTTTTAGAATAATTAAATTTTAATTTTAATTATATTTAATTTAAATTAAAGGCTATTTTTATTGCTTTATTAATGTAAATGGTATTTTATTTATAATATTGCCTTTATATTTTTTTTACCTGTTTTGTGTACTTCTAAGTTTAATTAATTAAAAAACTTTCAATTTAATTAAATTTTAATTTTAATTATATTAAATTTAAATGAATGGTTTTTCTTTTATAGCTTGTTAGATGTAAATGGTATTTTATTTATAATATTTCCATTATATTTTTTAACCTTTTTTGTGTATTTCTTAGTTTAATCCAATTTCCAAAGAGAATAATATTAAAAATTACTTCATCATTAATCATTAATTTTTATTTTCTTGGTTTTCAAACTAATTTCCATCCCTGATCTTATCGTTTTATGGTATTCGTTGCGCTCTCACTTGCTCCCAATTAGGTTTCCACTCGTCGTTCAATTCTTGTGACAATTCAATAGCCACTTGAAGCTGTTGTGTTTTCTTTTGTGTTGTGCTTTTTTGATTTCTGTTCTTTTGGTTCGCATTTTGTTGCCTCAGTTCGCAGTCGAAACCCGCGCGGTGACAACGCCTCGCGCGTGCCGAAGCCAACAAAAATATAAACAAAATACAAATAAGAAAATAGTGTGTTATTTATTATTTGTACATAATTTGTTTTGGCGCTTGCTTTAAGTATTTCTAATTGAGAGCAGTGTTTTGTGTGTGTGTGTGTGTGTATGTCGCCTCTTGCCGCTGTCTGACCTGCGTTGAACTTGCCACCAAGATGATCATCTGGAGCGGTTTCTGTGAGGCGGCTCAAATTTACAGTACACAAACAGCGACTTTTATGAGTGGCGGAGTCTCGTGTTAGTATCGATCTAAGCGATTGAGGCACTTAAAGTGTCAATAGAGCTGTCAGTCTGTCAGTCTGTTGGCCTGTTACCATTTAAGGGCTTGAGATCAGTGTTTAGTAATTTATGAATCAATAACTGTCATTAGTTGAAGTTTAAATAAATTGAGCACTGCATGTGAAAATTGTTTTTGCTTTATAATATGCCGTAATATAATGTTGATAGGAAATCGATTGCCGTATCAATCAGCAGCTAATAAAAAGTGTGGAAAATACGCATTTTTAAAATAAATATTTGCCATACGTTCCACATAGATTCCACAAGTATCCGTGCGACCTTCACACCTGTTGCCCTGTAGTCAGTTCAATGACTAATCGAATGCATAACTCACCCACATACGTTCCATACACATACACTTGGCTTATATTTCCCAATATTTCTATCCAGTCTATAAATTTGCTTGTTATCTTCTGGCGAAGCATTTAGTATAGGTATGAGTAGCTACAACAACACAACAACCAAACAAATTTTGTCATCCAAATCACAATGCCGCTGATAAGAAAGGCAAAGCAATAGTTCAGCTCTGCTCAGCTGGGCCCATAGAACCCTTTGTTAGTATATGTGTGTGTGTGTGTGTGTGTGTAACTGTATCTGACTGTATGTATATTTGTGTTTATATATAGATAAAGACGTACCTACGAGATATGAAAGTAGTCAATAGTTGATATTAGAAACAGGAAATTCTAGGTCAATGCAAGACAAGCGGCCAATATGGCCAGACTGTCACAATTTGATGGCCTTGTCCCAAGTCAAATGTTGAACTCTGAACAGTTGGGCAACTAATTGAATATGAGTGATAGCTAAAACATCAGAAACTCTTGCTATGAACAATTGAGCTCAATTGAGACAGACACTGAATCGTTTTGTCTTTTGGGTCTATCCGGAAAACTTAATTAACTGTGGCAATTACTTGGAAAAACTTCTCAAAGAGCACAGTACTCTTTCTCTCTCTCTCTCTCTCTTCAGTTTTGCTTTGACTGTATTTGTATTTTGTATATGGTGCGTGGCCGTTTCAGAGATAAGACTCAACCGACTACCATTTGTTGGGTTCAGTCTCAGTCATGGAGTTGGTTCTGTCATGTTAACAAGCCACACATCAGGCACAAACAAACAACAATCCACGGCAAATGTGGCTGGGCAGAAATCCGTTTATAAGTAAAAATAATAATAAAAAGAAATATAACAGAATATACAGCACGAAAATCACTTTTGCTCGGCAATTAAATTGATAAGGCCAGGCCCCATCATGGGCAAATCAACTGGCCGTAAGCATGACAATAAATTGAATCTAAATCAATTCCCTTTATATTCACATGCTTCTTCAATCTAATTCTATTTGCAGTATTTCCGAATGTTCCTCAAGCACCGGGCCTGTCCTGTGATGGCGAAGATCGTAAGTATTTCACTCCATATTTATTTATTAATGTATCTTCAGTCGAGTTTGTTTATCTAAATTCCACATTTTTATTATAGGAAGCATCTACAGAAGGGGAGCGCGTCGCTGGCGAAAATTATATCGCGTCAATGGACACATTTTCCAGGCCAAGCGTTTCAATCGCGTAAGTAGTAACAAACATGTACCCATTGTATCTAATAGATACACCACTGCACAGTGGGTTGAGTTCACACAATCAGAAAGTTAGAAGACAGAGGGACAATCATTATTTTCAAATCTCGCGTTTAGCGTTTTAGTTTGTTGGAATCTTGGAGACTACCTTATTTTTTTGCACATATATTTACTTTTTAAAGTGAAAAATTTGATACCCAATTCATAAGTTTAAATATAAAGTGAATTTTTGTAAATACAAATATTTCTTTAATCAATTGTTTATATCAGAATCAGAAGTATTTTTAAAATGAAATTTGAAAAAAAGGAGTAAGTTAGTAAAATGACCCCGTTTTTTTGAAGAAAAGAGTTATAAGTTTATATGAATCCTTAAGGTATACGCATTATTTTAATCACTTCTTCGGAAAGCTTTTATTGTTAACAACTTAATAATTTTTATATTAAAAGATATTTTTAAAACTATTATTATAATAAAGTGTGAATATGAATAATATGATCTCCAAAAATAGTCTTCATACAAATAACAGCTTCTAATAAACTTATTCTTCCTTCATTGCAGCGTGCCTTCTGTGCCTATTGCCAGGATCGTATCTGGGGCCTGGGTCGTCAGGGTTTCAAGTGCATACAGTGCAAGCTGTTGGTGCACAAAAAGTGTCATAAGTTGGTGCAAAAGCACTGCACGGATCAGCCAGAGCCGTTGGTCAAGGAGCGTGCCGAGGAGGCCAGTGACCCGATGCCGGTGCCATTGCCACCGCTGCCATATGAGGCGGTTGGTGGCTCCACCGAATCGTATGACACACACGAGGATGCGCATATTGTGGCACCGCCACCGCCCGAAGATTCCCTGGAGCCGGCCACACAACGCCAGTATTCACTGAACGACTTTGAGCTGATACGCGTCATTGGACGCGGCAGTTACGCCAAGGTGCTGATGGTGGAACTACGGCGTACACGTCGTATTTATGCGATGAAGGTGATCAAAAAGGCGCTCGTCACCGACGACGAGGACATTGACTGGGTGCAGACCGAGAAGCATGTCTTTGAGACGGCCTCGAATCATCCATTCCTGGTGGGATTGCACTCCTGCTTCCAGACCCCCTCACGCCTCTTCTTTGTCATTGAGTTTGTGCGCGGTGGCGATTTGATGTACCACATGCAGCGGCAACGTCGACTGCCCGAGGAACATGCACGCTTCTATGCCGCCGAGATCAGCTTGGCATTGAACTTTCTGCACGAGAAGGGCATCATTTATCGGGATCTGAAGCTCGACAATGTGCTGCTGGATCATGAGGGTCACATCAAGCTTACCGATTATGGCATGTGCAAGGAGGGCATACGTCCGGGTGACACCACCTCCACATTCTGCGGTACTCCCAACTATATTGCACCAGAAATACTGCGAGGAGAAGACTATGGTTTCTCGGTGGACTGGTGGGCATTGGGTGTACTCCTTTACGAGATGCTAGCTGGACGCAGTCCATTTGACATTGCCGGCGCCTCTGAAAATCCCGATCAGGTAAGTAATCTAATCACAATTTACCAAATGAAATGCTAAACAATCTGTTTTTCAATTGTAGAATACTGAAGATTATCTGTTCCAAGTGATTCTGGAGAAGACTATACGCATACCGCGTTCTTTGAGCGTTAAGGCTGCGTCCGTATTGAAAGGTTTCCTCAATAAGAATCCCGCTGATCGCCTGGGTTGTCATCGCGAATCGGCCTTCATGGATATTGTCAATCATCCCTTCTTCAAGGTCATCGACTGGGAAATGGTAAGTCCAAGGCCAACTACATGGGTGTGTGTGTAATTGTGATGCTGTTGATAATAATGATGATGATAATATTTGTAGTATTCCAATCTATATAGCACCGATCTTATTTTTATTCTGCTAGCGTATTTAAAATTTTTAGCTCGATAAGAATACCCAAAGAACTATTAACCTGGCTCATTGTATTCTCACGACTATTTCCAAATCTAGTCAGTCAAGTCAGTCTTGGTAATGATGCTTGTATTTATCGGAACTGGGAGTCGAAGCTTAAATTTTATAAATCACAATTATTAAGAACAAATTTACCAATTTATCTTTTTTAATGAAACAAAATGATTAACAAATCTACTAGCAGGTTTAATTTGTGGTCTTCTAATTTTCTTTAATTTTCAAATAATATGTGGAAAATGTCGGAAAATATTTTAAAATGAATTTAAATAATTTGTTAAACTTAAATAACTACTATTTTCGTATATTTCTTATCAATGTTGAGCTGTTATCTCTTATCGTATTTTATTGTAAAAACCTGTATGTTTTTGTGTATGAAAAGATTGCACAAAAGGAGGTACAACCGCCTTATATACCAACCCTGGATCCTGGCGATCCGTATATGACTACAAACTTTGACGTTCAATTTACCAGAGAACCGGCTGAATTGACGCCAGACGATCCGTAAGTTTTGTGTCAAGAAAAACCAAAAAAAAAAACAAAAGAAAACAAAACAGAATTTTAGCTTTGGTTATTTTGTTCTACTTGTAAAACTGCGCATGAGACAATCCCCAAAAGAAATATCCCTCAAATAAAAAAAAATAACTAGCATTTAGTGGTCAGACTAACAGCAGGTAATGTTCGTTCTCAGCCACATTGTGACCCCAGCCCACACTGCGCCCTCTACTATTACTCCCAAAAACACAACTCGCTCTATCTATTTATCATCATTATCATCAATACACACAAGCTATTCACACGGACATGCATTTTAATTGTGTCCAGAGCCTCTTGAAATTTGTTTTTATGTTTTGTGCCGAGATTGGCTGGCAGAATTCTTTTTAGCTATAACTATATTATTTTTACTATCTTTGCATATATCCTGCACACAATCGAATCAAAATACACACAAACACACATTCCACACCGTCTGCACAACCAATTTCAACCTCATGCAGCTCGAACGCAAACAGGTTTCGCCACCATTCAAGCCACGATTAGACTCAGATCGCGATCTGGCTAATTTCCCGATCGAGTTTACCGGCGAACCGGTGCAACTGACACCAGATGATGAGTAAGTTCTTTCTCTTTATTTTTTTTTACACTCTTCCACTCTTTTGACAGGCTATAAACTGTATTTTAATACTTGGCTAAACTAATATTCGATTTCTTCTTTGAATTCTTAGCCATGTCATTGACAACATCGATCAATCGGAGTTCGAGGGCTTTGAGTATGTAAACCCCTTGCTAATGTCCCTAGAGGATTGCGTCTGACACCACGAGACGTGTGATTTGCATCCGTATAATATACGTGTAAGTGGCTTATAATTGATTTATAAAATACATTTATTTAAATTTAATAAGTAACAATTGCAGCTCTATGGTGAAGATTCCAGTGATTATGATTCCGTGGCTGATGACTTGAGCCTCCTGCATTTAAACAGCGCGGGAGGTGTAGCCAATACCAATAATAATATAAGCCAGCAGCAACATTATCGCCAACAGCAGCCGCATCAGCTGCAACAGGCCCAGCAATATCATCCATACCCACAGCAGCAACAACAACAACAACAACAACAGCAGCAGCAGCAGCAACATCATCATAATGGTAACAATAACAATCATAATAATCAAATGCAAGCAAATAATAATAAAAGTCTACTGCAGCACATGTTTTGCCTTCCATTGAACTAATTAAAATAACGAATTAGATACAGATAACAGCAACAAGAGCAACTGCTAGCAGACAGCAACAACAACTAGCAAAAGCAACAAAAACAAAACATAAAATACTAATTAAAACAATTAACTACAATTATAATCTTCTATATAAAACAAATGTCATACAAAAAACAAACAAAAACCAACAAAAAATGTTAAGAAAAAAGATAAATGAACTACTTTCATACCAAAAAACTGTCACAAGTTGCGAGTATTACACTAAACTACAACTGATTACTTTACTATATAAGCACCTAGGCAGCTAGGCAACTCTATGCATGCAAAAACAACAGCAAACAACAAGCAAAAACAATTTCAAAACTCTATGCAAGACTTTTCAGCAAGTACGTTAAAAGAAATACAAAAGTATATAGAAGCAAAAAATTATGATAAACACCTTTTTAAGCTAATAAATCTACAACAAAATTATACATACATATACATAAAAAAATATATATATAATTTTTAAATATTTAAAAGCAAGACATTTAATTTTACAACAAAAGAATAGAAACACAAGTCAAATGAGAATGAGAAAAGGTAATTAAGAAATAAATCTAATAAATTTAAGCGCGTAATTAATATGATATGTAAAATGTATGTGTGTTAGTGTTAGTGAGCAGAATGGTTTTTAAAAGCAACAGCAACAAATTAATAAATGTGTGTGTAAGCAGAAAATGCAGTAAAGTATATAAAAATAATAATTTCACTGGAAAAATCAAACTTATCAAATATGAAATATGTGAAATATAAATTATCAAAAATTTTGATTAAATGAACAAAAGTTGAATCGCTCTTAAGACATGAGTAAATATTTATTAGCAATCGGTAATTTATTGTATTTTCTGTATTATTATCTATTTATACAAATAGTAAAAAAAGAAGCATCCGTCTACTGGCAATATTTTTGTTTTTGTTAAGTATTAGAAACTTTACGTTGTCGATCACATTCCACATTGTACTTACTATACAAAGTAAAAGTTGTTAAATTATTGTAACATATATAAGTGATTAAATTAATTGAAATTTCCAGCAAGCAATAAAATTTGATTATTATCACAGTCCTTATCACTGTTTACATTAGTTGTAATGGAATCAAAATTGAATTATTTTCAAAACGCTAGAGAATTGTTCCATTTCGAGTTTTAAATTGATGACATTTAATATATACACAAATATATCTAAATATATTGTAAATTATGTTTTTATAACCCTTTAATGAGTAGACAACTTATTAAATGAAAACAGAAACAGAACTAAATTAGTATTAATGAAAATATCATTGTGTTGATTTAACTTAAATGACAATTGCGATAAATTGTGTTTTTAATTATCTACAAATTTTCGAAATGAATCACGTATATGATAAATATATTTAAAAAAGTGTTAATTGTTAATGTATTCAAAGTGACAACACATTAAGCAATTTAAAATTATAAAACACTCCAATGGGGAAAAAACCAATTACAGTTTTTGATTAAACACAAATAATAGAAAACAATCAATTAAAAAATTAACATAGTACATAACATAATTTACATACATACATACATGCATACATACTAACACACTTAACATATTTAGAATGCACATTTTTATTGTATAAAAACTAAAACGTAGTTACAGTATGTCCAGCAATGGACTAAAAAGCAAATGGACTTCAATGGAATAATTCAAAAGTTCTCCAGTTAGAAACACTTTTAGCCAGCAAAGAGAAATTATTTAAACTCTACTTTTTAGGCAACTAAATTTATATAATTATTTTTAAAAGTAAAATGATTAAGTTAAATATATACTACGTTTACTTCACCATCTTTGTATTGTATGTCTTTTCAACTGCTGTTTTCCAAATATTGTGTTTTATTTTTTTATACGGATACTATATGCACTTTGAGTACTTTAAATGCTAGCAAAATGTCAAACGAAATTGAGAACGTAAACAAATTGCGTTACAATTATGCATACAAACAAACGAATAAACTATTGTGTAAGCAAAACAAATTACAGTTTTGTTCATTCTGGAGTTTTGTGGGAGAGGTTTATTAAAATATTTAATCATATTTAATTTTCCATTTAATTTATTTTTAATAATCTATGGTAACAGAAAGAGTAACAAATGCTATGGTGATCTGTGTGTTCAGTTCGTCTGCAATATGGAGACGGGTTCCTGCATAATTTGTTGAATCTTTGCTTCCGGCACAAGCTCTCCATTGGCCAAGAGCGTATGAACAATGCCGTCAAGTTTGTTGCCACTGGACCTCGCTTGCAGTACAAAATGTGTGTCCTGCAGCACAAAGCTCGTGTCCGTGCCGCCGTGTACGAATACGGCCTGAATCGAAAAACACATAAGCTAAACTAGAACTCGATTGAAATCCCCGCACAACTTACTGTCTCCTCGCGCAGTTCATCGTTCACATACAGACTGAGCGTGTCCAGCTTGAGCATTATACGATATTCCTGAGACATCTCCGTTTTCTCTGCCTGATCCGATCCGGAAGTATAAAGCCACAGACGATACTGGCGTGTCAATTCCTCGGTGTACTGTGCATGCGGCTTGCCATCGATATAAAGCGAGTACTCGTATTTGAAACCTGGCGCTGGATCCACCCGAATAATGCAGCGTGCCTGTTCGATGCAGAAGGTATCCTCCCCTACCAGTTTGAACATCCAGTCACGGCGCAGCACCTCCTGCAATAATCGATAGCAAAAACTATTCATATACTATATTAAAGCATTCACAGAATCGGCGGAAGCAAGCTTGGGCTAACAGAAAAAAAAACGGATTAATTTTGATAAATTGACTAGATACTTAGTCTTGGAGTCATTTACTATCTCTTTGGCACTTTAATCAATCAATCATGCTCTAGAAAGCATGCCCCATTTTATTTTTGCTGCCTTGGATTTGCTCAAAAAGTATTTAGTTCTATTGTATTGGATCGTAGGCTATATACTTTTTTTTAACTCAGCCCAATACTTAGTATCAGAACTATTTACTGTCTTTTTTATTCCGGTTATATTTATTTTAAATAAAAATAATCAAAAAAGAATTATAAAATATAGATTATATGTTAATTTAATAAAAAATCGAAAAGTAACTCATATTTTTCAATAATAATAAAAATTAAGTAATTATAAAATTTAAGTTTTTCTTACAAAAATAAACTTAAAAAAAAATAATTTATTTTGGATTAAAATATAATTACAGTAAATTGTTATCTTCAAAGCTTAACTTTCCTAATATATATTATCAAATATATTGAAGTAAAGTACATGTAACACATTTTAAATATATTTTAATTATGTAAAAAAGTTCACGAAATATTTTAGACATTTCAAAAAATTGTATTTGGTTTTTCATTTTTTTAAGACATCAGAAGCTAAATTATATAATTTAAAATTTATTAAAAAAAAAATTTCTTTAAATTCTTTAAAATATACATCTAGTTTTAAAAAAAATTTTCTTCATCCAAAAATTGCATTTTATGGTTGATTAAATGTATTAGAACTACGGTTGTCTGTGGAGTGCATTCACCACTTACCCGACCATTGACCCAAATCATACGTCGTCCACTTGTGGTGCCATGTTCCAATTCAATGCGATACATCTGGGCCGCAGTGAAAGTTAATTAAATGTTAATCAATCTGAGATGGTTATTGTATGGGTATGAGTTATAGACTAAACCTTGCCATTGATGGGGGCACACCATTGGGCGACAATATTCTCTTTGTTATAGCGCTGAGCCTCGGGCACATGATCCAGACTCATGATAGGCTCGGTGGACAGATTCTCTAGACGCAGCAATGGTGACAGAAAGGACATTGCTTGTCCTCAGCCGGTCGACACTGAAAATCGATTTCAGTTAATAATAATATAGTTATTGCATTAAAAATGCAACCAAAATGTCAGATTACACAATGCAATAAAGTTGAATGAACTTAATGGGAACGTTGAAAAACGCGTATTTAATCTCATTAAAACATTTGATTTAAACCCAATTTGTTATGCTATGTTTTTGACTTTGCTGTATTCTATTTTATTTTATTTTATTTTTATTCCGACGCGTTTGAATGGCGACGGAAATGCGACGGGAACGCGAACCGTCAGCATTCAACGTCAATGGCACACTAAACAACACACACAATAATGGCAAAGGAACTGAACTGAACAAAGAATTTCTATGCTCGTAAGTATATATGGTATAGTAGTAGTAGTAGTGTTGGCCTGGCTTTCGGTCTGCTTTTGCTTCTGCTTCTGCTTCTGGTCGAGTTGCGTTTGTCGATGGCTCTTTCTGTTGTGGCTAGAAAAAAGTGCAGAGCCAAAGTAGCGTTGAACGCCGCATGGCGCCAAAACAGAGTTGATTTGTTTCGCTTCAACTTTGAGTGTGTGTGTGTGTGAATGTGTATATGTGTGTGTCTGGTTAAGCCCCACTTCTCGGCATTCTTGTGTGTGTTTGAGGGTGTTTGCTGTATGTTAACATTTGCACACATGTCGCAGTCGCCGTCGCCGTCACCGTCGATGTTGAGCATAAAAATAAACTTTACTTTTTGAGCAGCCCCAAGCGCCGCCAAGTATGCAATTGTTATAGTTAAAGCTAACGGGTAGCATAACGTTAACAAAGGCACGCACATGACTTGGCTAATACGCTTAGCAAGTATATCCACCATTGGCAATCAACAATCAAAAATGTTAATAACAATTTTTTGAAAGTATCGAAGGATATCTGCAAGTTATTACAAAAGATTAATAGATAAATGATGAAACTGTAATGAAAACGAAAAATAAAATAATTATAAAGATTAATGAAAAAAAAAATTGGCATTCAAAAGTCTTTAAAATAATTTTTATAAAATCTTAAGTATTAAAGGATATTTGCAATTATCAATTTAATATCTGTTTCTAAAGATACATATAAAAATAAAAAAATTTTAATGAAAACAAAAATAAAACGATAGAAAAATATTAATGAAATTAAAAAAATTGGTAATCAAAAATCTGTATAATAATTTTTATTAAATCTTTAGTATTAAAGGATATCTGGAAGTCGTTCAAAAAATTTGCTCTACGCGCAATTGCAATCGAGCTCAAATTGAGCGTAAGACAACACTTTTTGGTTGGCCACATCAATTGGCTTACACCCCCTCCCCACAAATCCCCACACATCCCCTGTTTCCCCAACACACTTTCTAACCGTGCAAACACACAAATGTGACAATTATATTGCCCGCGGCTGGGTGGCATAAATTTGTGGCAGCTCCCAAGCAGGCAACATACGCTTCTTGCCACTATTCCCTACACACTTTCCCAATTCTCACTCTCACTCTGGCTTTCTCTTTCTCAGTGTCTCTGTGGGCGTCGCAAATTTGTCGCATTTTGTTTGGGCTGTCATGTTTATGGCGTAATATTTTGCGGCCATAAATACACGCCAAAAATGCTAATGACCGCTTACGGTGGAGGCCAGAGGCAAAGTGGGGAGGATAAACAATGGGGAAGTTAGTTGGTTGGATAGACGGATAGATAGTGTGACAGTTTGCGTTAGTTTTGTATTTCAATTCGCCAAAAAACAAGTATTGATAAATGTATTTGGCACACACAGGACTTGCTGGCACATCATATGTCAAAAATTTGGGCCTTGACGAATATTCTTAGCACTTCGATTGTGTGTGTGTGTGTGGGTGGGTGTGGGTGTGTGAGTGGGAAAAGGAGAAGCAGGGAAAGAAAATTGTGAAAAAATAACAAAAACAGGCATTTTCCACACGCGAAGGTCAATGCAAAGCGCCGTTTTAAGCCGCTTTCAACAGCTGCATGTACTTTTACTTTGTATTTGTTATTGTTACCACTTTAACTCGACCCAAAGCGGCAATATTAACAACAACAAAAAAACACAGTTCATGGAGATAACGAAGCGAAACATGACAAGGACAAGGCCCCCAACTGGCAGCTGACAACCATCGTGGAACCAATTCAAAGCCCCATTCTACGTGTATGTGAGTGAGCTCGGAACGTGTGTTTGTGTAATTATTACTGCCGCCCGCTATTGCATATACGAGTATAGAAGAATGTATCTTATAGATACATACATATGTGTATGTACATTTAACTGACATACTCGCACTTAGATACAAATTGTTGTTGACGTTTTCTTACTGCCAGTATAAGGAGATCTACGCATTTGCATTTCTAAAAATAATGTATAACAAAATGTACAATTCAAATCTGTACAACTAAAAAATGAACAGATAGAACGACTATAAAATCTCAGTTTGTGTTCACATTAAAGAAAATTTAAAGTACAAAAAAGAATTCGTCTTTAGTAAAGAGTTAATAAATCCAACTTTCTCTTAAAGTATCTACAAAACTTAATATTTACTTTACCAAAAAAAAAATATATATATATTGATAATATGTACATATTATTGCAAGCGGTTATTTGAAAAAACTAATGAAGTGTCAAAATAAAACTGTAGCCTATATTTATGGAATAAATATTTTTATAAGGCAATATCAAAGAAGATCAAATTTAGTTTAGTGATATAAACAATTAAATTAATAATAACATGTTTGTTGGTAAATAAACATCATTATTAAACGATCACATTTTGAAGTGTTAAGGATCGATAAAAATTCTAACTGATCGTTTATTTTTAAGACTGCAGATTTAAATAGAAAACTACTACTATGAGACATATCAAAAACAACAAAAACAACAACTAACATAAGCTAAAGCTTTCGACAAGCTTTTGAGCTTTTATTGTGAAATGAGTTGAATTTCAACAAGTTTTGGTGAGTGTATTTAAATGCCGTCACAATAAAAGCTTTTGACATTCCCAAAGTTCGACAACAAGAGATTGTGTTAGTTGTGGCTCATAGAAGTAAACAAAACAAACTAAAAACAATTATGGAAAATATTAAAGATGAAAATACGAGTAAGTAATATTAAATTCGATATTTTTATATGTTTAAAGTTTAATTATTAATATTTTTATATAATTCTGCACAGTTACGTCAAAAATAAAAGTGTTGGCTATTGGAGACCCAGAGGAAGATCTAGAGGAATACCCAACGGAAAAAGCGCGTCCTTCGAAATTCTATAGGGACTCTCAAGCAGATTTTAGAAAGCATTTGGGTTATCTTTTATTTGGAACTCGTAACCCCATCGAATTTGTGGATAATTGGGACTTAGTGGGACGGTTTGGAGCGTCAGTTCATAAGAAAGATAATCAAACCAGAAGTTATACCTTTCACTATACTATGGGTAATACGACACCACCTGGAACAATAATAATTGGACCTGCAATTAATGAAAGGGCAGTTATGGATAAAGTAAAAAAACGATTAAGTGATGAGAATTGGATATCGGAGAACGAGATTAGCACGCCTCTAAAAGCGAAATTGAACAATCATTATTATAACCGCGATCAATTTATACAGCAAGTTGTCTCCGATGCTCTTGATACAGAAAATAGACAACTGTTTAACTATTTGTTGCATTTACACAGAGAATATATTAAGGATAAAAAAATGTGAATTTATATTAGTCCAATTAATTTTAATTAGTTTAATCAATTTGTATTAATTGCATCTTTTTGAATAAAAAATTGTTTACTCTTATATTAATTATTTTATTTCGGATGTTTTTAAAATAAATTAACAACTACACTAAGGCATTTGGTTCGTAATGAAAATTAAATAAAAAGTGTATCTTACAAATTCGTCCTTTATTTTTATACATATTAAGTCTAACTGGATATTGAATAATTGAACCTATTTAAAGAATACTCCTACTATTAATGATAGTTACCACAAGCCGTCGGTTTTGCTACAGTTTTATGTGGAGGCGACAAAGTTTGTGTTCCTTTTCCATTGGGTGACAATTAATTTCCGTAGATAATTGCCTGGCGATAAGAACAGCAGAAAAACCATCGAATAGAACGTCGGAAGTGGACATTAATCAAATGAGCTAAAGGAGCTTTGTTTTTGCTGAAAGATTAAATCGAAAACAAGACAAAAAGGCCAGCTCAAGTGAAAAGTTGTGTGTTTATTCATTATTTGTTTTTAGCATGTTTTGTTTTTGTCTCTGGGTGATTTGTTGTAGCGCATATAAACAAAATTGAATTTTCGAATTATGTGCGCCTCTTATTAATATTAGCTAGATTTTGTGTGTGTGTGTATGTAATGTATGAATATGTAAATGTTTAATATAGAAATAGCAATGTTCAACTTTAGCACAATTCTCAAATATTAACCAGCTAAATAATAATACTGTTCACAACGCCAATGGTATGAGAATTTAACAATTTGTCATAGCAAAATGATTGATTGATTGATATAGACAATAAATATAGAATACATATATTGTATTTTTTTGTTAAATACACTCGTAGAATTTATATTGCTGCACCATAACAACTAACATAAACAGCTAATATCATTGTTAAACTTTAATCTATTAATTTTGGAACAAATTTGAACAACGCTGGGCGTAAAATAGGCGCTAGTTGTAAATATGTTAATATTATATTATTTATGTATATCCTATAAGAACACATATACATATGAACTGTAAATGCAGTATATGTATATGCGATTATGTTTGTAAATGCTGTCTATATGGTACTCGTAATTGTATGTACGTATAATCAACGCTAATTGCACTATTATTTATATTTATATATTTTTTTTTATGTTTGCTACGAATTACACTGGCAACCAAAAAAAAATAAGACATCGTATTTGACAATATAATTAATCTAAGAATAGATTAAATGCATTAGATAATTCCATTATTGTATGTTATACATTTTAAATATACTATCGAATTTAATACAAATAAATATCTTCAATGATCTTAGGATTTAAAGAGTTTGTAATACATAAACGAAATATAATAATATTGCTTCATTTTGAATACCAATCGAATACTGGTCCACATTTTAACAATCTATAACTGAAACCTTATTCTTTGCTTAAGATATACCTAATAAACATAATTTCATACAGTCATCAAATGGTCAACTTTAGGTAACAAGTTTAACAACTGTTTTTAAAGGCGTATAGAAACATACTTATGTTGGAAGGAAATTCTTTTGACTTAATTTGGAGTTAAAATACTTAAAATACTTTTGTTTCGTATAATGAAGAACTCAATTATGAGAAAGAAATACATAGAAATGTACTACGTATTTTTCAATGGCAGTTTAAATCGATTCTATTTTAAATGAAATGCATCAACTGGAAGTTAGTAATAATAGATCAATCTTGACCAAAATATATAATATAAGATTAAAGAAGGCGCCAGTGCAAAGGACGTTTATGGCTTGAAAGTTCAGATGCTAATGGTAGGTTTGATTTATAATAGCGTATTTTAAATTGCTTTAGAAAAAATGCGCAAAAGTCTTCGGTCTCGGTTCGGAGTGGATTGTGGGATTGCTATAGATTTGGCATCACTTTCGTGACAACATTATATTTATAACTGTGCCGCAGTTAAGCAGCACACGTTTGGCATCGCTCAGATTGGCGTTGGTCAGGTCATAGCCATCGATTTCCAGTAATTTATCGTTAAGGCTCAGCAATCGCGCGGCACTCGAATTTGGCGTAATTGCACTTACAAATATGCCAACCTAAAATATAAATGTGGTTATAAAACAGCCTATTATTTATATTAAATAAAATAATCACCTGATTAAGCAGCTCGGCAATGTCAAAGCCAATGCTATGCTCCCATTTGAGGGTCACTTGCTTAACCGTAGGATTCTTATGAACACCAAAGATCCAGGTTGATTTTTTATTGCTTCCCTTGGATGTGTTGTTCGTTGCCGTTGAGTTTAACGAGTGCTGTGATAACGTATCATCCATTTCCGTTTCCATTTCCATTTCCATCTGCATTTCCTGCTGCTGCTGCACCTGTTCGTTTTCATCCTCCAGTTGTTGTGGCAGCTCAACCTGCTCACTGTTGATATTGTTTTGATAGTCCAATTGCTCGGATTGGGCGCCAATTGCCGTTGTCTTGAAATTGCTGTTAAGAGCATCTTGGTAAGTGTTGCTCTGCTCGTAAATCGGCTGCGTTGGTGACTGTTGTTGTTGCTGCTGTTGTTGTTGCTGCTTGCGCTGTCGCATGGACTCGTAGAGTGTTAGATCCTCTGGTGTTTTCTTGGTATACACGCGTGCTATGTGATAAGGCGGTGGTTCCATGCGTGGAGGTGACACCACCGGCTGTGGTTGCAATGGTTGCATCTCGTAATTCTGTTCACCATTTGATAAATGCGTCGTGGGTAACGTCATTGCATTGGCATCCACATACAGCTGCTGATAGTGTGCCTCGTAATTGACCAGCGGCAATCCGTAATATTCCTGCGTTGGCTGCTGTGCTTGCGGTTGCTGATAGACGCCATAAATGTGGGTCGGATCGGTCGCAACGCCATATATTGCACTTGCTGTGGCATGATCCACAGCGTCCTGATTGCTATCACAGTGTTGCATGGCCACTTGACCATTGGGCACCACGACACGCGCTTCCCGGACTTCACTGGACCCCGAAGCAGCCGCATTCGCCGCCTGCGCCTGTCGCATATATTTGGCCATTTGTCGCAGCTCCTTGGGATACGGTGTGGGTGATCGCATCAATCTCACAGAGCTACCAGCTGGGAGCTGCTCTGCAGTTGGCGGTGCTGCCACATAGCTGGCAGTGTAGCTGGGAGCGGGTTGCGGAGCGGCGCTGTTGTTGCCGGCACTTAATATGGTCGTCTCCTCGGCAAAGCAAATGCGACGCGATGGACTTGACGGTTGCTGTGGATGCTGCTGATGATTGGCATAGACAAACTCGTATTGTTCCTGCACCTGTTGCTGCTGCTGCTGTGCCTGCATCTTAAATGTAACCTGTGGCAGCATGAAGCATGTCAGCTGCGTCTTGCTGCTCGCATCCAAGTACTGAAGCGGCACCAATGGCTGTGATTGATTGTCGCTGAGCCACAGAGATGTGAGATTCACCAGACTCAACATGGAAACGGGCAACGCATTTATGTAGTTATTAACCACATTCAACACTTTCAGCTTGGCCAGATGACCAATGTTCTGGGGCAACGCTGACAGCTGATTGTTGGCCACGCTGAGGACGCTCAATTGGCTGCAGCTGCACAGCTCGTCGGGCAGTTGACGCAGCTGATTGTCGTCGGCGAAGAGGAAGCGCAGTTTTACCAATGAGCCTATTGTACTGGGAAGACGCATCAATTTGTTATGGCTCAGCACCAACTCCTCCAGCTGTTCCAGATAGCTAATGCTGTCCGGCAGCTCACTGAGTCCGTTCGACTCACACTTAAAGGTGACTAGGGACTTGAGCATGCCCACGCTGAACGGAAATGCTTCCAGGTTGTTGGAACACACAGACAACACCTCAACATTGCGCCAGTTGCTCAGTTCGTTGGGCAGCGCATCCAGCAGATTGCCATTGGCCTCAAAATGTTGCAGCTCACGCAATTTGCCAATGTTGGGTGAAACGCGACGTATTTGATTAAAATCGATCCACAGCTCCCTCAGTGACTTAAGCTCCCCAATGACCTCTGGCTATAAGAAGGAAACCTAGTTAGTTGAAACAAATGCAGAATTCATATAGAAATACTTACCAATTCGGTGAACTCATTGCCACCAATGTCAAGACGCTGCAGGCTAAACAAACGCACCATGGACTTTGGCAATGTGATGAGATTATTTAGACGCACCTCCAAAATGCGTAAATTAACCAAACGCCCGAAATTGGCGGGCAAAAACTCCAAGTAGGTTTCATTTAACAGCAGCTCCTGTAGCGAAATAAGTGAGGTAATTGCATCCGGCAGACGTTGCAGACTATTACAGCTCAGGTCCAAGTGGGTCAGATGCTTGCACGCCTTGATCTCCTCCGGCACACTGACAATAACTGCAAAGTGGATTAAGGTCAGAGAATGTAGGATTGTGTTAAAACCAATTACGACTCACGATTGCGGTTCAAGTCCAGATGCTGCAACTGACGCAGTGAGCCAATAGCTTGTGGTATGCTTTCCAGATTGTTGCTGTTTACCTGAAGGATGCGCAATCCCTGGCAATAGAATAACTGTGGCGGCAACGTTTGCAACTGAAAGTAGATTGAAGAGCAGGCAGTGAGTTGGTGATAATAAGAAAGACTTGAGGATAGACTTGTTACTCACCCGAGCATTGCTCAGATGCAGTTCCTCCAGTGTCCGCTCGTGCTGCCAGACCTCGGGAAAGGCATCCTGGAGCGGTGTATTGCTGTAGTCCAGCTTGTCAATGACCTCTTCACGTTTGAATTTGAAGCAAGGGAAGCATTTGGACAGCAGCGGCATTTTGCCAACGTCTTAACTCTTTGTCTGCTTGTATATTTTTATTGCTCTACGTTCGATATTAAGGCACGGCCGTTGATATTGTTGTGGTTGTGGTTGTGGTTGTTGTTATTATTATTATTATTATGATTATTGCGGGCTGAAAATGCACACAAATACAGATACACTTATAAGTCGGACACACACACACATACACAGCGACAGTTTGGGCGACACTTAAGCCAGTCGCATAACTCACCTATGATTCATCGCTGCTTCTGCTGCAGCAGCAGCACAAAGACAGCGGCCGCATTGAACGCTGCTCCGTTACAATTCATTGGCATTTTGTTGGGCTTGTTATTGTTCCAACCGTCGCACATACACACACGCACACATACATATGTAAGAACACAAACAATAATGAGGCTACGTCTGCTTTGGAGCCGTTTGCTTTCGTAGCCGGCACCTTGCAAGCCTCTGCTTTTCCTATAACTTACTATCTACGCTCAGTGCATCTATTCTATGCTTAATTTGGCACCTTATTTCCGTTTTCTTTTATGTTTTTCGCTTTGAAAACGACAATTTGCGGAGTTGAGTTGTTTCGAATCGTTCCGGAATAAGTTCAGGTGAACAGCTCATTAAGCTGAGCAGGCGAACTAGCTCTGCTTGGCGTTCATTTAGTTCATTACGAAAATAACTTTTCGATTAATTGCTATCGATTTTCATACATTTTAAATAAATTAAAAATAATAATAATTCAATAAATATTAATAAATTTGATGAAAATTAAAATTTAGAAATTAGACAAAATTAAAATTAGCATTTTACTGAAGATTTCGAGTTCGTCAGCCCCCGGGAAGAGAAGATAGGAAATTTAATTCTAAGAAAAAAAAAATTATATAAAAAAATCAAGAAAATTCTAAAAAAAATTATGCAAAAACTTAAAAAATTCTAGAAAATCAAAAAAAAAAGTCAGAAAAAAAGTACAAAAATGAAATTAACCTAAAGTACAAAATAAAACCAGATCGTCAAATTTACGCCGGCGCCAAAAAAAATCAAGCCAGATCGCAAACTTTTAACGGACGCCAACCCAAAAACGCTACATAAAATAAAAGTAAAATAAAAATAGTTAAAAAAGACGCATGCAAATCCAATGCTAAGAAAATGTGCAGTGGCTTTTGCTAATTTAATAGTATGTATTTGCTAATTAGTATTTATTTTTCACTTCCTGACTGCGTAACGTATGCAAAGAAAGCAAATTACAAATGTCAATAAAGTGCACAAAACTAAAGGAAGTGTAAATTGAGCGTTTCAAGCAACAGTGCAAACAAGCAAATGCAAATTTGCAATGAAGCGAATAGCTTAAAAATCAATTTAAAAAAACATCTGCAGACTTTGTACTAGTACCTCCCTCGAACGGACTAAGCTTTATGTATTGGTAGTGCGAAAATTAAACAAATAGTGTCCACTTTTAGTTTCGCGTGGCCTTTTTACGAATTTACACTTCGGGCAATTGTAAAATTGTATAGCGTAGAGTAAATAAGCACATAATAAACATAGCTTTTTGTTGTTGGCTTTTGCAAGAGACAAAAAGTTTACTAACAGCTAAGCGAGACAGCGACAAACGTAAAATGCAATTCGCTTTTGGGAGTTCAGTTTTGTTTTAAATGTCGCGCTCTGCAGTCGGGAATTAAAATTTACGTCGCTTTACCGATTGTGAGTTTCGAAAATCTATAGTTTCAAATAGAGAAGTTTAAATATTAGCTGTAGTGATTATGTACTATATGTGAATTTCCAGCAATAAATATATATATAATAAACAAAAAGGAATTTAAATAGCTAACAATCAAAATTTCATAATTCCTAAAAAACTTGAGTAAATAAAAATTTGTGTTCAAAAATGAAATTTCAACACGTAATTGTCACAACATAAAAAGAGTATTTTTAGCGTTTTCCCACAGCAAACAATAGTCGTAAATCTGTGGCCCAGTCATAACAAGTACACTAAAAACCGTGTCTATATGAATTAAAAATTAACAAGCAGCCGTTATATTTTCCACACAAACGTATTTGATATGCAGCAATACGCATTTAAAAATGTTTCAAATATGTAAGTGGGTCGTCCAGCTAAAGGAATACACCCTCGTCTTTTCTTTAATTAAAACCACCTGTCGCAGGGTTATAATTGTGACCGTTACATATGATTCATGAATCATTGAGAAGGGGGGGGGGAAACATCCCTGAATACCAGCTACCACCACCCCCTAACGCTCTTTGCCAGGCCATTTGTCATGCTCTCTTCATAACCCATGTGAGGCAACCACCCCCACAGAATGAGAGAGAAAGCTTTCGAGAGAGCGAATAAAGAGCGAAACGGTTATGTTACTTTTTTATATTACTATATTTTTGTTAATTTGATAAAAAAAAATGTCCTATTCCTAGAGCGAATGTTATTGCCTTGAGTCGTGCATACTTGAACTTAAATAGGGTCCATTTGAATATCAATTCCCTTCTTCTAAATAGGGTAATAAATCATTTCAGACATATGTTTCACTTTTGTTAAAGATAATAACTTACATTGGTTCAGAACAGATTAAACCTGGTTGAAACTGGGCCAACGAAGTTTACATATTTTTTTCTAGTTAGTTGTAATATAGGGTATCCAGTATAGATTGGCTTCAATAATCTGTTCTACGATTTCGTCAGGCATTGTTTCGTTTGTGTGTTTGCTGTAACAATTATATATTGTAAAATATCCTAGGGTAATTGTTTTTATCAATGGTTCATACCTTGATGATTTGTAAAATTCCAATATTATAATTTTCCCCTGTTGATCTACTTGCTTTTGGTCTTAGATTTGCTCTTGGATTTGGCCTTCTTAACCGCAGGAACAGTTTTCTCTGGAGCCTCAACAGCTGCTGGTGACCCTGCAACACTATTGGGAATTACATTTTCCACTGCCATTGTCGCAGTTTTCTTGGCGGTGACTCGCTTTTTCCCGGGCATAGTGAAAATTAAATTTCCAAGAGATTGTATTAAATTTTACGGGAATTTTAAAAATATTTCGGAAAAATTTAGTCAAGTCGAAAGGTGTGTAGCTCTCAGCATATCGAAATAAAATGACTTCAACTGAACATTTACATTTGTAAAGCTGAAATCGAAAATCATGGAGTACTAAGTTTTTGAATTAAATTAAAATTAGTTTTCAACCGTTTCGCTACGTATTCAACCGTTTCGCTCTGCCCCATCCCCAAAAAAAGTTGTACGTTATTTCTTATCTGGGGGCTGACTACTCTCTCTCTCTCTCTCTCTCTCTTTCACTCTCTCTTTCTCTATTTTTGCGCCCTGTGGGTCGCTCGCATTTTTCCTCGCATTCGTGGTAGAGAATCCGAGGCCAAAGCAGCTGCCGCAAAGTATTTTAGTGGAATTTCTATTTAAATTTAGTTATCAGTGCAAAGTACAAGGAAATAGCAAACAAATTGTAATCAATCATAGGCACAATATTTAAACAATAATTAGCATATTTATCAATCGAACCTCAATTGCGTTTACATAGCAGGCGAAGTAGTTACAACTGACGACAACAAATCGGAAAACAAAACAAACCAAAACAAAATATTGATTTTTTTTGTTGTTCCTGTTAAAATCAACATTAAGATAAACGGGCTGTGCAATTAGAATACTTTTTAGCCAAAGTATTTTATTATTATCGAATTAAGCGAACGTAATGTCAACCAAGCGTAATACGGTGACTAAACAAATTCCGGAGCCACCATCCGAGGGCACATCTTTGTCGCTGGACACGCGTCTCTCCCGGCACGTGGAGAGTGTCATACCTAAAAAGCGGTGAGTGCTAAGGCACACCTGTAGTTGCCAGAGTTGTCATTCCATTTGAATTTATTTCTCCTCAGTCAGGAGGCTCTCAAGTGGTACGGTTGGGGATACAATGATTCCCAGTTCTATGGACAAGAGGGCATCATCTGCTTCAAAGGCGAAAAGTGAGTACAACGACAATCTCTGTGTGAGAGTGAATATGATTCATAATTCTTAATAAGAACAATCTAAGAATATCACGAGCTCTGTGCTTTATCCAGTAAATAAGGAAGGGACTTTTACTTCAATCGATATTTAAGTAAAAGAAAGTATTCTAAAAATATAATTGCTTCAATGTATGTTTTCAGTTAATCTATGAACAGATTAAGTGAATATTGTTTGATTGCCAGTGGGTTAAATGAGATTTTCACATAATATTTTTTTTTATTAGTGTTTTTGCATCCAGTTATTTAAAACCAAGTTTTGTTTTTTTTTTTAGCAATTTCGTCTACTTATTATTTTTTAATACTTTAACCTAGAAATAAGAATGTTGGCTGATTAAGCAATGATCAACTATCAAACGTTTAATTAAACTTACACTTAAATTATATTTTTAATGACTTCATCAACACATGGAATTTTAAATGATATTAGTGTCTAGAATTCCGAAACTAGAAACTTTGTTAGTGAATATTATTCAAGATAAATTGGAGGAAGTGGTTTTGTACAAGTTAAAAATAAATCGATTGAGTTTAAAGATATAACTTTATCAAGGATAGAATCAAAAATGTAACTTAAGTTCTAAGTTGTCGTCCGAATTTCAGTTTCCGCTTGTTTTAAGTAAAATGCTTCTGTAATTTAGAGTGGTGAAAAAAACAACTGTTTTCGAAAATTACACTTTATTGTGGAAGAACAGCTGTTTCCGAAATTAAACTTTATTGACATACATTAAAGATACAACCCCTAACTTTTCCCTTTCCTGCACTATATGCTTATCGATTTTCACACCCTTATTTTTAGATATCCGCTGGGAGGTTGTGAGTTGCCCAGTTTTACGAAATGGGTGCAAAATAAATTCGATCTGACCGTCGATCCCACCAAGTCGTACCCACAGTTGCCGAAGACATACCCGATGCCTGTGCAGAATGGACCCTTTCTGAACGAGCTGCGTGGCACCACGAAAGTGGAGCACTCCCAGGAGGGTGTCGATCGTCTGGTGCGTTGTCATGGCCAGACACTGCACGACATTTACAGTCTGTGGCACAATAAGTTCCGACGCATACCCGATGTGGTGGTCTGGCCGCGTTGTCATGATGAGGTGGTGCAGCTGGTCCAATTGGCGCACAAGCACAATGTAATGCTGTTGCCCTACGGAGGCGGCACTAGTGTCTCGGGGGCAATCACCTGTCCGCAGGATGAGGAGCGTATGATTTGCGTGCTGGACACATCGCAAATGAACCGAATGCTGTGGCTCAATCGGGAGAATCTGACCGTTTGCTTTGAGTCGGGCATTGTGGGTCAGGATCTGGAACGCGTGCTCCGCGAACAGGGTCTGACGGTGGGTCATGAGCCGGACTCTTATGAGTTTAGCACGCTGGGCGGCTGGGTGGCCACACGTGCCTCCGGCATGAAGAAGAATATCTACGGCAACATCGAGGATCTGGTGGTGCGGGTACGCATGGTCACACCCACAGGCACACTCGAGAGGGAATGCAGTGCACCGCGAGTGAGTTGTGGTCCAGATTTCAATCACATCATACTCGGCTCCGAGGGCACACTGGGTGTCATCACCGAGGTGGTATTGAAGGTGCGTCCTCTGCCGCCGGTTCAGCGTTATGGTTCCCTGGTATTTCCGGACTTTGAGCAGGGTGTCCAGTTTATGCGTGAGGTTGCCAGACGTCGTTGCCAGCCCGCATCGGTGCGTCTGATGGACAACGAACAATTCATATTCGGTCAAGCCCTGAAGCCGGAGAAGAGCTGGATGGCCAGCTGTTTGGATGCGGTGAAGCAGCGCTATGTAACCAGCTGGAAGGGCATTGATCTGGCGCACATCTGTGCCGCCACGCTGCTCTTCGAGGGTGACCTGAAAGATGTGCAGCGCCAGGAAGCGGTCATCAATGAGATCGCTGCACGCTACAAAGGATTTCCGGCAGGTGGACAGAATGGCGAGCGTGGATATGTATTCACCTTTGTCATCGCCTACATTAGGGTGAGTAGTTCATACATCCCTTTCAAAAAAGGAGTTCCGGAATAATCAATTAGAATTGTCAAAATACGAAATACTTCAAATTCTTTTTTTTTCGTCGTGTTTTTTAAAAAGAATTTTGTTCTTGAATCAAATAATTAAGGTCTATTTTAATATTGTATCATTAACATTTGATCAGCCATAATTTAGTAAATAAGTTTAATTTAATTAAAAAATAAATCATATGGCTTTAAATTAATAATTTTAGACTGTACTCTTTACCAAATTTAATGTCCAACTTTCTTTCCTCTTCCAGGACTTTGCAATGCATCAAGGCATTGTGGCCGAATCCTTTGAGACATCTGTGCCTTGGGATCGTTGCAGTTTGCTCTGTCGCTGTGTTAAGCAACGGGTTGTTTCGGTTTGTGAAATCTACCTTATTTTCTTAAAATTCAACTTATATTTTATCCTTCTGCTTGCAGGAGTGTAACAAGCATAAAATTTCGCATTACACAATTTCTTGCCGTGTGACACAGACCTACGATGCGGGAGCATGCATTTACTTTTACTTTGGTTTCCGCTCGTTGAGCATACCCGATCCGGTTGCGGTATTTGAGGCCATTGAGCATAGTGCACGTGAGGAGATCCTCGCCTGCGGTGGCTCCCTCTCCCATCACCATGGCGTGGGCAAAATACGCAGTCATTGGTATCGCAATGCAGTCACCGACACTGGAACGTCCCTTTATTCCGCCACCAAACGACATCTGGATCCTCGAAACATCTTTGCAGCGGGTAATCTCTTGCCCCATGTGGAGCAACTGCAGCTCAGTGAAAAGGAGAAACCAACAGAAGCAGCCGCAACGAAAGCCAAACTCTAGATCATCTTTATCTAGATATATATAATTTTATAGAAATCCTAGTCTAAATCTAATAACTTCAATTAATTTCTAGCTGCTTTGGCCTCTTGTATTCAGTTTGCATTTTTCCTAGGGCTCAATTTTTGTATGGGTTTTACCTTACTGATAAATAAATGGTTAATTTGCAAAACGAATTATCTCTACTTTAATTATATTCCTCACAGTCTTAAGATTTCAATAAAAACTTTTCTCGGTCGCAATTCTTGAACTTTGAGCTCATTATGAAACTTAGTTCCTCATAATATTTGTCTTTAAATTTTATCATCATACACTACACGTCATGAATTTTGACTTGAAAATATTGACTTGTAAAGTGCTAGATCCAAAGTTGCACCAACTTCAAATGTTCATAATTTGGTAAAAAATGAACCGATTTTCAAACGGAATGTCATTTTGTCCATGGTTTGGCTTCTTAATTCAAACTGCATTCAAATTTTATTAATTTCTTAAAAAAAAATATTTTTTGCTGAAATTCGATTTTGATGGTAAGGGTCCCCCCTTTGAAATTTTGAAAATTGAAAATTTTAAATCTCAAGTTTTTACTTTTAATCAACTCCTTATATCATAATTAGTATAAAACAACACTTTAAACTTGATTCTAAGACCTTTCATTTTCTTGTCAAAAATCATGGGAAATTTAACGAAAATTTTGACTTGTAAAGTGATAGATCCAAAGTCTGATCAAAGGCAAACCGCAATAACTTTGTCAAAACTGAACCGATTTGTAAGTGGAATGTCATTTTGATCATGATTTGGCGTCTAAATTAATTCTGCATTGAAATATAATTTATTCTGCTAAAAAAATATTTTTCCTCTAGATTGAGGCTTCGATTTATCTTTTATTGAAATAGTTGTTTCCTTCATTCCAACTGTAGCAGCATAAATGATATCTGCTGTATTGTGCTGTCGAGTGCATAAGATCAGTTCTATTGCAATTCCTAACCAACATCAATTTCATCTGCATGTGATGTGCGTGCCTAGACCAATATCAAACCAACTTTACCGATCGTCTGGATGCCTGATCGTCGGATCGTCTCAACTGATCATTGCTGTCATTTGCGGTTTTGGCTTTGGTTTTAGACGCTTTGTTGTTGATGTTGCCAAGAGATCAAATGTCATCAAGTTGTCAACTTCGTTAGCTTGCCAATGGCAACAACAACTAACTACAACTAACAACAACTAACAACAACAACGGCAATGGCAACGAGTTGCAAATCGCTTTTGGCCTGCTCCTTGCGCTCGTTAATGGGCAACTGGGCGATTGCAAGAATTGGAGAATTGGAGAATGGGAGAATGGGAATGAGGCGCATGCGCAGCCGGCAGCTGCTTATTGATGATCTGACTGTCTTGTCTTGTTACCGTGCCAATGCCAAGTGGTAGTTACAACCCAAAAGCCATTGGACACGCACACACACAGTCACACACACACACACACACATGCACACTCGCAAGTACATAGATACACGCATGCAAGACCTATAAATAAAGATTAAAATCGGCAAAGTGAGCAAAAGTTAAACCTGGCTAAGACGTCTCTCTAAGCCGTCTTCCTTTTCTTGTGTCGTGTTGTTGCTGTTGTTTTTTTTTTTTTTTTTTTTTTGTTTTCGGCTGCTTGCCTCTGGAAATTGTCAGCAATTAACCCGCGGGTCAGTCTCTCTAGTCACTGCATTTTGTGGCATTGCTTGCAGTCCTGTGATTTATGCCACAAAGTGCCTTAAAGTCAAACACAATCAACTCGGCAAATTTATGGCACAGCACAGGGCAAGTCGCGTCTCTCTCAGTCCTGAAAAGAGGCACGTATTCCTGTGCCAAGCCGAGAGACACATATTCATTCATATAATGGCCATTCACATCGTCCAATGTCACATTACTCAGCCTCCGGTTTGTTCTGTTTGCTGTATTGTTTGTTTTGATAAACAATTCCTCAAGACCCCTAAACACGGCAAACTTGACACGCTCAGCGCTACATGGGATATTATGGAAAATAGAACTACGTCTACCTGAGCCTAAATCAATTAATTTGCATAGGTATGCGTGAGAGAGAGAGAGAGAGCAGGGACATTGAAAAAAAGAGTGAAAATCCATAAAATTCTAGTCTTGTAGTCAAATAACCAATTCGGAAACATCATAGATATAATAATTTCAGATATTTCTGTTTATAATAAACCCGGGTATTAAAAACCCAATAATTTAATAATTAAGATTTAAATTAGTCTGTTTTTAAATCTTTTTGAAAATTGTTCCAACTAGTGAAATAACTTATTAAAATAGAAACAGAAAACTATATTATAAAATTAACAATTGAATTTTTATTATTATTTTAAATTGTAAGTTAACAACTGAAATTATATAAAAGCTAGTGTCAAGTTAAGTCTGTCGGAAAGCATTTCTTGTGATGTTTTCCTATTAGCTAAATTCTTCGGGGAAATATATCGGATATATCCAAGTAATGTAGCTTTGCAGATGAGATCCACTGGCGCTCCTGTTAACAAGTACAACAATCAATGCCGTCGTCTTGCAGTTGCTCTTATCTCTGGACATGTACATTAATGCCCAACAGGACACCCAAGACAATGAATGCGCAGTTCTCTTTAGTTGATTCACCCTGGTAAAGTAGTAAACCAACATTCATCTCCATGTTGCAGGGAATGAACGTTGTCTCTTGTTTCATTCTAATCAGGTACTGCATTTTATAGGTATTCTCCCCGCGGCGTTCTAGGACCAGTTTTTACTACACATGTAAATATTGAGAACTGTGAAGAAATATCAATAATTGACCGACTAACAAATGCGCTGTTCTCCATGGAACAATTTAAATATAATACGAATTTAATGATTTTATTTGAATTTTTGTATTTAATTTAAATGTTAATAAGAATTTAATGAAGCTAGGGAAGAAACTAGTTTTGATGTCAATTTAGTAAAGTGAAGATTTGTTAGCTTATACATGAAATTTGTAATGTGTTAAAATTAAAAAAATAAAAATAATGATAAAGAACGTCGTAAACAAGAATTTTAATAACGCTTTGATTGCATAAACATGTTTGTTTTTACCATATTCTTAATGATGCTGCACTGGTGTGGATTTATAGTATTTATAGAAATTACTAACATCAGCTTTGCAGTTAGAGACGAAGACGCTATCTTTATTTTATACATAGTGTTAACAAAATTATATTGTTGTTTAATGCTTAGAACTAAAAAATTAAACTAAATAATTCAAACTATGAATAAATATAAATATAAAGGAATTTCAAAAATTTTAAAAAGTTCCTGCTCACTTTGGTATTTAAATTCTTACCAAAAACAAAACATAAGTATAATTTCTCTCAGTGTAGACATGCTCGCTCACAGTACGAAACACAACGGCGCATGCACATCCAAACGGGCAATAAGCAATAACAGACAACAACAGCAACAACAACACACCAGTTAACCCATTGAAGCCTACTACAACAACTACTGCTGCGCTCAGTCGAGTCGCTGCTTTCTACGGCAGCGAGCGCCCAAGCGGCGGCAGCGGCAGCGGCAGCGGCTCAGTTGCTGTCGCACCTGGCGCTCAGTTGTGGGCAGCGCGGCCAGCTAACAACAACGGCAAACAGAAGAACGGCAAACGCGACGCGTATTCAGCATTTTGTTATTGTTTTCACAACTCAGAACTTTTAACGTGGAGTTTGTCTGCCGACATAAACAGAGAGCAGGAAAGAGCACACTGGCTAGAGAGAGAGTTGAGAACACACGACTGGAAGTATGTTCGTGCATGTGAGGGAGAGCGAGGGTGTGTGAGTGTCTGTGTGTGTGTGTGAGTGAGATCAAGATCTGAACAAATCAGCTAGCTGCAGCTTCTCGTCGCCTGGCTGCAACAGTTTCGATTCGTGCGCGTCGCTTGCAACATCAAATTTCGCTTGTTTACGGTTTTCGGTATTCGGTTTTTGGTTTTGGTTTCGATTTCCGTTTCGATTTCGGATTCGGTTTCGGTTTCGGTTTGTTGTGCTTACTGTGTGTGGGAAAAAATGCAACAAATATGTCCGTCCATTAAATGTAATCGTTTTGGCGCTTGTAATTGGCGGCAGCTGCTTTTGTTTTGCCTTTAAGAGCAGCCAACAGTGAAACAGGTGCGTCAACGCATAACAAAAAAAAAAAAATATAAAATAAAAAAAATGATATAAAATATACTTTAATGCACATTACAAGTATAGCTGGAAAAGCACTAAAATTTTATAAATAAAAATAAAATCATTAAAAATGCATTAGAAGTTTGAAAACTCATCGCAGCAACGGAAATTCTTAGCTCTACAGCTTGTCAGCAGTCTGTTGCACAGTCAGTCATTTAGTTGGACACCTGCAATGACTTGTGGAAATTTTGCATTCACCTGAAACTGAAAGATGCACCACACTAGTAAAGTCCAGCTTCCCATAGATTTCGAACTGACTCATTAAATTTCGTACTAAAACTGAACCCACGCCATTTTGAAGTGTTTTATATCATGTGCTTTTTCGATTTTTACGACCTGGCCGTAAAGCCAAAATCACAAACCAATAAATTTTTGCGCTTAGTTTGGGTTTTTGGAGAGGGATTTCGTTGATTCTCTTTAATTGCTGGCAGGCATTGGACTTGGCTTAAAATGAAATACCTGACTTAGCCATCAAAGCTTGGCCACCAACGCAATACACTTGATTCAATCTCTGTCATTATGGATTCTATGTGTGGGTTGCATTTGCCTGGCCAACTAATGTAGAGAACTATTGAGTGGAAACCTTGTAGTGTATAAATATTTGATAATCATATGCTTGACTCAAATGCTCACTGCGAAATTGCTAACATAGTTTCAAAGATCATTTGCATATTATGAGAATTCTAATACAGTAAACACTCTGAAACTTTGCACAAATTAGAGTAATTGGATTTTATTTTAATGTAATTGTTTTGTAAAATTGATGTTTATTAAAATAATGGGGTAATATTTAATTCGACTTACTTTTAAATTGTCCTATAGTTCCTTTTTAGTAGGCTTGAAATATAGAGTAGAAAGCTCAAAAATATATCATATTTTATCATATTATTTAATGATTTATTATATTTAATTTAAATTCGATATAAACTACACTATTATTTAAAATTTTTTTTTAAAAATAGCTATTTACAAATTTCCCAGACAATTTAATATTGTGTGAAAATGAGAACTGCTGGCATCTAAAAAGTGATAAACATGTTGTGTACTCTTGTATCTTTTTTATATAACTTCACTGTCAGATGCATGACTTTATGATATTCATGTTCACGTTTCACGAATCATGGAGTTCATAGCAAAAGTAATTTATCTAATAGATACTTGAACTGCTCATCAAGTTGACATAAAACAAATGCTAGGCATAATGCGGCCTGCTCAGCATAACGAATTAACATGAGCAGCAATAACTATATACAATAATCACAAAAGCAACTTTACTTTACAGTGAACTACAACAACAACGGCAACAGCAGCAACAACAACAATAACATACTGGAGGCAAATGCAGTCAAGGCGCGCTTAATTAACATGCAACTGGCAACTGGTAAACGACAACAACAGCAACAACAGCAGCAACAACAACAGCAACAACAACGTCGACAAGCTAACGACAACAGCACGTCAAAAAGTGCAATCGAAGATATCAAAAGAAACAAAAATTGCCGATAGGCAACAACATCGAAAGCAACAGCAACAACAACAACAAAAACGACAACGACGTCGTCAAGCTGTCTAACTAAAGTTCGCCAATCAGTCAAACTAAAGATGCGATGTCCAATGTTGCAAAGACCTTGCCCTGCAGCTGTTAATTAAAGCGCACAACAGCAACAATTGCAACATCAGTGCAACAGCAACAACAGTTACAGCAACAGCAACTGCAACTGCAACAGCAACTGCAACTGCAACAGCAACATGTAAGTAGCAGCTTGGCATTTGACTTTCTTTCAGGCTGCCATCATCAGCAACTGTTGGTGACTTTCTAAGCCAGTTGCCAATTTGGTGCAATGGCAACATGCAGTTTTGGCAACATGCAACAACAGGCAGCAAACTTGCAACTGGTTGCACACAACCAACAATTGTTTGCCGGGCACTTGGGATGGCGACTGGGTCGCGTGTTTGACACAAATGCTTCGCATAGTTTTGAAGGCGGTTTGGACCAACTGCGCCTTATGGTCAAAACCAGCATTAAGTATCAGTCGCACACATAAACATACACATATTATGTACTTACTTATATGTATTTGTTTGTATCGACAGCAACTGCTTCCTGCGCTGATTGCATTTTAATAAGCTTGCCGCCTATCTTAGAGATACTTTAGCGGGCAACCAAATGTTGCATGTTTGCTTAAGTAGCCGACGAAATAAGAGAGTAAAAAAAAATCAAAAATAATAAGCAAACTGTGGCACGCAAACAATTTCGAAGCCAGAATGTGGTTGACGGGGGCATGGATCGCGTGCCAATGGCATGCCGTGGGTCACAATGGGTTAACTTCGTACATAATGTGGCTATAAAACTGTTGAAGTTGCTAAGACCCACAGGGCAACTTTTAAAATTATTAGCAAATTCTTTGGCGATTTTATCTTAGAGAACAAAGTATCTATAGACTCTACAAGAATTTAAATAATTTAACGATTCTCATCTGATCGTATATTTCTTGGAAGGCGCTGGGATTTTTATCAGTCTTTTCTAAACATTAATTTTTAAACATAGAAATTGTTTTGCTTTTAAATTCAACTAAAAGATAGGCCAAAGATTGCTTATATTATATACTTATAGACCATCTAATTAAGTCTAATATAATATTTTCAATATTTGAATGAGTTAAAAATTCTAGAAAATTCATTTCTAAACTTTAATTTTTAAATAAAGAATTTTTTTTGCTTTCAAATTAAGATCTTTTAAGATAGGCCAAAGATTGCTTGGTGTATTTATACACTATCTAATTAAGTCTAATATAATATGTTCAATATTTGAATGAGTTGAACATACCCATTGTTGATCACTTTATTATGGACTGTGGCCCACTGTAGCTAATTTTTCTTCCCATTGAATGGCGGCGGCTACTTTGATGCAAAGATCTGTGGCTTCGGCTTGGACTTTAGCAACGTCTTGAGGTATTGGTTTTTGTACTCAGTTATTTGGCAATTTGTCGATCGCACATTACGAGTATACAAAGTTTTTATTTTTTTTGTATTTTTGTTGTCTGTCTGTGGTGTTTGGCATAGTTTTCAAAAAGTATCTTTTTATAAGCGGAGCGGCTGGTGTTGCACATTGCCAGAGACGCTTAGCTTTTAATAGGCTTAAAGTGGTTGAGCAATGCATCGACGCGTCTGTCTGTCAGACTGTCTGTCTGTCTGTCAGACTGTCTATTTGTCTGTTCGGTTATCCATCAAACCATTCACAAGCCATTTGCCACGCCTCTGTACAACTGAATTAAGAAACGACAACGAGAACAACAACACTGTTGACCCTCAAGCAGGAGTCTTGCCACAAATGAACTTGGCTAACAAAATAAACAAACACCAAATAATAAACAAGCAGCGGCAATAAATGTTCGACAGTGCAAAAAGGCCATAATAATAAACTTAAATAAACACACAACCACCAAAAAACAAAAACAAAAAACTCTAAACATAATGTGAACAAATTTGTGCGCTAGTCAAGCCAACAGCAACAATAACAACAACAGTGGTTGCAGCAGTGGCAACCACTTTTTATGCTATTTTTGTGGCCATTTAATTTTTTGTTAGTGTCAGTCATTAGCCAAAATATGAACACCAATGTAACGGATATACGAGTATGAGTACAATGTCCAGTACAATGTCTAGAAAAAAGTTTTGGAAAATGTTCAGTCATAAATTGCTGTAGCTACACTGAAATAAAAGCTCAAGGACTTTGGTCAAGGTGAACATTTTTTAATTTGAACAAGAATTCGCAATTATAAGAACAATATTGATTCTAAAATTAATTTTTTTATTATATGGAGAGTGATTGAAAATATTAAGTTTTCCAATTTTGATGCAGATTCTAAATATAGGCCAAATAATAATACATTTTTAAGAATGATAGGACTTGACAAAGCTATGACAGTTTAAAAAAAAAAACCTTGTAAATAGCAAAGACATTAAGATTCTAAAGATAATTCCTTACTTTTAAAAACGTATTTGACAAATAATCTACAATACATTTGGAAATCTGTTCTTCTGGCATTCGGCATCATGTGTCTTTTTGGGCATATCTAAATACACACGTTTTTCTAATCAATTAACTGAAATCTAAGCCAAGCTTTAACGCATTGTGCGGTTTTCTAATATCCCAACAAAAACAACAATAGCAACATTGTTGCGCGAGTCGTGTCAAAAAATTGCTTTGAATATATTTTATTTTTATTACTCGTATTTTCGTTTTCTTCTGATCATTGTTTTTCGTGTTTTTGTTTTTGTTCGTCTCTGTTCGTTGTTGCATTGTTTGAGCGATTTGTTTGAATTGTGCCGACCGGCGACGATTGGAAACTTGGGAAGATGTCTCGCCAATGCCTGCCCCATTGGGTCTTCGAGTCTTCGAGTCTTGGAGCTTGAATCTTGGATGTTGGGTTGGCTCTGTGTTGCCTCTGTGTGGCATTTTATCCAGTCACGCTGCAAGTTATTTGCGTCGTGCCCAAGAAGTTATCCGTTCTCCCTTCTCGGTATTCAGTCCTCAGTTCTCAGTTGTCTGTTCTCCGTTCTCTGTTATTATGCCAGCCGGTTCCATCATCAATTTCATTGGTGAAGAAACGCTTTGCTTTGCAGTTTCGCCCCAGTAATCGGAGCTTTAATTTTGATTTATGCAGTTGCCAACAGAAAATGTTGCAGTTGCCCGTGCAAAGAATATTATTCGGTTGGTTTACAACATGCATCATTTTGTACAATTTTCTATAGGCTATAGTGATAAAGCATGTGATGAAATTAAATTTTAATAGAATTAATAATTTTATTCAATTTTAATTCATTCTAAAATGCATTATTATTTATATAATTAGGATGGATGTATAGATAGTACTGAAACATACATTATTGTTTCCACATCAAACTTCTTGAAAAAAATATCAATAATAGCAATATTTGCACATGTAGAGCATTACAAATTCGACCATAATTGATTGAAAAATAAGGTTTGGCTTTTTGCTTAACTGGCTGATTGCACTTTTTATATTTATAAGATACGAAGTACATTAGGGCTTAACTGGATGCAGCACTTGTTGAATTTTGATACGTTGCAACGTTGTTGTGGGAAAGCTGCACATTTTTGTGGCAGCTGTGATGGGCTGATAAATTTCAGAAGATTACCAAATTTATTCATATCGATTTGCAGCTGTCAATCTCATTTCGTATGCAGCAGTTGTTATTTGAGATTTTGGTTTGAAAATTCCCTTGCCTTATACGTATACGTTAACTGGTATATGAGCAATTTGCAAGTAATTCAAGTCGAGTTTTTGGATGAATGAAATCAGCAGCCTTGGAGACAACTTCCGTTGTTGCCAATTGTGAGAGCTACTTGTTGACTCATTGTCTATTGTCTGGATGTGTCGGAATGCCTCTCTGGCATCAGCTTAATGTCCAATTATAATTTGTACAACGGCAAAATGTTACCACTTCAACGTAGTCACATTGAAGGTTTGCCCATTGTACACTCGCAATCGTAATGGCATAATTATTATGCTTTAGGCCAATTGAAATTTGCAGGCGTGATCTCAAGTGTTGAACAGAAATTACTTCATTTTTTTGCCTTTGGCTCTTGTGGCTTTTTGTTGCGGTCAAGTGCCCGATGATTATCTATAAGTATCTGTCTGAACTTTGAAGTTTATCGATGTTGTCAGATGACAATAGATTCCGAAAAGTATCTGTTAAAGCGTTTTGTAATGTTATAAAGGTGAGAAGTATGCCAAACTTTCTGGGAATTGTGCTATTATCTTTTATAATTTTATCAGGTATATGTAATGAAATTTTGATAAAATCCCTTTTATCCTACGCCACTGTCTGAAACAGGTTTTGGGCTTACTGTGAACTGTCAACATGATCACAACTCATTATTTACACTTCACATAGTTGCTATTTTTGGGCTATCGAGTTTCAGTTTTGTTTTGTTCACGGGGTACCTCGTTTGCATATGACACAAATACGTTTTCAGATCCTCAGTTGAAAAGCAAAACTATTTCTCTTATGACTAAAGCCGACTGGCGTTAGAATTGTTTACAAGTTGTCACCAATCTGTGAGATCCGACTTGGCCTCCAAATATTTGCATATATATTCGGTATTTTAGAAGCGTTCCACCTGCTTAGAAAACTTGGCTAAAATAAGGCCGAGTCGGACAACTGCGCAGCAAAAAAAAAAAATCAATTTCAACTCGGAAATTGTTAATGTTTTTTTTTGTGAATTTTCGTTTTTGTTTATGCGCTCACGACCGGCTCATAAAAAACTGGGCAGAAAAAATACAATAAAAAAATAGCAGGCAACAAAAAGCATTTTTGCATTAGTCGTTGTCGATGTCGATGTCTGCTTTGGCCTTTCAATGAAATCAGCGACTTACTTTCTCCGGCGTGCATTTGAAATTTGAAATTCAATTACGAAACTCAATACGCCCAGGTCTTAAAAGTCGCTTCAACTTATCGCTGGAGGGTAATCAATGCAATAGCGTAAATGTTTATTAATTGGCGGCAAGCGGGCAAAGCGAAGTGCAAAATTAAATTGTTTGCCCAACTATGGAATACCCAGTACTGATAAAGATAGAGAAATGTAAGCAAAAAAGCAAAAGGGAATGTGAGACGAGCGCAGGAAGGAGGCAAAGTTCAGGATTACCATTCAACTGGGATGCATACGGTTAATGAAACACTGTCATCGCATCATCAGCGTAGGAAAATGCATATTGCGCATACGCCCCGTGGCTGAAACGTTTGCTTAATGCCAACTCGACTCTCAAAGCATTCAGCTCGGCTTTTGTTGTAAGCTCTAATCACCCTCTACTTAGCTGAGTGTGTCCAGTGCAAAAATGTTTTTGCAATGATGCAATATGCGGGAACTTGTCTCTGATTTACAGTCCAGATACGTGCGATTGAAATGGCAGTGATCGGACATTGAGATAACTGACAAATTACGACTTGAGGTGATCTCGAAATGAGCTGAGCTCAGCTGGCAAAAGCTGTTCGACTGTGTGGGTGGGCAGGTCAGGCGATGATCATGGCTTGGATAATAAAAACCCGAGCTGCTCACCTTTTCTAGCCAGAGAGTCAGAGCCAGAGCCAGAGCCAAAGTCAGAGTCAAAGCATTGTCCCGCCATCGATTGCAATCAACTTGAATACTATATTTATGTCTGGCCTGGCAAACGACTATATCATAATTTACGGCGTCAGGCTTCAGCGCACGCGTATATTCTGTTTTCGATTATGCGCCTCATGGCATTTGGCAGTCATATGTTTTTTTTTTTTTTTTGCAAGTCCGTAGAGGCCGTTGTCGGCCTTGATGGCAACCGCCTTAAGCGTTTGTATCTTGCGCTTACATCTTGTATCTTGTATCTTTCTGGCCGCCGTTTGCTGACCACATGGGGCGGCAGCAGGAAATTTGTTAGCCTGTCATAAACTGCGCCGAATCGCATAAATTATGATTGCAACGGGCTACGATCGTCCGTTTATCGATTCGTGTATGCAAAAATAAAAAAAAAACACAAAAAAAAAGAAAATTCCAGCCAGCGAAAGTGTCGAGTGTTGTTCTAGGAAACATTTTCAACAGCCTGCCCGAGGCAAAAACAATTTCTTTTAATTAATTTTCAACAGCTCTGTAAGCTGCTCTATCGTCTAGAGTCCACAGTCTAGACGCAACTCGACAGCTAGAAATACTTCACACGCCAACGCTAGCACCGTGTGACAGGTGCTGATTGAAATGACCCCAAAAAAGCGGTACGTCACTTAAAATGGGAATGTCTTTCACACTCTCGCCTCCTTGACTGTTTTCTAAACTATCCAAAAAAGCTGGGAAACATTTATAAATAACACAGAATTCAATCAGATTAAGTACTTACAACATAAGATAGCAATTATCTTCAGATGAACGCGTTGATCAATTAAATTTGATCAAAAAAATAAATATTGCATCTATTAACACTGTTATTTAATATGGTTTAGTTTATTGCATAATTGAGTTTATTTTGCTTTCGATCTCAAAATCTATGTATAATTTTGTTGCATGTAACATTTTATTTTCCTTAGTTTACGAGAACAAATCTTTAATTGCATCGACCATGTCATCCTATAAAGTATAGAACCAAGGATTATCATGTCACTTCACAAACTGAATATCAAATGATATTGTACTTACAATTTTATCGGTTATATCGTCCCACAAATTAGCATTAGATTCGGCCACACTGAGTGCCAAAAGTATAGCAGCACATGTTATTAAATTGTAGTTCATTTTGTTGTTGTTTTTTTTGGTTTATTTTCCTGATGCTCCGATTCGAAGATGCTATAGGTACGGCTGGAAATCTACGACTGACAACTTATCTGCCCATGTGTATTAATAAATAGATCAACAATAGCTGCTACCGCAGATAAGGCGTAATTTGTCAAAAAAAATAAAAAAATTAAAGTAATGTGCGTAAGAGATGTAGATCTTATAAAATGTTATATACCCTAATTACTTAAGTCGTCTAAATAGTGATCTTCGCTGAAACCGCTAAACATAATAGAATAAAAATGATAATCTACATTTTATAAATACAAGTTTATTTTATACATGCATACAGGGTATACAATAGTTGACTCTAACCTTTTAAATCAGTGCGTTTATTAATGCCTCTTACTCTAGAAGTAAACAAAATAATATCATCAACAGCTTCTGTATGTATTTATGTACTTGTTCATTTTTGAATACTTATGTTTAATCAGCACAAGAGGTTGTGTCTCCTTAGCATTGTAGATAACCGCAGTCAGGCCGACTTCACTACTGAACACTCTACATTTACAAATGATGAAAAATATTTTGAATTTGAGTGAGAGACAGAAAAAATTAATAATAAATATTTTTACAGTAGCTAAGTGGAAAATACCCTGTTGAGCCACAGATTAGCTTTAAGAAAATCACATTTTATGGTTATTCTTGCTAACGAAACAGTAGTTTAATACTCAGCGGGGTTTTTGAAGAAAAACCGCCGTAGAGTTTGCGTTGATCATGAAAAATATAAAATACAATTGACAATCACCATAAAATCTAAGCAGCTGAACAAATGAGCAAATGATTAACTGATCAACGCCGGCGGTCAAGCAGGCTTTTAAAAATAATGATTTTTAAGCAAGGCGGTAATAAATTAAACAATACAACATTACATTAGCTACAACACATCAATAAAACATTTTCATTGATGCCGAATCGCAACTAGAGATTGGAGAATGGAGACGCCTCGGGCACCGGCTCGGTCGGTTTTATCGATTTCTATAATCGATTGGGTGTGACGCATAAATAATTGCTGGCATTTATTTAAACATTTACTTGGGGGCAATGCCAGAGCAATGAGATATCTTTGTGCAGAATTGTCTAACGCATAATTAAAAGCCGTGAAATCCAGAGGCAAAAACATGTTTATGAAATCATAGATATCAAAAATACGTTATGAGACTTTTGAATTCAAACCGGCTCTTAGCTCCAATAAGTTGAAGCTAATTTGTATCTACGCCTCAGCCTCGAGATCCGTGACAATTTATACCAATAGAATGAATATCACTGCCAAAACTCATGAGGCATGAAATTTTGCTGTTAGCTCGTTAACAGTTCGGCGAACCATCTAAAAATTATAAAAACATTTACATAATTTATAAATAATAAAAATACATAAATCAACCCCAGCATAGTTGTCTTACTTATACTGAAATAAAATTATAATTTCATGCATTGTCACTTGAGCTAGTTGGAGTTCAATACACGGTCGCCTCATCGCATGGAAATCGTCGCCTACTTATAAGGCGGCAATTGTGTAAATAGCTTTCCATAATGAACTATTGATAATTATTGTTACAGGCAAACATTTAATTTAAACTACAATTCAATTAACTATTTCAATAATAGACGCCGTTTTGCTGCTGATGTCATCGTATAATGTGTCGATTGGGTTTTGAAGATACTTAGATTCGCAATTGATCGTTTTCCTAGACTTCTATCGTAATATGATAAATTTGTGTTTAGTTTAAAATCACAAATATATTCTACATTTATATAATACAAAACTTGCCTATAATGAAATGCATAAAGTTGATAAATATTTTATTTTTGAATAGTTACTTTTGAATTGTATTTTTAATTGATTTGTTTTTTGCCGCTTTATTTTTGATGCTATTTATGAAATACATAGTTTGGCATATATATTATTAAACTAATTTTGTACACAAGAATTTTAGTTTTGATTCATTAATGTGGTAAATTAAATGTTTAATTGTAAACTCTTTGAATATTAGAGTACATTCTCGCTCTATTTCGCCCACTTTAATGTCTAGCTGATCGTATTTTAGCATTCAAGCATCGTGTAAACCTCAATTGTTCTCAGACTATTGTTATTTCTGAGCATGTCAGCAAACAGACATGGAGTGCACACACTGACAGACTGCATGACATGCAGTTTGACACATTGTAATGACTTCAAGTGTTTAGGAGTTATCTTATCGCTGCCTGTCAATATGTAACTGTGTGTGTGTGTGTGTGTGTGTGTGTATGTTTATTTATAGGTTGTTGTTGCTTTTTGGCGTAACAACAATATTATGTTTTTAGTTTTGTTTACAAAATGGGCAACTGCACTCGATTTTTGAACCTTTGCTTAGCTCGTGCAAGGCTCTTCTAGTGAGAAGTTCTCTGTCTAATGACTTTGCTAATAATAATGATAATGTTCTTAATTATTATTATTATTTTTTCTTTGTATATTTGTTAATTAACTATTGATCATAGCTATATATAAAACGCAATGCAATGCTTGCAACATCAAAGCAGATCACGTCTTACTCCGCTTGCCGGCGACACCTTTTGGCTTCATCAATCATTTTTATAGGCGTTGCAGGCGCAAAGAACCAGCACATATGTATTGACGCTTCTGTTCCCAGCAACTCGAATGGGTGTTCTCTAATACATATGTATGTATGTATGTGTTTAGTTATGTTAGTGTGTATACACAACACAATCCAATAGGTACTCGTACGCTCAACTATAGCTGTAAGCGCTTATCGGGCATGACGCTTGTTTGGGTGTTCCAACAAGTTACGACGCCGACTGGCAATCTGACAAACTGGCTAAATGACTAACTGGCAAACTGTTGAACTGGTTTGCTGTTGCTGTTGTTGTATCAGACGCTTGTATTTATTAATTATCGTATCGATAACTCTCTCATTTCTGAGCTGTGCTTTAAGCCAACGAAATAAAAAAATAAATACTAGCGGCAAAACCTTTTGGCATTGTGTGTTGGACTTAACAAAGTTCTGTCTGAGATTCCATTGGCGCTCTTTTGTGGCCGTCAGCAAACAAAATAAAAAATCAAAACAAAAACAAAAGCAAATAAGCACTCACACACACACACACACACACTCACGCACACAAATACACATTTACAGAGCATAAAGTTCAGCGGGAACTGGTAAAGTTTTTCTCTGTTGAATTCAGTTCGATTCGAGCGATTTTCGAAAGCGGAGCGTGCACGTTCCGTTCAAATAAAAATGCACTAAACGGTCAACTAAATAAATGATCAAATATAAAGAATATAAAATTTTGGTTGAGTGATTGAAGTGAAGTGTGGCTGAGTCAGCCGAAAAAACAAAACAAAAGAAGCATTTCTCATGCCCAAAAAAGTCGAAAGGTTGTGTCGCGATGGCGTGAAGTTTCGTAGCTAATCAAATTTAATTAATTTCGGCACAGAATTTCTCTTGGCCAAATATAGAAACTGCCAATTAATTAGATACTGCCTAGTGTCAGCTAATAAAGCCGTTCGAAAATAACGTATGCAGCATGAGTCTGAGCCTCAGCGATATCGGAATCGGGGTCGGTGGTGGACTACCCGGCAATATGCTTGGTTACGATGAGTCAAAATTTGCTGAAAAGATAACACACCTGACACCCACGGAACAGGAAGCCGTTAAACGATTTTGGAGGTAATGATAAGCCATGCCACCTGATCTCTGCGGCAACTCATAGATAAAGTTGGAGAGCCGTTAAAAAGTTGAAAATGTAAATTAATTGGGCGCAGTTAACAGAGATTAAAGATTACACTCATTGTAGGTGTTTTAAAGGTGTGAATGCAGTTTCAAGTTCGACTCAGGAACAACGAAAACCAATAAATATTTATAATAAATCATTTACTCATATAGACAAATTGCTTCAAATTAATTGGCAAAAACTTTAATAGCAAAACCTGTTGTTTATTTTTAAACATAAGGCAAAAACCACTTAATATTTGGATTTGTTTTAATTTATTGGAGTTTAATGCATATTGAAGCAGTTTTAAAAGTTCTTTAACCAATCTATAAAATTGCATAAAATTACAAAAAATAGAAATTTTGTCGTGTGTTTTAAAAGTGCTTAAAAAACACGTGTAAAACGCTAGGAAAACGCGACGTTAGTATTTAGTTTGCATTGGGAATAAGGGCCAACTGTTTGTTTTGCTATTGACAACTGTTCAAATAGAACTTATTTATCAGATTTATAAATAAATCAATGCAGTGCTGTATATGAAGACACTCGCAGCGTAGAATGCGACAAATATGCGTAGATACCAAAGTGTGCTTAGTTCCACACTTGCTTGCGCTGTTGCCTGACGCAGGAAAATTATAATAAAATATATCAAGCTGTCAGCATTTTGAGTTTTTGCTGCGGCCCCTTTTGTTGTCATTGTTGTTGCTGTTGTTGTCGTCGGTATTTTGAAACATCTTTGAAACTATGCGCGCCACAAAATCCACAATAATCTGTTTGCCATGCCATAAAGCACAAGGGTCCCAGGCACTACACTCATTAGTGAACTCCGCCGGAGTCCCCTTTCCCCCTTTCGCGTTGAGAATGTTTTCCCGGAAAATTGTACACGCGTGGCGCATTTCTCATTTTCATTTTCATTTGTTTCACTTGGTCGCAACGGAAGCTGCAATTATTTATAATTTGTTTTTAGTATTTATTTTGGATTTAAATCAGAGTCCTTAACCTGATGCAATTAGGCCCGAAAATGGCGCTGATGGAAAAACTCTGCCAACGGGCCGTGCATTTTCCTATCTTATTAGATTAATTGCTTGTCATGTTTTCCACGCTTACGGCAAATCACAACAACAGCAACAATCACAACAACAATAATAACGAAAAAAACATTGCTGCTGATTTAAAATAAAATAAACAAATCATGTTGAAAGCCGTCTTGCAATTTGCTGCCATATTTTTCATGTTGCGTTTCTTTCGATTCCAAAATTTATGTAAAATGAAAATTTATGCGTCAACTGATTTATGCGGTTTTCCGTGTCGCATGCATGACGGACCCACTGACTCCCTCTACTCTGTTTCCATCCCCCTACCCCGCTATTTTTGATCCCCCCGAATCTACCTCGTTCATCGTCTGCGTCTGTCGAGTTGCATCCATGTGAGACGAGAGACGGCGTCGCTTATTTTTGGAGTGCAGACCAAATTAATATGTGTGTTTATGATTATGATACACGAATCGTTATGCTTATACATAAATATTTCCATGCATCTGCAACAACTTTGTCAAAAAGTCGGTAATGCGTGGAGCAAAAAATAGATGTTATTGTATGTGTCATATACATTCAAGTTGATTTTAATGTTTCCTTGACCAATTAGTGTTTAGACAGCGTTTTACTCTCTCAAAACGTCATTTACTTTTAATTAAAAATAAATAATATTATATATTTTATTAATATTTTGTAAATAATAGTTTATAGCTTATGTTTTAAAATTTAACGATTTTATTTTAAGTTTTAAATTGTTGTTCTCGGCTGTTATTAACTGAAGTTTATTCTCTATGCAGTTTCTTTGTATCTAATATTTGAAGATCAATATTTTTATATACTTTTATATTTAAATTTTTATCGGGATCAATCACACACTTTCTGATTCGGTTATTGGAAAGAGTATCTTTTGCATTCCAATGAGGGTTTACCTAATGATATTTTAAAATGTTTTTCATCTAACTTTTTACAAGTTTGCAATTTTGCTAAAAGACTTTTCTCTTTTTCTTTACATTTTCAGGTCGCTCGTTTTGCGGAGTCAACGCGCCTTCATTGAGGAAAATGGTACGTAGAGCAGCTTGTAGTGGGCTTTATATTTCTTTTTTATTTAGCTATAAAATCGCGGCTTAAACCCACATGCCACTGACACTCTGCCGCACTCGGAATTGGATGTGGGTCAACTTGACGCCCGCACAAATGTTCGAGAGTGTCGTTGATGGCGGCGTCTCTAACTTGGTTTAGTTGAGTCTGTGGCAATGTCTTTGTTCTGTGCAAATTTGTCACAGCAGCGATAGTTTTTATGCAGCAGTTGCAGTTGAAGTTGCAGTTGCCTCAACGCACTTTCCATTGTCCAGACACGCTGCCCACGTGCAACATTCAGCTGCAAGCGTCTTATGCAAATTCCTTTTGGGCCTGTCTGTCTGTCTTTTACGCCCCCAAAAACAACATTTGCAATCTCAAATATGTATTTCGGTGCAGAAATACATATGTGATTTTTAATTAAGCTTGAAAGCTCAAAGCCGGTTTCTGGTTCAAATATTTGGCTCATATCAATATAGATAAATATTTATATATTTTTTTTTCGGGCCAATTTATGACAGCGGATATGAGTTGACAGTTTTGGGCGTGGGCGTGGCCAGTTTGTTGGCGTTAATTGATGCAATTAAATGCGAAATGTAAACGCCAACTTCACTAGCCAAGTTAGTCCCAAATTGGACTCATTAGCCACACGCATTTTACAATACGTTTTTTCTCTTTAATTGTCTGTGTGTGTGTGTGCGTCTTTTTTATGCTTTTCGTATACATTTATGTTGACGAGAAAATCATAAAAATATAATAGCAACAACAACAAAAATCATTCATTAATTGGATAATTAAATGCGTAGAAAAAGTCATAAATTGGACCACAGTGCCTCGATCCATGGGGAGCACTTTAAAGCAAATCAAAGAAACATGGGAAGAAAAGCCAAAGACAAATCGAGAAATGTCCGCAATTAAGCTATTTTTGCTTGCAGCGTGCACTATTAAATTTGAGATCCTATTAACTTGGGTATGTACCATAATATGGTTTACTGAGCCCAATAATTAATATATATATATTTTTTTTGGAAATTTGATGTTTAATATTTCTGCCTAGAAATTGTCAGTATTTTGATATTAATTTCAAATTTCTATACTTAGTTTTATCTACAGATTTGCCGAATATTCAGAATTCAACTCAAAAGAGAGTATTTAATTTTTCAGTACATATTATGTATTTATTTCTTGTAAATTTCCATCAAGTTATTTGCAGTTGTCATTTTGGTCGTGTCAGGCAATTAGATTGAACAGCGGTCGCACGTGTTTAGCATAATTAAATTTTTGCACTTTACGGTAATTTGTTGTTGTTGTTGTTGCTGCTGCTGCAATTGCACCGTTAGCTTCATTAGCCGCAGCTGCAACTGCCGCCTACCCGTTGCAGCCTCAGCCCAATCTCCTACATGTGTGCAACATTGTACACACACAGATTGGACAACCAGTTTTAATTTTATTTTTTGTTTTAATACCCTGTATAAACAGCCAAAGAGGTATTACAGCTATACTAATCTTTATAAAATTAAAATTTGCATCTAGAGGGAGTCAAGTTTAATAATAATATTTTTTTATTTCCATTAGGGGCTGTGTAAAGCTTTAAAATTTTAAATTGCAATCTAGCCCTTATGTTCAAACTTTTTCCAAATTTTGTATTTAAAAGTGACAAAATAACAGTACAAATTTAGTTTTGAAAAATGCAAAATAATAATTAAATTTAAATTTTTATTTAAAAAATCAAAAACTTAAGTTAAGTTGACTCTCCTTTGAACCAAGTGGTGTACTCTTGATTTCCACATTTTGCCGCAGACGAAACTCGATTCCAGGGTAGCTCTTTGTCAGCCATTCACCATTAAAGTGTTCTGTCTTATATCTCTTTTGGTTGTCGCTCGAAATTCATTCACAAGTCGGCTTCATTTTGTATGCTGGGCAGCTTCTTCGTCTTGGTCTTCGCTCGAGCCGCCCACACGGAAAAATATAGACATTACAACCGGGCCATGATCATGATGTTAATGTGGCTGTTGATGTTGATAATAATGAGGATCTGTTGTTGGTTTTTGGGGTCTTTTAAAACTGCAAAATCGATGTTCAATTCCAAGTCCGACTTCAAGTCTCAAGTCTCGAGTCTGACTCAAAGCTTTACGTGCCTGTCCAGCAATCTGGATACACTCGTAATTTACCTTTACTTGCAGCTCACTTTGTTGCCTGTCCATTGGGCTAATTTCTTAATTTTTATGTGAGCCGAGTGCGCGATTTATGTCATTGAGCGAATAAATAGGCACCTTATATGGCTCCCTACGGAATTGTGTAAATTAAGTTGTAAAGTTTGGTCAACAGATGTTACAGCTGAATAACTAAATGGATTGGAAAAAGGGATCTGATTTAAAAAGTTGAAAGTGTTGTTATATTTTTTGTTCACTCAATGTTGATTTGCCAATCAAACAAAATTAATTTGTAAAGGTTTTACATACATTTATTTGAGTTGCTTAAAAATAATTGTTGCAAAACTATGTAATATGAACGGAAGTATTAATTGCACTAAGGAATTCTGTTTACAAATTTTTTCGGTATTCGGAACGAGCTTGAATATTCATTAGAAATCACATTGAACAGCAGTTATTTTAAGGTTAACGATTCTTAAAAAATACTTTGACTATAATCAGATGACAAATGAATCTATAAATTAAATAACAAAAGCATGAAATGCTGATCATTTAATAAAAGTTTAACCCCTGTAGCCTTATAACTAGAACTAGCCTGATAAAAATTAGATGTCAATGAATTGCAATCGTTTTTGTAATACAAACTGCCGTATTATTAATTTGCACTTTCGTTTTGCAATCGACACAACCAACATTAAGACGAGACATAGACAAGCACTTAGCCAGACGATTTACCAATTAGGCGACATTAGGCAGACCGCATTCTTTGAACGCCCACAAAACAACGCCTAAAAGCAAACACAGCACATGCCAAAGTGAATAAACAGCTGTGATTATGTACGGATCGAGTGTGTGAGTGTGAGTGAGTGTGAGTGTGTAGGTGGGTGTTTTTGGTGTCCAATACAGCGTTGATAATTAAGCCGGCAAGCAGCGTCATTAACAGCACGCCTCTGTAGCCGACCATGGTCATGACTGCTGTTAATTACAACGCTATAGGCAGCAGGCAATCAGCTCATCAATATGCGGTTTATCGGCCTGGTTAACATTGCGGTGCTTGTCACAACACGTATACGCCACATAGTGCAACCGACACTTTCCCAAGCAACGCGACGCCCACAGATCGCCTATATTTAATGAATGAATTGAGTATTGAAAGTGAAACCACAATAGGCTTTTTAATTCAAATACTTCACTGTTAGATGGCGCCACCTGAAAAGCTTACAATTCATATTGCATTCGAATCTAGGCGTTGTTTTAGCCGCTTTTGCTGCCTGATAAGCGCTCTAAGCATTGCGTATCTTATCGCCAATTAGCAGCCTGATGATGAGTTCAACAAAAATTTGGATTCTTTGCCGTCGTCCAGTTGAACTGAGGACGAGTACGCCAAATGGTCGACTGAATAGCGCGCAACTTGGGAATCACTATTATCGGTTTCTGTTTTAATGGGCCAATGTCAAACGCAACTGGTCAATAGAAAATGCTTTGGAATTTATTGTGGCTGGTGGTGCTGTGGTTCTGGTATGAGGCAAGACGACCATCACGTACACTGCACAGAATTCGCTGCACGAGTGAGTGAAAGCTTAGATTTTTAGTGTCATTTTATTTATAAATATGTTTATATGAAGTATTTTTCTGTATTATGATATGATATATTGCTAATTTAATATATTTATTAATAAGAAACACATTAAAGATTATCAATTAATTAAAAATGATAATGAATTAATTGCAAGAAATACTTAAAGATATATGCAAATAAATTAAAATAATAATATAGTCATCGTTAGAAGAGTCCAGCAACTGAACAAGAAAGAACTGAATGGAAGAGATTTTCAGTCTAAATTATTTCAAATATAAATCAAGAAATTCCAAACAAAAATTAATTGCTGAGATAACGATGCTAAATAAATAATTAAAATAATAACAAATAACTTTGAGTAAATTTTAAATAATATATAAATTGTTAACAAAATTAAAATGATGACAAATGATTGGCAAGCAGAATTAGTTATCTAAATAAAGCAAAATTAGTTATTATATGACGTAATTAATCATACATATGGTTAGTAAATTATACAAATTTATCTTACGGATACATTCTAAGAACTGCGCTCGGACTGCGACTGTTGCTGCTGCTGCTCAGATTACCAAAAACTGAAACGGGTTTTGGACAGGCAGGTGTGGCTACGACTGCAAAATGCTTGCCACGCATAAAAGCTAACCCAGACATTGCCACAAAAAAGTGGCTTTTTTTTTTGGTAGTGTCTGTCCATTACTGAGAATCGAAAGCAGATGAACTCATGACGACGTGACCTTGATAGTGACATTAAGATACAAGTTGTCTGCATTCGAGATACATTAAAGATGCTCATCCGGTCTGTTGCTTCATTCTTTCTTTCTGCAGCTCGTCAAATGCCGGGGAATAACAATGGCACCCAAAGCTCAACATTAACTCGTTCGGTGCGCAGCTGCAACTGTTGTCCCTATGGATATCACATCGATCTGGATTTTGTGCGCTACTGCGAAGCTCTGGCCAATGCCAAGCCCAGTGAGGAGGAGCTGCAGCGACGCGATCGAAGACGTTCTCGCAAATCCATGGAGTTCATGCTTGGCTTTGAGAGTCTTTTCGGTGGCGATTGGCAGGCGGAGAGTCGTGTGCAGCCCAAACTGGCAGAGGTGAGTTTCGTTTTTGGTTATGGGATTAGAAAATAATATTTTGTGGCCTTTGATCTGCGTAGAAACTGAAAAGTGAGGCGCACTTCGCGCTCGATTAACTTGTCACCTGTTTTGCTTTTCACAGGCGGCACATGAAAGCGAACCGGATTCGCCACACCCGGCGGTCGGGCAGTCGTCCGGCTGTCGGCCACGCTCCTCGTCGGTGCCACGCTTCACCTACAGCACCAGCCTCGCTCCGCGTGCCGAGTCACCCTACGGCACAGCCTCCTCCACTTGCTCCTCGCTCCGTGGCGGCATCGAGAGTGATGCTGGTGTCTATCAGCCGCAGAAGTATGGCCACAACGGCTATAGCCATGCCCGTCCGGCCAACAGTCCGCCGGAGACACGCGCCTTCCTTCACGACGCCCTCGATGAGGTCTGCAGCGATTTCGAGCGCACATTGGAACGTGCCTCGTCAAAGAGACGAAAGGCTGGGGCATACAGCTATAGCAATGGCAATTCCCTGTCCATGGATCGCAACAACAACAGCTTGAGTCTTAGTTTAAGCCTCAACAATGGCTATAGTTCGCCGAGAGAGTCTAAGGAATCGAGGGAGCGTCGAATGGGTTACAGTTCGTGGGATCGTTACTTTGATGTCCCAGGTGAGTGAATCTGTGAATTTGTCTCCAATCTCACTAAAAATAGATGAGGAACTACTCTTGGTTGCTTCTGGTTTCTCTATTGCCTCGTTGCTGTATGATTCACAGTCGACAGACGACTTCACTTCACTTTTCTATCTGCCAGATACTCAGATACTCGTACTTTTGCTTTTAGTTTTATTTTGCTCGGCAATTAGCGACGCCGCACCACATGTGACACTTTTACGCACGAAAGTGTGAAAAATTTTGCACAACTGTTGGAAGTTGTTGAAATGCTGCACAGTGGAGCGAAATGTATTTTGAGCATGTAGCAACTAGCTATGATTAAATTTTATATATGAAAGAAAAATATTTAAATTGACCAATGAATATAATATTGTAGAAAATATTAAAAATAAATTACAATTTCATTTAAATACTTTGAATTATATTGAATATTACCAATGAAATTTGATTTAAATTTCACAGCTTCATTCCCATTGTAAAGTTGACAGCATTACGCATGAAGCTGTCAACTTTGCACGCAAGCTGTTAGATCAAAGAAATATTTAAATGTAGCTCTTAAAAGTCAGACCCGTAATTCAATTTAATGCGTCAAACCCCAACAGAAAATAATATTAAGAAAAAAAGAAACTAAAGTCCCAATCAAAACATATTAAGCTGCAGGAAAACTGTAGATATGAAGCTGTAGATACAGATACTTCACGCCGATATAGATACAATCTTTGCATCTTTGGCATTTCAAACTCAATTGGAGTTTACAAGCGGCGTGGCAAGCAACTTCAAGGCAATTTGAGGCCTTCGTATCTTAAATCAATTTTGAAATGCGCATTTGGCGCTCAATTTGCATGCAAATACAGCTCATGCCATCGTTGTTTGTCGTTTTATTCATTTTTTGTGCTGGCCCGTTTTTCTTGTATTTGTTTATGCCATAAATTTGCCATAAAGTGTGCAAAAAGCAATGCAAGAAATCCATGCAAATAAACAAATCAAATTGTCGCTGTTTTTTCCTTTTTTTTTTTTTTGCTTTTGCCAGCAATAAAGTTTGTTAGGAGGGAGCATAGAATTGGCATTGATTAATGACAACTCTATGTGAGCCCGTACTTATTGAAACACCGGGCAATATCAACTATTTGTGTTCAACATAGATAGCTTTACAATTGCCTTTAATCAAATAAATATTGCCCACAGAAATGCTTGCCAAAAAATGTTTTCTCAATTGAAATGAGCCCAGCAATCTATCTAACAATAGACAAATACCAAATGCGTTCAAAGATAATAAGTATTTGGTAACCTTGAGGCCTAAAAGCAAGTCTAGACTGGCGCCAACTAAAGACTTTTATCGCCAGATATATATTAACCTCAAGAATTTCAAATCTAATGGGCAAAGTCTCAATGTAGTTTAATTTATTAATGATTAGCTCTCGCTAATTTTATTTAATAATTATAATAATAAGTTACAATTTGATCGATTGGCAGCAATTATTAGCTATTATCTCAATATATTGATCGATTGCATACACTAAATATTCGATTTACTCTATAGAGAGGCGTTTCGTCATATGAATAAGCTCAGGAAGTATCTTTCCACATACTTTTTCAACTTGAATTGCTCTGTAAATATCTAGCGAAATATTACTAGTATTTGCATGTAAAGTGATTGAACAAACTTAAGAGAAGATTCACCTTGAAATACTTATGAATGCCGGCCTCGCTCTTGTGGGAACAAATTCAAAGTTTTTTGAATCTAAAAATATTTTAAAAAATTGTTGGGTTTTCTTTCGCGTCATCATAATAATCAACATTATCATTTAATAATGTGCATTAAGCTTATCTGCAAACTGTTGTCTAGTTTTGTTGTTCTTTTTAGATTGTTTAATTAGTATTTGCTGAGTGAACGACGACCTTATCACTGGTGCTCTCCCTCTCTCTCTCTGCTCTGCTCTCGAGCACCCAATATTGTATAGCCGCTATATATTTTGTGTGTGTTGTTTTTGTTTCTTGTTAGTAATACATAACATTTGTGTGTTGTGCTGTGCTGGTTTTGCACAAGAGCTGTTAAATAATAACAAAATAGCTGCTGCTAAATGATTTTTTTTTAGTTTTTATTTTGTTGCTGCTTGGTGCTCGAAAATCTCAACGCAGTTTGTCGGCGACTTTCGAACGAAAAGCGTAAAATGTGTCTAGCAGCGAAATAAAACCAATTAAATTAACGAAATAATCTAAACGAATAAGTAATAATAATTCAACGAGAATGATGAACGAAAATATATAAATACAAATAATAAAACAACCATCGAAATGCTAGCTGAGAGTTACGACAAATCATCGAACATAAACCGAAAATAAATCATAATTAGAAACTTAAAAAACGCGTTTGAAATCATATGTATAAGAAAGACATTTCTTTTAATATCAGAACCTAATAAATATCGATTAAAATTATATGAAATTTAAATTTAAAACCTAATAAAAAAGCAAAGCACGCACGTGTGTTCTAAGAATAGAAAATTTAAATCAAAGGAGAAAATAATTCAAACGAAATTCAAATTGTTGACAGCAGAACATAAAACAAAATAACATAAATAAATAAAATATATTGTCATACATATACATACGAACTACATTATATATTCCTTCTCAATGCCAATTTTTACGATTTTGAAAAGAATCAAACATGAATTCATGCAGAGTGAGTGCGCATTAAATTTTGCAACGCACTGTAAAAGATAACGTGTGACGCTGTTCATTGCTAGCAAATCAAATCAAATTTTTGTTGTTTATTACTCACACACAAAATGCTTTAATTAACACAACAACAAAAGAAAACAAAAAATAAAAAAAAATATTATTAAATACATTATATTTCGCTTAACCAAAGTGCAATGCCAGCTGCCTTGAATGTTGATTGTGCTGTTGTTAATTATGAAGCTGCATTGTGCAATTAATTGTGCTATTAACCAACTAAAAATCAATAACAAAATCGACAGCAACAATGTTTGCCACATCCAACGATACTTTGCCAATGCGACGACACAAGGAGACGACAACGAGAAAGATCAAAATGAAGGCGGAGTCAAGGCAGGGTCCGTCAAAAAGCTGGTGGCATGACTGTAGGTCAAATTAGCTAAGCAGATGATATTTAGTAGTAGTTGGGGCTTAGAGCATATGCTATAATCAAAATATATAAATTTTTTTATATTCAATTTTCATTTTGCTAATGTTGTATCTCATAAAAGACTGATTAATTGCTGTTGTATACGCCGGTCAATGCTACCAAACACGCGACTTGTTTTTCTCGCTCTTATTTTCTTTCTTCTGTCTGCCTCGCTCACATTGCCTTGACCATCTTTTCGACAACTCAGCCAACTTGGCACCGTCGCAACCAGAAAATAGAAATCGTTTCGTTATTTTGTTGTATGTACATTGCTTTTATTTGTCAGTTTATTTTCGCTGCCGAAAGTTCAGTGCACAGTTGTTTTATACAGAAATTAAGTAATAGCAACAAATGGAGCAGCATCGGAAAAAAGTGAGAATAAAATAAAAAAAATAAATCTTGGCAGCCGGCAAAGGCGATGAGTAACAACTGTCGGCGCACAGTGCGTATGATAATTGTGCGTTTACGTGATATGATTAAAGTTACTGTAATAACGGTGTTTATACGTGATTTTCTGCAAAATACTAGAGTGTTTTTAATTTTATAAGATTTCTAAATCTAAATTAAATAAAATTGATTACTTTTAACACGTGCTGCACTTTTAAACTTTTCATGGCCAGCTATGAAATTGATTGGCTCTTCATTTGATACCAAGTAATCGCACATTGTACATTTCGAATTCCTCTTACATAAATAAATGAGTGCAATTTATTATGAGTATGCAATGTAGGCAAAATCAATATTGAATAATAATAACGACAGTCGTCGGCTTATCAGCAGACACACACAAAGGACAGAGCCAAGTTTATTTCTATTTTTTTTTTTGTATTTCATTTTTGCTATTGTCGTGTATTCAGTTTTTCTCTTGCTCGGCAGTTTGTGTTTGGCTTGCAAATTATGCGCAGTGTGACACAGTTTCGGTTCATAGTTAGATAGCATATTCGTATCGCATTTTATCGAATATATACTATCATATTTGTATCTTTTATCATTTAAATACGAAATGTTGCGAACAGTCGGCAAATGCACGGGCTTATGGCAAGTCTGCAAATAAAAATAGTTCTGACCAAGGCAATTGACAGAGCAAGTAACCAACCCTCGAAAATCTATTTTAAAATAATTATTTAAATTAATTGCTATGTTTTCGTAATTCTTCTATAGACTCCTGCATGGCGGGCAATCGCTCGCCAAGGTCGAGCACGCCGCGTCTCTTCCAGCGCTCGAATACGTTGCCCCTGCAACAGCGTCCGAGTCCCGCTGAGGTGCAATATGAGAGCTATGTGCAGGCCACGGTGGCAGCCAATGCCAAGTCGCCGGTGGAGCAGCTGGAGCGACCGAAGGCAACGCCACCGCCACCGCCGCCACGTCGTCATCATTTGACAGCAACTCCGAAGGCGGAGCAGACAAATGGACATGTGACACCGGCAAGTCCGATGCAGTCGCCAGTCAGCTCGGAAGCGGGACAAACTACGGCGGATGCACAGGCTCTATGCCAGATACGAGAACAAATGGCGTTGAGCCTGAAACGTCTAAAGGATCTGGAGGAGCAGGTCAAGGTCATACCCGACATGGAGGTGAGTCTTTAAAGCGATGATTAAGTTGTAAGATTTCAATTAAATTATACCCTTTAGCTGGAGCTGAATTCATTGCGTGCTGAGAAACAGCGTCTGCTGCGTCGGAACGAGGATTTGTTGCGAGGACAGCGACAGACGCCTTCGCCACCGAGTCCGGGCATCAAGAATGCCTCACCCGTGCAGTTCACGCCGCAACGCATCAGTCCCGTCTCCCTGGAGAGTCTGGGAGCACGCATGCGCAGCAGTTCCGTGTCGCCGAGTATTATACGAAGGGATGTTGCCACACAGGCTGCCAGCAAAGTGATTGCCACACGAGATGTGGCCGTGGGCTCGCAGTTGAGTACACGCCATGTGGGCACCCAACAAGCCGAGGCCATCTACTCGCAGCTGGAGCTGAAGCAGAAGATTGAGCGAGCGCTCATCGATTGCCAGAAGCAGCGACTCCGACAGCTGATATCGGTGGGCACACAGATGTATGTGCCACAGCGGGATCAGCGGGATATGGGCATGCAGACAACTCCAGAGCGTCCAGTTCTCAAGCACAATGTGAGCATCTCGGCAAAGCCCATGACACGGGAGAACTTTACCAGCTGCAAGATCGATGTGCGCAGCGTTGCCAGCTCCGATCATAGAATCACCGATGAGCTCTGCGAGAAGTGTGCGATTAGCAAGCGCAGTGTCAGCTGTGGCACGGACGAGCCAATGGAGTTGAAGCCGAAGCCACAGCTGCCAGGACGCAGCAACACCTTCAGTCTGGGCGAGCACGAGCAGTTGGCAATCAAGCGGAAAGCTGTTGGCTGCCAGACGGCAATGGCAATGGTTCACAGTGCCTCCAGTCAGACAACGACCACCACAGTGCGCTCCACGGCTGCTCAGGTGATGCCCGAACAGCAACAGGTTGCCACACAGTGTGGCGTGGAGTCAAGAAGCCGACAAACGGACACCAAGGGATTGCAACGCTTGACGCAGAGTGCCACCAAAACAGAGCAGCTTATGGAGCCGCTAATACGCCCACTTACGCGACACGCCGGAAGCAATACCGAACCGGAGCCGGAACCGGAGCCGGAACCGAAGCCGTTGCCCAAGCCCAAGCAGAGTACAGCTCACTCTGCCTGCAACACGGAGCAGGTGCACAAACGGGACGTGGGTTGTGGTGACATTGTAAAGCCTCACATATCCATTGCCTGTGCGGCCAACTACTGTGATTCCTGCAAGGAGGCCATTCAGGTGCTGGCCAAGGACTTTTCAAAGGCGCAAACCACACCGGAACTGTCATCCGTGTCCCTGACTGCGACCATGCCCACGCCAACACCCACGCCCACGCCCACAATAAGACGCTCCACTTCAGCGGATTCACGCATCCCACGTCCCAAACATCTCACTAGTCCCAGTCCAGTGCGCAAACAGTTCCAGAGACAAAACACCTATACGCTGCCAGCTGCCTCAGCAACGGCCACGCCCACAAAGAGCCCAAAGGCGGAACGGAAAACACGTCTAAGGTGAGTTTACTGGGGATTTAATACATGGAAAAGCTATAATAAGTTGAAAGATGTAGAAATAGAAGTATTGCAGTTCCATCTTAAAATTTGAAATGAATTTACATTTTATATGAATGAATTGATCAATTTTTTAAATATTTTAAATATTACCTAAATACAATGGGTAATGCAATAGTATTAAAACTTCTTAAAATGAAACACCTCAATCTGAAAATTAGAAAACAAGTTAAGTTGTATTTTACAAATATAATATTAATAGTTTTCAGTTTTCTATAATAATTATACCACTGTGTGTCGAGCGAAGACAACTTAAAGCTTTCGAGAGCGAGCTTTTAGTCAAGACACAAACCCAACGCTTGGCCATGACATTTGCGTGCCATGCGCATAGTAGATGCCCTCGGTTTGACTCCGATTCGGAATACGATTCCGAATTCCGACCTGGTCGCATTGACCTTCAGCTTCAGTTTTAGCTTTAGTTTTCGTTTTGGCTTTGACGCGTTTGCAGCCGTCGTTTCCTTTGTCGCCTTTTTTGTTTTTGTTTGGATTTTCGTTTTTCAATGGTGTTTTCGATGTTTTCCGGCCTAAGCAGCTTCACCTGCTATCCGTTGGTGGTCAGCGGGTGCTCAGCGCTGCTGCTAACGTAGGTTCCCATAGATTCCACACACATTTTATGCTAACTTACTAACCGATGTTCTTTCTTTTTTATTTTAATTAGCTCGCTGCAGGAAAAACCTCCGATATTGCTGCTTGATTCCTCGCCCGAGTCCCAGAGCTTTATTAAACAACCGTCCAGTAAACAAATTGTAACGTCCCAGGATCTAGATCTAACCCAACTTGGCGACGATGAATTGATTGTGCGTGAGGAGAAACGAGTTAGCATCAGTTGGTCGCGCGATGCATCGCCGGCTCCTCTGATGACCTCCTCGGCCACCACGACGAGCACCAAGTCCGCCTCACCGGAGCAAGCTCTCACCGCGTCCAGTGACTCCAATGTTGAGCGGGAGATTTCGCAGGAAGCACGCAAAAAGTCGAGCACGCCCTTAAAGTCTAGTCAAAGCGAAGAGTCCCAGGAGACTGTCATCGAACGGAAGCCGAAGAAGGAGCAGCAGGAGGAGGAGAATAAGGAGGAAGTAAATGTGAAGAATGAGCGACCTCCAACCAAGGCACAGTTGCATCAACTGGCTCAGGCCCCAACGGAGCCCAGACAAAAGTGAGTTTTGACATCCACCAATTTATATCAGTATATTAATTTTCATGTTTTCATACAGAACGGAACTGCATAAGGAGATGAAGGATGCCTTGAAAGTCATCAACGATTCACTGCTCAAGAAGTTGGGCTCAAAGCCCTTTTCTTCGTTCAGCCTGAAGACTTCAAAGGCAACCATTAGCGAACATTGGTTCCGTATTTCCAGCACTGGCACCTCCAATCCGCATGAGGTTGAGGATTACCTGGATTACTTTGAATCGCTTTCGGTGCCACTGCTGGAGTATTGCGTCAATCTCTCCGATAGCAATGTAAGTATTTATGGTATGGATGGTATAGAATCAATACAAAACGGTGTTAAGATTTTCTATAATCGAGTACAAAGTACTTGCTTTTGGTGGAGATTTTTATTTTACTTTCAGTTTATACTTTGATTTTGGGGATTCTATTAGAATATTATTTGATTAAATCAAATATTTTAGTCTTCTTTAAGCTCAAGTTTTCTTGCAGTGTCTCTTTAGTAAACGAGGCTAAGGTTTTGTAATTAATCAGACAAATTAGGTGTCGTTTTAAGCAGTCGTCATTCCGTTTGAAATAACCATATTTAACTAAATTTATTATACATTTCCAGGGCAATACGGCAATGCATTATGCGGTGTCACATGGCAACTTTGACGTCGTATCCATACTGCTGGATTCCAAGGTTTGCAATGTAAACCAAATGAATAACGCTGGATACTCGTGCGTCATGCTCGTATCGTTGGCCAAGCTGAAACAAGCGGCACATCGGACGGTCGTGGAGCGACTGTTTCAGATGGCCGATGTCAACATACGAGCCAAGAAGGTAGGTAAAAGCACTCTACACTGTGCTAATCTGCGAGCCGACTTAATCACTTGCAATTGTCAATTGTTCCTACTAACGCACCCCCTCCATGGTCCTCTCCTGTTTACCCTCACTTTTGTAGCACTGCCAAACCGCATTGATGCTAGCTGTGTCCCATGGTAATGGCGATATGGTTGATATGTTGCTCGATGCCGGAGCAGATATAAACATTCAGGATGAGGACGGTAGCACGGCTTTGATGTGTGCTGCGGAGCATGGACGTGTGGACATTGTGAAACACTTGTTATCACAACAGGACTGCGATTCACTTGTCCAGGATGTGGTGAGCACAGAAACAATGTCCCTCTTTGTAACAGCAATTAACTACTTTACCTTTCAGGATGGCAGTACGGCGTTCAAAATCGCCTGGCAGGCCGGACATCGGGATGTGGGATTGATGCTCTATGTGCACGAACAGATGCTGCGCAGTAAGCTGCCAAATCGTGGTGATCCCATACGCAAATCTCTGCCCCTGCCCGTACGTCCAAAGCCAGCTAAGTGAAGCTCTATATAGCTTCACTGAAGTCAGCCATTTTTTGTATTAGCGGCCAAAATGTCGAACAAACATTAGTTGTAAGATTTGAATTAGCATTTCGTAGCGCTGCGTAGAGAACATAGCAAAAACCATTCCATATCAGACGAGTCGAAAATCAAATATAATGAGAAATATTTAATTGTTAATAGTTTAGCAGTTAATTTAGCACTACACAAAAGGCGCTCAAAAGCAAACAAGATTTTTAATATGTATACTTATTTGTAAATTGTTTTATTTATTCTACAATTAATTTTTAAGTATTAAAAACTCACAATTTGTCATTTAAGTTTAGTTTGTTAATTACGCTACTAAAATCTAAACGGAAAAAACTGTCAAAAACTTACTTCATAATATAATTATCAGTTTAATTTTCCTTATAAGTCCGAATAGAAAATACTAAAAATAAATACTGCACTCGCAGTTGCAGCCATATCAGCAAACGACAATGCAACAACGAAATAAATTAACAGCAATCAATTACAAACAATTGTAAAACAAAAAATTAATTGAAATTAAAGAATTTGTTGCTGAGCTACTTACAACAAAAACGGTTGATAAATATTTAAATAATGGATTTTTATGTACGAATTAATTTGGATCTAACTCGTATATACAATTTTTGTATGTTTAATTGTAATTAATGCAACATTATACATACATGTATTAATTATATTATTAACTATTTTAAAGGATTTTAAATAAATAAAATTTATGTTAAACTGTTTAAATGTTATTTCTTAAATTGACTTGGCATTTTTCCAATTATTCAATTATTCGGTTTTATTATTTAATTAAAAACTTGTTTTAAATACACGATTGCTTTTATTAAAGCATTATAAGCCTTTATTCAATAATTACTATTTTCTTCACTGGTAACGTTGGTAAATTTAGAATTTTTACTTTCAGATATCTGTTCGCTCGGTTGCAATTATTACTATTTAAGTTTTTAAATTTGAATACACTTTAAAATCATTATGATTACTTTTATAAATTTGTAATATTCAATTCCCTTTGTTCACATCTTAAATTCATTAATTGTATTTTGTAACTATTATATCAAAATGTTATTAAGCTATGCACTTGATTAGACAGCTCGCTCCTCCGTTCCGGGCTCGACCACGCCCAGAGGCGTCAACTGCAATGCAATGCCATCATCAATGCTGACCAAAGGTCGTTTGGAGTTCAAGGTAAACTCAAACTCGAGTATGAGTAGTGCAAGTGCCAATCGCAGTTGAAGCTGAGCAAATTGCATTCCAATGCAATTCCGAACACCGGCACCAAAGCCAAACCATGTGCTCTGTTCCTTTAAGGAATCTCTGGGATTGCCCCAACGTTCAGGATTAAATCGCTCTGGCTCTGGATAATACTCTGGATCATTGTGTATGGCATGTGTGGGTATGATTAGAAAGAGTTCCTTAAACAGCGTATACTTCAGATGATCCGGCACAGCATAGTTTTCAAGTACCCGTCTCATAATGTAGGGTGTAATGGGATGCATTCGCAGGGTTTCCAGTATGACATGACCCATAAGTGTCAGAGATTGGATACACTGGTAGCTAAGATTGTTCTGATGCTTCTCCATTGCCTGCTTGAGTTCCTGTCTCACCTGAGACTGAACCTCAACGTTGAGGGCCAACTCGTAAAGTACATAGGACAAGGTGTTGGCTGTCTGTTCGTAGCCGGCTTTCAGAAAGACAAAGGCATGGGCGGCCAGTTCGTGCTGTAGATGAGCGTTTAGCTCCTTGTCCGCCTCGTACTCGTGCGTAGTCAACTCCAGAGCTTTAATGTCCAAGAGCAGCTGCATATAGTCCTGATGCCGCACTCCCGAGGCTTCTCTCTGTGCCACAATATCGCCGAGTAGCGTGAGAAAGTATGTTTCCGCTTCTTTGGGCGTCAGACGTAATCTCAGTCTACGGCAGAAGTTGGGAAATCGTATCATTATCAGATTCATAAGGTATCCATGCTTGCGTTTGCTCAGCACCAGTTCCGTCATCTCCTCAAATTGTTCCAGCGGATATTTTTTACGCTGCTCGGCATTCAGGCCAAATACACAACTGGCCAGGGCAGAGATCACATAGCGTCTCATTAGCTTTTGTATGTGGAGCGTGGAGTGTTGTTGCTTCATTAACGTGGTGCTGACCACCAGTAGAAGCTGCTCAGCTTCTTCGTATAGGCTGCCATAGAGCCAGGCCATCCGATCTTGCTCAAAGCTTGGATCCAGTTTCTGACGCATCTCCTTCCAACAATTCCCTCGCAGTCCATACAAATCGCCCGACAGCGGATCCGATTTCTGGTTACAGTAAATCCCACGATCATTGAAATTCGAGAAATTCTTTACCATTATCTGCCGAATCAGCTCACGATCGAGAATGAGAGCGCGGGGCTGTAATAAGGCATAGAATCCGCAGAACGGTCCGCTGCCCTTGAACTTGTTATAAATGGCCGTATAATGGGCCGACTTCTTGGCATCGGTACTGAGGGTCTGTGTGACCAACTGCTTAATGATGGGCCAAAGCTTTTTCGGTCTCTCGTGCGGTATTCCCAAATATCGCCAATAGTCACGCTGATAACGAGCAGCCATAAACAATAGAACTAGAAGACAGAGCACGATTAGCCCCACAATCAGAAATATTATCCACATGTTCTTCATGGTGATTCCTCTGTCAAATTGCTTTGTAATTAGTAATACACAAATCTATCGACATATAAATGTATATATGTGTTGGCGAATACACGAGTAAATCACAGTTTTGGCCAGTGACGCTTTTTGCCCGGAAATCGTAGCCCGTACTCGTTAGCAGTGATCTAATGTCGAGTCGCGGACGCGTTCTCAGCGACAAGTTGAATCTGTTACGTTCATTACCAACCCGTGTTGTTCGACTGAGTGCAATTGAGTAATACATATTTACGATACGCTCCGAACCGAAGCGTCGGGTCGGGAGCTTTTCATTTGGGGCCTGGAGTGCGGTACACTACTGTTATGGCTGCTTATGGATTGACTTGGCTTCAACCGGCTTAAATGCGCTCTGTGGGCGTTCGACTGAGGCCAGATGAATGCTCATTCTCATAATTAAATATCCGACTGAGTCTGCGGTCATATTTATGCGTAGGATGAATTCAACAACGTGAATGTTTATCAATAAAAGTAATCCAACTGAATAGTATAATTAAAGTTACACTCTCTGTAGAGTATTCATATGGTCTTCCATGTCGATCATACAAATATTATCTCTATAGTATATACAATTTAAAGTTCATTTTCGTTTGTTATCAGCTTTTATATTCATTATTTTTTGGTGTAGATAAAATAGCAGTTGCTGCCTTTGAAATTCCAATGATATATATTTTTTTTTCATTGAGGTGGGGCTAGTTCAAACTAAAGTGGGCCATAAAATGATTGCACTGTGCCAAAAAATGTGTATATTTAACAACTCTCATATCGACCTAGAACATGCTATTTCTTCTAAAGATTTTCTAACGCTTTTCAGAAGTTCAATATTATTAAAAAGAGTAGTGATTCCTTGAAACCTGTCGAAAAATTGTTTAAGGTCCGCCTAATTCAGCTTAAAAACCAAATTCAAATACATCATCAAATATTTAGAAGTTTTTCTTTCAATGTATAAATAGAAAAAAAAAAAATTTATTCAGTTGACCAGTTGAATTTCACGTCTAATTAGCAGGTTAAAGCTTCAACAACAACATCGTAGTATTCACACACAAAAATTGCAAAAAAAAAAAAATAAATTAAACAATTCAAAATACTGTTAAACATTGTTGTACTAAGTACTTAGATTGTTGTTATTGTTAGTACCAGTATCCGCACTTGGAATCTAATCAGCTGCCATACATCCATCAAGAAGTTACTTGCGAGCATGCTCGACTCCTAGATGCACTGTATTCAACAGCATATCTTGTTTTGGTTGTTATTTTACCACTATATACACTGTATACTTTATGAAGTTAAGTTGAAGAACTTTGTTGCCTATTATATGGCGATTTTTCCAATTATAGTGTGAAAATTGACTTCTTTAGGCCGATTTTAAAGAAATATTTCTTTTAAATGAGAGTGATGTTCCTCAACGCTCATCCGCGAGGGTTGCAACGGTTGTTTTCATTCCGGTGAACGTAAAATTTCTCGTATTATTAAAAATACAAACTAAAGATAGCATAAGTACGCAATAATAAATATTGCTTTATAATTACTTTATTACGTGTGTGTTATTAATAGGGAGAGTCTCTGATACAACCATTAAAGCATTGACATATGCAAGAGGTCATTTTTAAAAAACGTAGTTATTTTGGTGTTCATGCATATAGACGATCGAATTTATTCGATCGAGCCGAAATGACACGGACCGCTTAATAGGCACGTATATTAGTATTGGTGTAAATTCTTTTAATTTTTATTTTTTTATAAACTGTTTATTTGGGTACACTGCATGCTACTTAAATCACTTGCATACTAGCAGATGATACAAGCAGGTGAAAGACAGAGCCGTATAACGAGTAATTGCAGGGATTATAAAGCCAGATTTGAGGCAAACCATGGTGTACATTCAAATAGAATTCTGCAGTGATAGAGAATTTTTTAAATATTCTTACAGAAATTAAATTTTCAAATATTCTAATACTTTAAACGAATATCATTTCATTACAATAAATAAATTAAAAAGTTATTAAATATATTCGAAAATAAAAATGTTATTGATAACCATATTTAGGTGTCCACCATGGTTCGGTATAATTTTAATAAGTCTAATTTAGTTTTCTTATCAGAAAGAAAGTAAAGTTAGCCAAAAAAAAACACAATAAACTTGTTTATTTGTCATTATGATTTCTAAAACAACAAGTACTTAATCAGCAGTTATATGAATACCAAATTTTTCAGAGCTTACAGTATCTCGGCGGTCTTGGAGTGTTCTTAAGCAAGTCAGTGGACAGATTTTCGTCTCTTATCATCATGGAAATAGGATTGATGCTACTCACAGTCCTGCTGGGGCTAGTTGGGTATTTCCTTGTCTGTATATATCGGAAGATGCATTACTGGCAGAGTTTAGGAATTCCGTGCGAAACACCGCATCCTCTTGAAGGCAACATGGTGGGAGAACGTACGACGATTTCATCAGCCGAAGTGTTTCAACGGTACTACAACAAGTTTCGGGGAAAGGGACCCTTTGTTGGATTCTACTGGTACCAGCGACCAACCGCCTTTATCATGGAGCCATTTTTGGTCAAAGAGATATTGGTTAGGGAGTTCAATAAGTTTTCGGATAAAATCTTTTACAACAACCCAGAGGAAGATCCAATTTCCGGTCGACTCAATTGGCTCGGTGGTCATAAATGGAAGGCAATGAGAAGCAAGCTGACATCTACATTTACCTCTGGCAAAATCAAGTTCATGTGTCCCACAGTTGTCAGAATAACAAACGAGTTTATCGATGTTTTTGATGGTATGATGTCAAAGTCATCGATTGTTGAGGTCAAAGAGTTACTGGCGAGGTTTACCACAGATGTTATTGGTACTTGTGCCTTTGGGATTGAGTGCAGCAGTCTCAAGGATCCCGAGGCAGAGTTTCGAATAATGGGATGTCGTTCTCTAACAGATCAGAGACACGGATTTCTTGGAAAGGCCTTCATGGGCAGCTTTCCCAAATTGGCCCTCCGTTTGCATATGAAGACGACGCCAGATCATATTGAAAAGTTTTTCTTGCGAATTGTTAAAGAAACTGTAACCTTCAGGGAGGAAAACAAAATACGTCGCAACGATTTTATGGATCAGTTAATTGATTTGAAAAACAATGCTCTTATAAAGTCAGAGACTGGAGAGAGCGTAAGCCTTACCATAGAAGAAATGACCGCTCAGGCTTATGTGTTTTTCAATGCTGGCTACGAAACCTCTTCATCCACGATGGGATTTGCTTTGTACGAGCTGGCGCAGCACACGGATATTCAGCAGAGAGTGAGGGATGAGGTTAACGAGGTATTAGCTAAGAATAATGGAGAGATAACCTATGAACTTCTCAAGGAAATGGTCTATCTTAATCAAGTCATATCAGGTAAGTAAATGAAGATCCCCTAAATGACCATTTTGAATAAAAGATTATCGCATTACTAGAAACTCTTCGCCTCTACACAATCGTACCAATGCTGAATCGTCTATGCCTAGAAGATTACGTGGTTCCCGGTTATCCGAAATTTGTTATCAAGAAGGGCATGCCTGTGATAATTCCTGCCAGTGCTATGCATCGTGATGAGAAGTTATATCCTAACCCAAACTGCTTTAATCCTGATAACTTTACACCCGAACGTGTGAAGAACCGTGACTCGGCAGAGTGGCTTCCATTCAGCATTGGACCTCGCAACTGCATCGGTTTGCGATTTGGCGATATGCAAACTCGGATTGGGCTAGCAATGCTTCTCAAGAACTTTAAGTTCTCCGTATGTGATCAGACACCAATCCCCATGAAGTACAAAAAGACTAGCAATTTGGTAAACAGTGAGTCGGGAATCTTTTTGCACGTGGAAAGAGCTTAGTCGGTTCATTGACCTCATAACTATGTATATAAGTATTCTGGATTATTGTGTGCATAGTTCTTAAAATGTTGTTTGCTGAATGATATCATTCCTGCATTTCCTGATTAAAATATAAGCATTTCAACAAATGCTTTAGAAACTTTTTATTGGGTCAGTGTAATTGAGTTAGTAAGTATGACCACAATATTTTTGATACTCTCCTATATACACACATTTGTACAGAAAACAATAGATTTGCACTTTAAATAATCTTTACTACGCTTTGACAAATAAAACCATAATAAAAAGACTACGTGATAATAGGTTTTTGCAACGATTTGCGAAAATGAGTCAATCGTATACCTCGTTATTGCAAAAATGAGTAGAATGGGTAGATATGCGAGTCTGTTAATAATTTAATAAGACTCTACCGATATTATAGACAATAAATTCGAAAAAGTGATAATGTTGTACAATATACAGATTATTATCGATAGTAAAACAACTCTCAGAGCTTTTTCTTGTTTATCTGGCCAATTGTTTAGTATATAACGGGTCTAGCATAATCACAACACATTCTTCCGATTGAAAGTATCTGATATTTTAAAACACTTTATTCACTTAGACGGCCGATAATATTTATTTCTGTATATGCATTTCTGTTTCTACGTAATCGTCATATCGCGACATAGAAATTATTGTCATTGTGACTCTGAAAGCTTTCACGGGCTTTAAATGAACAACGCTCTCTGGAGTGGTTCTCAGTTCCCGGCAGAGGTTCATTCGCACCACACACGAGTGATGTTACGCTAGTTTTCTGTTTTTAAATTTTATTATAGCAGTTGATTATCATGGGTATTAGTATTTTGTTACTTTCGGTGCTGGCAGCCCTGATTGGCTATCTTTTTCTACGACTGCGCCGAAATCTTCAATACTGGAAAAATTTGGGTATACCATGTGATGACCCTCATCCGATATTGGGAAGTCTAAGAGGTATTCACACTAAGCGCTCATTCCCAGAGGTATGGCTGCAGTATTACAGTAAGTACCGAGGAACGGGACCTTTTGCTGGTTTCTACTGGTTTCTGCGTCCAGCTGTTTTCATTCTGGAACCATTTTTGGTGAAGCACATTTTGATCAAAGAATTCAATAAGTTCACGGACCGCGGATTCTTCAACAACCCTGAGGATGATCCGTTGTCTGGACAGCTGTTCTTATTAGATGGCCATAGATGGAAATCAATGAGGAATAAGCTTTCATCTACATTCACGTCTGGTAAAATGAAGTTCATGTTTCCCACAGTCGTCAAAGTGAGTGATGATTTTGTGGATGTCTTTGGTGACATGGTCAAAAAGTCGTCAGTTGTCGAGGTTAGGGAAATCCTGGCACGATTCACAACAGATGTTATCGGAACTTGTGCTTTTGGCATTGAGTGCAGCAGCCTTAAGGATCCCGAGGCAGAGTTTCGTGTAATGGGCCGAAAGGCTTTAACCGATCTACGTCATAATATGCTGGGACTTACGCTGCTCAATAGTTTTCCTAAGTTTTCACGAAGTATCCACATGAAACAGACGCCAGAACACATTGAAAAGTTCTTTATGAGGATTGTAAAAGAAACCGTATCCTACAGAGAGGAGAATAATATTCGACGGAACGATTTCATGGATCAGTTGATAGACTTGAAGAACAATCGTTTGATGAAATCGGAGACAGGAGAGAGCATGAGCCTTACAATCGAGGAAATTGCAGCCCAGGCTTTTGTCTTCTTTAATGCTGGCTTCGAAACATCTTCTACTACAATGGGATTTGCATTATACGAACTGGCTCAAAGTCAGGACATTCAGGATCGATTGAGAAAAGAATGCAATGAGGTGTTAGCTAAGAATAATGGAGAGTTGACCTACGAGAGTCTTAAGGAAATGGGATATCTCTGTCAAGTTATATCGGGTAAGTACAGGCAAGTTTAATGCTTTAGCCAATTTAATAATAATTGTTATAATTCCCTTCGTTTAGAAACTCTTCGCCTCTGGACTGTTTTACCCGTTTTGAATCGTGAATGCCTGGAAGACTTTGTTGTGCCGGGCTATCCAAATTATGTTATCAAGAAGGGCATGCCTGTGATAATTCCCGCTGGTGCTATGCATCGTGATGAGAAGTTATATCCTGATCCAGACCGCTTTAATCCCGATAACTTTACGCCCGAACGCGTTAAGAACCGTGACTCGGTAGAGTGGCTTCCATTCGGTGATGGACCTCGCAACTGCATCGGAATGCGATTTGGCGAAATGCAGGCTCGAATTGGTCTGGCCAAACTTATAACGAACTTCAAGTTTTCGGTATGCGATCAAACAACAATACCCATTAAATACGATATTAAGAGCTTCCTGATAGCAAGTGCGTCGGGTATTTATCTGAAAGTCGAGCGAGTTTGAAAATACTCACATTATTGAATGTGTAAAAAATAAAATAATATTAAACTTATAATTTTATTGAAAATGTATTTAAACCTATTATAAAGATTATTATTCAATTTTGAACATTGGATATGGTTCAGTGGACAAGTGTCACAGTTTCAGCATATTTCGTGGTCAAAGGTCACTAATTGTTAATGATAAATGTAGATACGCAGTAATTAATTTCGTTTACATTCACAAAGAATTATAATTGTTTATTATACAAAAATGCGCAATATACAAAAACAATTCGGTTTACATATAGTAAATATCTAAAGCTCATTCATACTATGTAGGTAATTAACCGGAGAACGTTAAAAAGCTTTTATGGAATTTTCTCTCTTGCTATATACGAACTGGAGAGCGGTATTTGATCTATTACGTCACTTAAACAATCTGAGTTATTCTCTTTATGTTTACGTTCCCAACCAGTTTGACGACTTTGTATGTTCTCTTATTACTATATAGAGGCTAATTTTAATTTCATGTAGATATAAATAGAACCAAATATTATGAGTGAGTCCAATACAAATACTTCTCACTCACAGAAATCTTATCTTTGTTTTGACTCAATTTTCCATTTGAAATAGATATTCTATTGAAGTGGTTCGACTCTGAGCTTGAAACCGCCTTTTGTGTGTAGTAGAAATGAATGATGTTCAAATTTCATGGGTTGTGGCGTTTCGGGGATTAAACTGAATCGAAAATGACGCAACAATGCAATAAGTCCAACCGCAACTTTAATTCTCCCGAAACGCATCCCAATGCAGATACGAGGTCCCTGGCCAAATGGGATGAAGGAGCAGCTGGGTCGTTGCCTTATAGCTTCCTCAGTGAAACGTTCCGGTAGGAACTTCTCTGGCTCCGGATAGTATTCCGGATCGTGATGTATGGAATAGACGGGAATGACTAGCTGTGATCCAGCTGGCAGATAATGTGTCGGATGTCCTGGAACCTCATAGTGAGTATTGCTACGACGCAAGTGCTCTGTGGCCACGGGATACTTGCGAAGTGTTTCTACAGGAGGAAATATTAATTTTCATATATCTTAAATGTTTAGTTTTGCAATTGAAGCCTACCTGAAATTACCTGTTCCAGATATTTCATTTTTTGCATTGCCTCATAGCTGATTTCCCCATTTTCTCCATATTTTTCTATTGTCTCTTCAATCTCCTCCCTCAACTGACTCTGAATGTTTTGGTTTCGTGCCAGCTCGTACAAAGCTAGACTTATAGCCGTGGCTGTTGTCTCAAATCCAGCTACGAGGAATACATACATTTGAGCGGCGATTTCATTGAGTGTAAGACCCTCTTCAGTATTTCCGGCATCGTATTTTTGCTTCATCTCCAGCATAATGCCAATGAAATCATTGCGTTTAATATTGTGCTGTTCTCTGTAGTTAATGGTGTCCTTTACCAGGCCCATGTAGAAAGCCTCCACATCAGCAGGTGTTCGCTTGAGGTGAAGCTTTAGACTGAGCTTGGGAAAGAAGAGGCAGAATATATAATCGTAGCGTTTCTTTAGCATGGCATTAAGGCCCATTTGAACAAATGGAGCCTTTGGATTACGCAGCCCATTGCACTCCAGACCGAAAATAGCAGTACCAATAGCATCCGAAGTGTAGCAGGCGAGTAATTTGGTAACCTCCAAGGACACAGCTGTTCCGGCACAACGCTCCTTTAGCACATTGACCAGCTCCTGTGCAGTTCGGGTAACTGCTGGAAACATTAACTTCATTTTGGCACCACTAAAGATTGGTGTCATTCGGGGCCTCAGACTGTGCCACTTTGGGCCATCAACCGCGAAGAGATGGGCCGACAATGGATCGTCTTGTTCATTGTAGAAAAGGCCACGACTATCAAAGTTGCCAAAGTCCTTGATAAAGATGCGTTTCAGCAGTTCCATATCCGTGATTATGTAAATGGGTGTCATCAGAAAGTATGCGCCTACAAATGGTCCCAAATGCTTGTATTTAACATACAGCTTCTGCAATATTTGCGAGGTGTGTTTGGTAACTCGCCAGCCCCACATATTGCCAACAATTGGCAAGGGTTCCTCGTGGGCAATGCCTCGACGTTGAAAATAAGAAAATCTCCACTTCATCCATATAAAGAATCCGATTAAGACAAACGCGACTAACGACATGGAGACAAACATTTCACTTTGACAAACGGACTTAGACTGATTAAAAAATACTCCAGCACCATTGAATTTATAGTTCATTGTCCAGGTCAGGACCCCTACATAAAAATACCTTAATTGCAAATGAGACATTCTTAAGTTGTACTAAAAAGTGTAGCACGTGTTAGCACTTGGCTCACCTAAAATGTTGTAGAACATATGTTTGTGATATTTATCTATGTCTGGTAGCGACTATTAAGAAGTACTTAAAATGGTTTGACGACATTAATAAAGTGCCTTGTGTTTCAAATGATAGGCTGCAAACTGTGGAAACAAATGTTGAACGAAAATACTTTGAACCTTTTCGTAGTAATCGCTTTATAACAGATTCCATGAAGAACAGTTCAAAGATAATAGAAAATATTTGCGATGTTCTCAATCCATTATCAAATAGGCATATTTTAGTAAATAGAATGAATCCAGAACTGCTACACTACTTTGTATAATTGTATTTTATTAATCACATCATTTGTCATTATTAAATTATTTTTGGTGATCATTTAAAAACGATTGATATTGTAATTGATTGATAGAATTCAATTCGTATACAAATAAGTTCAATAGCTCAATTTCTCATATTAATTACATTTTTTTTAGGAAATACTTTTGTTTCAATTACACTTTCTCAACATTTAAATGAATACCGTTTTCGGCGGACAACAATATGTTCTTGGTGACAAATTTAAGGGGAACTTGAGTTGTAGGAGAAACTGTAAACTTGAAGTCTTTGATCAGATGGGCCAGACCGACACAGGTCTGCATTATTCCAAATCGTGAGCCAATACAATTACGAGGACCATCGCCGAAGGGTAGCCAAGAGCACGAGGGTCGTGCTGAAATCTCAGCGTCCGTGAAACGCTCTGGTTTGAACTTTTCTGGTTCGGGGTAAATGTCGGGATCGTAATGAATGCCAAGAGCTGGGATAACGACCACACTACCCTTCTCAATATAATGCTTGGGGTCATCTGGCGAATAGTCGGAGTTGGCTGTCCTTGTTAGATGAGGCAACACGGGATATTTACGCAGTGTTTCTACAAAAGTAATAAACATTAGAAATACAATAATCGAGCTGGAATGAATGTTTTAATTACCCATAACGACTTGTTCCATAAGTTCCATTTGCTTAATATTATCGTAAGTGAATTCATTATTGTGTTTGCTAAGAACCTCCTTAATTTCGGTTCTAAGTGCATCCTGTACTTCCTGATGCAATGCCAGTTCGTATAGCGCAAAGCCCATGGTTGTGGAGCTGGTTTCAAAGCCGGCCACAAAGAAAATGAAGGCCTGACCTGCAAGTTCTTCAAATGTTAGACCCTCTTCGGTGTTTCCATCCTTGTGTTTCTGATACATTTCGATGAGCATGTCCATGAAATCATGACGATTCTCCTTAGTCTTCAAGCGGTAGCTAACGGTCTCCTTAATAATGCGCAAATAGAACTCTTCAACCTCCTCAACTGTAATACTAAGTCGCATCCGACGTGCCAATTTGGGAAATCCAAATATGAAGAAATCCAAGAGACCGAAATAACGTCGCTCTGTAACTGCACGTTTTCCCATGTTGACAAACTCGGCATTGGGTTCCCTCTGGCTATTGCAGTTCAGACCGAAGGCACAGGTTCCGATCACATCGGCCGTATAGCGACCCACCAGATCGGTGATCTCCAGCTCGTGAGAAGATGACAACTTGTCCTTGAATATGTTGGCCAATTCCTCGGCCACTTTTAAAACGATGGGCAGCATGTGCTTCATCTTACCCGAAGTAAAGGTTGGTGACAGCTTATGTCGTAAGTTTCGCCACTTCTGACCCTCAATGCTGAACAATGTGGCCGATAGTGGATCATCAATCTCATTGTAGAATACTCCACGATTCTCGAAATTATTGAAATCCTTAATCAATACACGCTTGACCAGTTCCATATCGGTTAACACAATGGTTTTGGTAAAGAACAAATAGAAGCCGGCAAACGGATTGCCGGCATTCTTATACTTCATATAGTAATCCTTAAAGATAACGCCCAATTGCCGTTTCGATGGCCAATCCCCAACGTTTCCCGTTGGAAAGCTGGGATCATCGTGAGGAATTCCACGACGATTCCAATAATTGTACCGATGACGCGCTCCATAAAAAAGCAACGCTAGTATAATTCCAATCAACGTTATAATCAGCCACATTTCACGCTTTATTACGAACTGAGTTAACTTTGCGCTCAACACTCGATATTTATAAACAAAAGTTCGCTCTCTCAAAGCTCTTTTTTAAAGAGAGAGGACAGCGTGATATACTTTTCTGTGTAAGATAATAATATATATCTGTGTTTATAGACTCAATTTATCGGTATTTCTTATTTATGTTTACATGTTGCATTGAAACATTATCAATTAAGTTATTATAACCTATACAATTTTATACTAATACTAGTATCTAAGCTAAAGCAGAGTTCATAGTTTTTTTTTATATGTCGCAATGTAGTACTCAAAATTTGAAATTATTTCACCGATAAGTTTGACTCATTATACAGCTGATTATTATACGAGTTATTTCGAATGAGTGATTAGTAAAGGTAAGTCTTATAACGATGATTAGCATTTCTACCAGTTAATAGAACTCCAAACAATTTATTTTCGAAAAAAGGTAAATTTAATGTGACCTTACAAAACTCTTTGAACACGATTTATAACGAAACAGTTAGGATAGGTCAGTAAAACTAGGGATAAGTACATTGGTTGTTCTCATGAGAAGTGTAAGTTGCGTTTTTCCTATTTTATCTATTATTAATTTCGCAGCTCTTTAATCTTCAGAAAGATACCCGTTGCTGGACATAACAATATGTTGGACTTGACATACTCAATCTTGGACTCGGTGCGGGGACAGACACTGAACTGAAAGCGCCGCAACAGATAGACCAGGGCTACACTTGTCTGCATCTTGCCAAATCGCATTCCAATACAATTCCTGGGTCCATCACCAAAGGGCAGCCAGGAGGCCGTGGGACGTTGTGCCATTTGGTCCGCCAGAAAACGGTCGGGTATAAATTTATTTGGTTCCGGATATAGATCGGGATCGTGGTGTATGGCATAGATAGGTATGAACAGCATTTGACCAGGTTCTATATAAAAGTGTCGATTTCCCTTGGCATTATAGAAACGACGACAAATGCGTGAAAGATGCGGCAGTATCGGATACTTTCGAAGTGTCTCTGAGTGAATGATATATAAACAGTTTGATTTACTGCTACAACTCGACAGTACTCACCTGCTATAACTAGTTCCATGTAGCGCAGCTCCTGCATACCTTCATAGGTGAATTCTCCTCCATGCAGCTGCAGTGCATCCTCGATTTCCTGTCTCAACTTTTGCTGCAGTTGCGGCTGCTTGGCCAACTCGTAGAGGGCAAATCCCAAAGTAGAGGCCGATGTATCAAAGCCGGCGGCAAAGAATATAAATGCCTGAGCTGTCATCTCTTCCAGCGTGAGTTCACCACGATGCTTCATCTCAATGAGGAGATTCATGAAATCGTTTCGCACAATATTCTTCGTTTCCCGCTCCTTAACAGTGTCCCGCACAATGCGCATATAGAAATCTGTGACATCCTGGTGAATCTGACAGAGACGCAGACGGCGCGCCAGGTTGGGAAAACTCTCAATAAATCCATCGATCAGTTTGTTGTGACGACGTTCCGTGAATGCACGTCGTCCCATCACAGCAAACTCGGCATTTGGATTCCGTAGTCCATTGCAATCTAGGCCGAAGACACAGCTACCAATCACATCTGAAGTATATCTGGCCATCAGATCCGTAATCTCCACAATGCCACATATGGCATTTTCTGCCTGCTCACCACAGACTTGAGCCAGTTCCTCGCCCACGGCACAGATTGTAGGAAACATGAACTTCATCTTGCCAGAGGTGAAAGTGGGAGTCATTTTGTGACGCAACGGTCGCCATTTGGGTCCATCGATCCGAAAGAGGTGTCCGGTAAGTGGATCATCGCGTTCATTGTGATACATGCCGCGATCCTCAAAGTTGGCAAAGTCCTTGATCAGCACCTGTTTGGCCAGCTCCACATCCAGCACCAGAACCACAGGTCGCAGCATCATATAGAATCCCGCAAATGGTGCCCCTGTTATCTTAAAGCGTTCATAAAGCGGCGTTAGAATTTCCATAAAGTGTTTCGTCTTTCGAAATCCCTTCAAGTTGCCCATAGGAAATGTAGGTCGCTCATGGCCTATGCGACGTCGTGACCAATAGCTGAGCCTGGTCCTCACGTACCAGAACCCAATGGCCAGTGCAATTAAGAGCAGTGCAATCACATCAAGCATTTCCCGCGTTTCAATTACAACTGTTCCGCCAACTGAGCCTATAAAGCTCTACTTAATCAGCTGCAGTACAAAGTTCAATTTAAAATTTGCAAAACTCAATGCTAATTTGATGATTCAAAAGATACCCACTATTACACCATGAATGCATAATAATTTTATTTTTCTCGAATAAAATAAGCTCTATTGTAAATATATTACGTGTATATTTTATTTTATTTATTTTATTATTTTATTATTTTATTATTTTATTATTTTATTATTTTATTATTTTATTATTTTATTATTTTATTATTTTATTATTTTATTATTTTATTATTTTATTATTTTATTATTTTATTATTTTATTATTTTATTATTTTATTATTTTATTATTTTATTATTAATTATTTTTATTTTATTAACTGTTGCCTTTAATAATACCCATTCTTAAACATTTTTATGTTACAGGGTATCATAAACAACTGATGCAGATAACCTCTCTAATAACCGACTGGAAAAGCTGTACAAGTGAGCAAGCATTGCAATTATCATATTCTCAATAACATCGAGAGTTGCAACTTTCAAGTATGTTTGACACATTGAGAATAGAGCTTGAGAGAAAAGAGAGAAAGAGATAGATAGCATAACAAAATATGCCTTGAACTTGAAATAATTCTTGGCGTTAACGGCATCGTATTAATTTTGGTTTCTCTCATAAAATTGATAAAACAAGCAAAGAATGTACCCTATATTTTTTAATATATGGTATTTTAGTCATCATTTTATTTGCAATATTCTCATTATAATAATAATATACATTTTAAATGAAAATTGTGAATATTAATTGTATTTCAATACACTCATAATATACAACTATGCAACATTATTGAACAGGGTATTTTACATTCGAATAGACATAAATTGATAAACATTTCATGATCAACTGCATACAGAATGAGAATAAAACGGAGAGCGAGAGTGAGAGCGAGAGAACAGTGCAGACACAGACATAAAATCAGCAAAAACAATTACAGCTCTTAATCGAAGAGCTTTTAAAAGCTCTTTTTTAGCGAGTTGTTTATTTTGAGTGCGCAGTTTCGTGTAGGTTATGGATGAATTGTTTTTATTGTGTCTGTTAAATTGTTTATCTTACAGAATACACGATTAGTTCAGAGCATGACCTATAGTAACAATATAATCGGGGAATATCAAATACGTAGATTAGTTGACATCAAGTCGTTCCATTTTTAGGTGAATGCCCGACTGTGTGGCAATAAGAAAATTGCGTTTTGAGAATTTCAGCGGAATTTGAGTTCGCTGAGTGACGTCAAATCGGTAATATCGCAGCAGGGTTACGATACCAATTTTCACCTGCAATTGGCCAAATCTCTCGCCAATGCAGCTGCGAGGTCCATTTCCAAATGGCAAATACGCAAATGGATGTCGTAGTTTAATTGCTTCAGGCTCGAAACGGGATGGATCAAAGCGTTCGGGTTGGGGATACAAGTCGGGATCGTGGTGTATGCTATGCACCGGTATCATCACTCGTATACCCGGCTCTAGGAGGAGCTTACTCCCAGGCACGTTATATGGGATGGTGGAGCGTCGCACCAGATGAGGAAGTATGGGATACTTGCGCAATGTTTCGGCCACCACCTGGTTGAGGTAAGTCATCTCCTGGAGGCATTCGTAGGTCAGCTCTTGATTGTGTTTTTCCAATTTGTCATTTATTTCCATGCGTAAGTGATGCTGGATATCCGGATTGAGAGCCAGCTCATACAGACAAAAGGACATGGTTGTGGAGGAGGTATCGAATCCAGCCAGAAAGAATACCATGGCCTGTGCAGCAATCTGCTCAAAACTTAGACCCGGTTCACTTCCCTTCGCTTGTTGGCCCAGCTCGATAAGCAGCTGGATGAGATCATTGCGCTTGATGTTTTCACGTTCCCTGTAGTCCAGTGTCTGGCGAACTGTCTCAATAAAGAATCGGCTCACCTCGGGACGAAAGAGTCGCATTCTGAGGCGACGGGCCAGGTCCGGCTGAGCGAACATAAAGGCCTGGACAATGCCGCTGTGGAGTGGTTGTTCCGTCACTGAACGACCCATTTGCCGGAATTCAGACTTGGGATTGGATAGACTGTTGCACTCTAAGCCGAAGGCGCAGCTTCCAATGACATCGGTGGTGAACCTGGCACACAAATCCTTCGCCTCGAATTCACCCAGGGACTGATCGGCGGCTTCAGCTAATTGCTCGCCGACTTTCACGATTGTGGGAAACATGAACTTCATCTTACCCGAGCTAAAAACAGGAGTCAGATGTTGGCGTAACCAGCGCCATTTATCGCCATCGAGGAATAGCAGATTTCCAGTCAGAGGATCATCGCGAACATTATGAAAGAGTCCACGATCCGCAAAGCTATTAAAGTCGCTGATCAAAATGCGCTTGATCAGTTCCAGATCAATAACAAACAGTGCCTTGCTGAAGAATGTGAAGAAGCCACAGAAGCGTTCCCTTTGCCTGAACTTGTCATAAATACGCTGATTAATATCCGTCCAGTGTAGACTACGTGCCAATCCACGCATGTTACCCAACAGGAATTCCGGACGTTCTCCTGCAACGTCCCGACGACGCCAGTAAGCGTAATGTTCGTGCAGCCAGAAATAGACAAGGCCAATGAAGATAGCCAACAATATCAGAAGTGTCAACATGTTTCCAGTTGGTTGAATGCGGTGTAACTGAGAACTGAAGTATGATAATGTATGGACAGCAGTGAAAGCTTTATGGATGTCTCTTTCTCAATTCCTCTCTCTCTCTCTCTTTTTGTGCTGACTCACTCGCTTTATCGCTATCTTAAGCCAGTGCAGCTTTATGAAAGTGCGTTCCATATTAATAAACTCATTTGTCTATATTTGGCGTTGTGAATGCAAATATATGTATTTAGATACCCCGTAACCCCCAACAGCATTGAATATTACAATTCTCACTATGTAATTATTATGAGAAACAGACTAATTTAATCTTGATTAAATAAAATATTTAATTATATTCACTTACAGGGCATATTCTAGTCGAACATTGTTAACATCCGCGTAATCACTTGACTTTTACCTGATCACTTGTTTACTAATTTCTGTTCGCACAAAATTTCAAGGCTACTAAATAAGTATTTTTATGACTGGTTTTGTATTAGAAATTTCCATTTCGTTTAATTTAAATATTATATTTTTAACGTAAGTTGTGAATAAACTGTTATTCAAAAATTATTTCGAAGATGTTTAATGTTTCAATAATTATTTGTTTATTAGTTTTTAAATTATAGTAAGTATAATACATCTTATAAATTAAATACTTAAGTTTACCTTATTTATATGATTTTTAAACCGACAAATAATATAAATAAAAAGATTTATTCGCGTTCAATTATTTCATCAAATTTGAATTTGAGCAAAAAGTGTTTTTAATTTTTGTGTAGTATATTCTATTATCTCTCACTTTTTTAGACAATACTGATTAAATAGACGTGATTCTTCGTCAACATAGTATTATACATATGTTGAAATATTAAAACTACAACGTCAAGATGACACTGCAAATTATGTTTTCGAGTAAGAGACTATTGAAAACGTATTAATTCCAAGTAAATTAGTAATGCATTTGTTGCTGAATCCGAATTTAATTTTTTACAATTTAATAAAAAGCAAATAAGCAAAGATCATACTGGAATAAACTATAATATTGTCTCTAAATTAAAGAAGATTATGACGAAACTAACACAACATAATTAACATTTTTGTGTATCTAAGAAAATATCTTTAAATGCGCTCCACTTTAAGATGAATTCCATTTTTAGTAGACAGTGGGAAGTTCTTCTTATTGAGGATCAAAGGTATTTCAGTGCGATCGGAGACTCCAAATTTAAAGTGTCTAATGAGTGAGATGAGACCAATCTTGGCCTGCATTTTTCCAAATCGTTCACCAATGCAATTACGGGGTCCGTCTCCAAATGGCAAATAAGCATACTGGTGTCGTGCTTTGATAGCCTCGGGCTCAAAACGTGACGGATCAAAGCGATCTGGTTCCGGATAAATCTCTGGATCGTGATGAATATTATGTACTGGTATTATAATTGTTGTTCCTTTCTCGATAATGTGTTCTGTGCCGGGAACTTTATAGTCCTCGTTTGCCTCTCGCAGGAGGTGGGATACAATCGAATGCTTTCTTAGGGTCTCTAAAGCAATAGAAGATAATAGGGAGAAGTAAGATTACAGTTAATACAGTTGATTTACAGAGATTTCTTACCTGACAGCACTTGCTCCAAATATGTCATCTGACCTATGGCATCATAGGTAACTTTACCATTTGTTACATCCTTTAGAACCATTTCGATCTCTTCTCGTAGGCGGCTTTGAATATCTTGTTGCAATGCCAGTTCGTATAAACAGAAACTCATTGTGCTTGAGGAGGTTTCAAAGCCCGCAATGAAGAAGACAAAAGCCTGGGCGGCCATTTGCTCAATGGTCAGACCTTTCGATAGATCAATGCCTTTACCCTGGCGAGCTTCTTCCTCGTTTTCAGCATGCAGCTCAATCAACTGATCAAGGAAGTCATTGCGTTTTATGCCGTGCTTGACTCGGTGATCTACTGTGTTACGAACGGCATCCATGAAGAATTTATTTAGATCATCATTTAAAATTTTAAACCGAAACTTTCTAGCCAATTTCGCATTGGAAAATATAAAAGCTTGGACTAACTGATTATGACGTGGTTTTTCGAAAAGCAACCTTCCCATGGCTCGAAACTCGGCATTCGGATCTGCCAGACTGTTGCATTCGAGGCCAAAAGCACAGGTGCCAATAACATCAGTGGTATACCGAGCACACAGTTCCTTGATCTCCACATCACCACCTTCTCCAGCGGCGGCACTAGCTGCATTTCCCATCGTGGTAGTCAAATGATCACCCACATCAACCACAATGCCGAACATGTGCTTCATCTTGCCGGAGGTGAAGACGGGGGTCAGTTTGTGTCTCATAGATCGCCATTCTTCACCCTCGAGAGTGAACAGGTGTCCAGTTAGAGGTTCATCCCGCACATTGTTAAATACGCCACGATCTTGAAAAGTCTTAAAGTCCTTGATGAGCACCTGCTTAACCAGATCGAGATCGAGAATGAATGCTACCCGTTTCAAGAACATAAACATGCCGGCAAAGGGTGTCTTTCCCTTAAATTGATCGTATATTCTCTGGTTAATATCACGAAAGTGATATTTCGATCCGATGCCTTTCATATTGCCAACAAATGGTAGAGGCTGTTCAAAAGGCACTCCGCGACGTTCCCAGTATTTGTACGTATACTGATAAAAGTTATAAAGTAACGCTACTGCCACGCCCAGTAGGGCGAACGTTAAGAACACCATCGTATGAAATATAGAAAGCTCGTGTGTGCTTGAAACCTGTCAGATGGGAACTGATCCACATACTGGGTTTCAAATGCTTATATTGAGAAACTTCGAAGAGCTTTCAGAGAGGCAATAGAGCTTGCGAATTTGTATGAGAATGAGTGAGAAGTTCTTTTTGAAATTATCAATTCCACTCGGAGTGAATAAAAGTTAATTTGCGATTAGTCAAAGGTTTGATACCCTTGCACACAACCGTAATTTAAACATATTTTATGAAAAATCAAACAATGAGCAATTTTTCTTTACTAATTTGTTTATAATTTAGTTAATAGTTCTACTATATTGTCAAAAAGTGAAGAACAACGGTCATAGAGTGCAAATTCGACTAGGCTTCTGAAACTGATTATTATTTCAAATATTCTTTTCTCCATAATAATGACAAGCTGTATTTTGGCTTGTGGTGATAAGATTATGCACCTAAAACAACACAACAAACTTAAGAACAAAAGTACTATCAAATAATATTTATGTTTATAGCTATAGTATAATAATACAAATTATAATTTTCATAAGATTTAATGAGATCGAATAGATTGGCTGAACTATTTTCTTACACTTTTTTTTATAATAGATATGTGTAGCCAGATTCTCAATTAATTTAGTTATAAGAATGTCCATAAACAATGAAATAATTTGATGAAAACTCAATAAAACATTTGTTATGAACAAAATACGCACTTGCCTTGTCGGCTTTCATATAAGAAGTATTTAATTCTTAAATCCAATTCAGCCATTTCTCGCCTTTGTTGTCTTTCTTTATTAACAATTACAAAAGGACACATAGAGCACTGAATGCAACTTTTTAATTAAAGTCTGCTTTATTTGTTTTTCTAATTGGAATGTCAGCAAATCTCGTCCGCATGCAAAATGTTCAATGTCTATTGAATGTTAGCCTTGTTGTTGTTGCCGTACTTGGATTGTGTTGTCTTTCGCTTTAATTAAATTCGGCCAGTGGTAAATCAAATAATGCGCAAAGTCAATGAAACTAACATAAAATTTAGAGCCTCCCGTCGAGGTCAACTGAGAAGAGGTTTCCGGGCCGTGTTGACTCCCAGCTTTATTACAAAATCGCGCGGAAATTTATTCGAAAGCGATTAGGGGCACATTAAGCGTTGATTTTGATGGGCAGCACTGTCGGATACTTGGGAGAGATCCTGCTGGTTTCCGATCCCATTTGGAGTCGCATTTTTTCTCCCTGCACGTGCACACGGGTTCTATTAGTAATAAAACAGCGTCGCGCCTAAAAGCGTGGACAGACACTTTGAAACTGTGGAGTGTGCTACATAGTATATATATGTATACGTATACGTGTTTGTGTGTTGGTGCTTAAAGGCTTTGGCCTAATGCCTATTGCCTGTTTTATGCCGCTAATGTGCCATAGCCATTTTCGAATAGACATAAAAATTGTAACGCTGCGTTTAAGGCGACTTGCGATGAAGTGAGGCGCATAAAATTCGAAGCATGACAGATCAAGTGTGACTAAAGCCAAAAAAAATACTTGATTGGGCTTTAGGCCAAGATTGGATATTATTTGAGATTTTTTCTTTGCAATTAAATCATTAGATTTTTAATCGGAAACTTTAAACTTGTATTTATTTCCGACTAACAATCTGATAAGTAAACTAATTTGAACAATTATTCATAAATTATACTTTGTTATCAATAAACTACAAATTTATTGTAACCGGCTAAAGTTTACTGAACTAATTAAGCTTGTACTTAGATTATTTTAGTTGTAAATAAAAACTTTGGTTTCCTTTACCATTTCCATGCTCAACTGTAACATGAACTTTGTGCTTTTAGGGAAATCTACAGGAACTTACGAATATTGCAATAAATTTCACAAAACTAGGAAATTCTGCTTAATTTTTGTGAAAATTACAAACGAAGCCAATGGGACGCCAAAAGCAATTGGATGTTGGTCTGTCCGGCAGTCCCTCGATGGAAAAGAAGACGTAAAAGAAATGAAGGAGGAGTGGTGTCGATTGGGGTTGGAATAGTTGCTCGACCCGCCTCAAACTTGTGGTCAAATTGTGGCCTAGAGCAATGCGCTAAGAACTTTGCTTTCTGCTTTCAGTTTAATAAAAACCGTGGAAGTTTTATGGTACCTGTAAGTTCACAATGAGTGTTGTTCTCTTGATATTTTTTTTCTATATAATAATTGTAAATATAAATATAACTTATATCGTTGTTTTTTATTTACAATTCAGAATATCTAATGCGATAATCATGTCCAGCAGATAAATTTTAGTTTTTAACTTTTAATGTATACTTTTTCTGGTAATAATTTATACAATAAATATCGTTACAATTTCCGAAATATGCTCATCTCTAATGGGTCTTATAAAAATGTTCGAGCTAAGCACTTGAAGCATTTACTGCCAGCAGCTTTGGACTTTGTTGCATGTGCAGCAAATCTGTAATTGGCCTCAGAATATACCACACGAACTTTTTTGCTCCGCATTTTCCACAGTCCGGTCACGGATGTGATCAAACTAGTAGCGTGGATGTTTACTTTTTAGGACCGAAGGAGGCAAAACTTTGGCACCAAACAAATGAAATAATTAACAGCATGAAATGCTAAATGAATGGGTAGTGAATCTAAAAAGAACGAGATGTTGGCACTGTGCCGGATCAGCTGAACTAGTTGCCAAATTTCAGTAATAGTCATGTTATCGCGTTATTAAGTCTCGTATTTCAGGTCGCTTTTGTTGGCAACAACGAAGCTGCAACATGGTAGATGGCCATCAGTTAATAACACAAGTAAAAACATGTTAGATTGCTCAAGTTGATTGTGATTGACTGGAAGATATTCTGTATGCTCTTACCCTCAAATAAGAATGTGCAATTTTAGCCTGTTTATATTTTTAAAGAATTTCTTTTAAATGTAACTTAAAGTCGGGTTTAAAATCTAAATGTAAAATACGAAAAAAATCTAAATGAAAAATCGAGATGTATGAAAAAATAAACATAAATATGAAAAATAAAATTTTACTGCAGCACCAAAAAAGAGGCCCAATACTGATAAAATTGACATTCCTCCAGCAAATCGGTCGAGATTTGACAAAGTTTTGACAGTTTGAAGTTTTCGAATAAGTGTCAAAGAGTCAAAGTATGGAAAAAAGGCAATTTTGAATGAATGAAATTTATTACAAATATATAAAAAATATATAAATACCCAATTCTAACTTAATGAGTACAGGGTATAGAAAATTTCATCTATTGATGATGCTGGATCTGTGGGTGTTGATGACTCGCACACAACCAAAGTGGAATCGACTGACTGGCCATTGATTTTCGGTCAATTGACGCCGTTGTCTTGTCCAAAAACAGCTGCCATGATGTGGCGTTAAATTATATTGAATAAGTGCGTGTCCAGCTACAGTTGGCAATATTTCACATTGTACAATTCCTTTTTTAGATTACTTTAGCAACGATGATGGCATCATCATCATCATCAATGCAAAACGGTGAGAGCAACAGCATAACGTAGAACATAAGGCAGTCATCTCTATTATGTTATTTACATTTATTATTGATTCACAGCAAATTGCTCAACATTGACTAACGAGCGTATATTGTGGCTAAGAGGTCAAAGTGTCGATTCGGCCAAGAAAAAATAATGACGAAAAGGTATTTTCAATCGGACAATCTTCTGTGTAAACCAACAGTTGAGAATTTCAAAAGAATTTAATTCATATAAGTGAACTGAAAATATATCGATTTCTCTACTTGGTATGTTTAAAATTCTTTAAAATTCAATTGAAACAGGGGTAAGGGTATAACAGAGTCGGTGCTTTTAGTATACGTGTGCCGCAATGAACCTGAGATTTATGGGCTGCGTATAGATAAATCATGCTTAGGTAACAATTCATTATGCTTAGCTAAAAGTCGTTTGATGCTTGCATACAAAATTACCTTAGCATACTTTTCCGGTCAGCAAGTGGTCGGTGAAAAGGTGTTAGGTTTTATGACCTGAGTATGGCCATTTTGTTGGGGCTTTGCGTAATAAATGGCTGGAAGCAAAAGCTACATAAATTGCTAATTACTTGAGTTAGAAAGGTGTCCAATACCTGAGGTTGTCTTCACGTTTTGGCTGACACTGAATTCGCCAAGTGCGCTGACAAAGCAATTTGCAAATTTATCATGCTTTTATTTATGCTTTTTATTGGCTTCTACAAGACAATTTATACCAAATGGAATAAAAGACATGAAAAAATACAAAACGAAAACGCGACAAAATTCTTTTCTCCATTGCCTTGCCAACCAATCGAAACCAAACTTATCGCTTTACAGCAAACAAAGAAAGTAATGAGAAAAAATGAATAACGAGCGAATAAAGATAAAGCTGGATATCTTCTCGAAGCACTTGAATTTATTAAGCACCATTTATATTGCTCGTTGATAATTGTTGTACATTCTGGCACTATGAGTTTTGATTTAATTTCATATTTTCGTTTTATTTCAAAAAACTGCTCTTGCTGATCGTTTTAATAAATTGCAGTCTGTAAAAAAAATGTGTTAGCTAAATACATAAATATAAGGTATATTGTATATAAAATGTTCAACATAAAATGTAACCTCTTTAAAAGAAATAAATTTATTTCCAAACATTCAAAAAAAAATTTTTTTTAATGAAAGCATATGCATTGTCGATTCTCCTGGCCATGAACACTTTTTTAGCCTCTAAATTAGTGGCAATCCGAGAACGAATACGTGGACACCATCAATTTTCCGAATCGTTTGTTGCCCATGCGTTGAGGTGACAAATGGTCCCACAAAACGCGTAAATGGGCGGTCGTATATTGGACATATTGATCAATCGTGTAATCAAATCATCGCCTTTTTTATACAAAGAAAAAAAAAAAAAACAATATAGGAGCTGCAACTTGCGGATGTCAACAAAAATGTTGTGCGTACTTGTGTGTGTAGGAGGACAAGACACGTAGCTTAACGTGTTGTCAAGCTGGCAAGTCCTTTGGCAAATCCTTTTGCTTTTGCCAGCGGCTTATGGCGATGACTTTCGCCTTTGTCAGCTGTCTTGGATGCTCATTGATTAATGATATTAGCTCTGCTCGGTTTGCATGGCGTATGCGCAATTTGCCGCTTTATATGCACTGGTTGCTTGTCACGAGCGCGTGAACAGACTGAATTGCAGCAGCAACAACAATGACTGCGATGCCACTGACAACGAGTTGTCATCTCCAGTGGCGCACACGTGTTACTGCCACACACACAGATACTTCCGCCTCTACAGATACTTCCGTTGATGCACTCCAATTTGCCAACGGGGTCATCATCCCGACAGCAGCCGGATACTATTAGTTGCTTAACACCTTGATGCCGCCATCGTCACGGCTTTACTATATGCTGGCCGGATGTAGACTATCTGCATCAGCAGGTGCTTTCTCTGGCATTGTTGTTGGTTTTCTGTCTCGTTGCGCTCAATTGAGTGTAAAAGTGCATGGAATAAGCTATTTTACCCCATTGTTCTTATGATTCGCTTGCTCATTATCTCAGCTTGTGATTATTAAAATCGTTTCTGCTACCTTTATTGCAATTTCTGCCTCATATGGTTCAGTTTCTTAATATTATATAATTTCTGCAACTCTCTTGAGTATGTACTCCAGCCAGCATATGAGCAGTTACAAATTTCTGACTGCAAAGTAAATTTTATTCGTGCACACGTGCAGTAAATTTGCTGCAGAAATATATTTTCAACCTACCTTCATATTGTACGAGTATGATTTGAATATAAAACTCTTGTGAAAACCAGGTGCATGCAGTTGAGCCGAAAATTTGTTGCTATAATCAAGAAAATTATGAAATTTCAAATACAGTTTCATTTTTCAAAGTATCTTTTATTCACTTGAGCATGCTTCGAGGTCAACCTTTTGGTAAGCTGACCTTTGACATTTAAATCTTATTTGTAAATTGCTATCTTTACGTTTAAACCAAACCGTGTCTGCATCCAAATCAGACGACATTAACATTCTGGATGTCTGCCTGAAGCTGACTTCAATTTGGATTATTGCTGACCCTTTGGCCCTGCTTTCTTACTTATGTACTTGATAAGCCAAATTAAATTATCGTTTCAGTGCAATAATCATTTAATTCTCTTGCCGTCTACATATGAGTAACATGACCATAGTTGAGTGTTTTCCAAAAGTTATCTGTTATGTGTGCGTCATTGACATTAGAATTGAGATGGATTTCGTTGTTGGTTGGACATGTTTGGGAAAACGCGTTCATTGACACTACGATTCTTTTGTGAGGACGCGTTATAACTGAATTATCTCGAGCTATGTCGCTGTCTGTCGACTTGAACCGTTGAGTCGATGACATTGCTCGAATCTAATGGCATAACTAAAGAGGCTTAAGACAATGCGTATGCTTGGCCAGATTCCCATTGCAGGCAGCCATCTGTTGTCCTTTTAATATATATATATATATACTTTTGGCTCTGTTGCCTTTGCTCTTGTTGTTATTTATGTGTGCTGTGTTTTTTTCTTCTGCTCTGTCAAAGTCGTTTGGCGTAATGACAAACGCAGCCAACAACAATTGTAAAGTACATGACACGGGTCGTATACATTATATTTTGTGTGCCAACTTTTGGCGCACACAAATTGTAGATATGTCGTACCAAGCTATGAGGCATGGAAGTCTCGTTCCCAGTCACCCACCTACACCCACACATACACACACACACACTCGCACACCCATACACACTTTAGCAGAGTAGCCAATTTCCTTGAGGGCGTCTTTAGTGTGAGGCATGTGGAACGGTTAGATGGGAACCTGGGTTGCTGAGTTATATGTGCAACTTAATTTGCTGCTGCCACACCTGTGGCTTCTTAGACAAGTCAGCGACAACCTTGGCCCTTTTTGATATGAATTTATGGGATGTGTGTTGAGTCTGCAGATGTATGGGCGTGACATAAAACTTCTGCAACATTTAATATAAAAAATATATATTTAGTTAGCTAAATAAATGTGCAACTGTATTTAGTTGACAGCGCAACTGACAAGACCCAAGAGCACCACAATTTATACAAATTTAAGAGAAAACAAGTGAACAGACGCATGTAATGTAACATCAATCACTATTCTGTTAAAGTTGTCATGTTATGTAAAGTAAGTCACTGGGTTACATCTGTTAACATAACCAGAGCAGCATCAATGGTCTCTGGGTCAACAGTAGCTGCTGTTAACTTCAACAGTGCCACATCAGGCTATGTTAAGCCCACGTGTTGCTTGGCATTCACCTTTTAGCAGACCGAACGCACTCTGTTAAAATTTCCCCTTTCAGGTCATTGACGGCTTTTGTATAAACTTTGCTTAGTACGCAAAATAATCGCGGGATCGAATGACGTGTGTGTTATAGCCAACTCTTTGTTAGCACCTTCTATTTCAAATTCTGAAAAGTGCGTAAACTTCAATATTGGTGAAACGAAAGCGAGTCTTCGAAATTATTCATGGAATGAATTTGAACGCGTTTTGCATTTCACAGTCGATCATTTTGTTTGTGTTTTGTTTGTCTTTGTGAGCTGTTTTGTATGCAACGATACCTGTGTTTGATGTCCTTGGGCTCGATTAAAATTTAAAAAGTTCCCAAATTCAAGTGACCATTAACAGATTAAGACTGATAACTAACCAAAATATAAAACAGCTGAAAATTAGTTTGCATTTTATGGAAATATTACAAAAAAAAGAAAAGTATAAAATAATTCAAGAATCTGCGTTGCAAACAATCAGGCAAGTAAGTAATTAATATATAAAATTATTAGCAATTTATGAACTGGATTGAAGAACTATCAGCAAGACAAATTTGCTTATTTTTTTAAAAAACTTTTATACAGTGCACATCAACATCTTCAGTGTACAGTGTATCGCCTGAAGTATGTTGGCTTGAAGCCAATACTTGCCTGACTTGTTGCCACAATTAGTTAGGCCACAAAACAATTTGCACTGGCCGAAAAGATAGAAGGAAAAACAAAGGCCCCAAGATGAATTTATGGGCTAAACGTGTGTGCTTGACATACAGTTGATGGTCTATGTGTGTTACAAGGACAAATAAAATATACTCGGACTGAAAATGTGTGTTGTTGCATGCTTCAGGCTAGAGTTTATGTGCGCTAGCTAAATTTATTGTTATTGATTCAGCACACAGAGATTTCTGGGCACTCAGTCAAGTTGTGGCACTTTAGATTATTATGCGACCCTTCATAAATAAAGGGACATATATAACTTTTGTCGAGAATGTTGGTATTTTTGTTGCTACCGAAATACCATTTGTTGGAATGGACATAATCAATGTTTTTATAGAGCAACAAAGATAGGAAAATAGTAATATAACCAAAGCATTTTAGGTTTATTGAAAATATTTACTTCAAACTGAAATTAATAATAAAATTAAAGCTAGCCAAAATAACAATAAAGAGAAGAGATTTTTATTTCATTTAATTACTATTTAAAGAGACCTAAATAAAATTAAATTTAACATTGTTTGGTGTTGCAGACTTTAAGCATTTATAATTATTAGTCATACATTTATTCAAATTTATTCGCATATGAGCTAATCATGCAAACTATTGTTCTGTACATTTCATCACGTTGTGGAATTGTGTTGTATCATTTGTCACTTACAACCATCAGCTCTCATTACTGACTACATGTCCATTAGCACAGTGGCTCATTTAGCAAGCACACAACAATGCACTGTAATTCCAATTTGCAGCCAACAATTAAAAACAGATACATTTTCATTAAATCTCTTCATATTTCGGAATATTGACAGCTTTCGTTCGACTTTTCAGCTGTTCCAAATAAGGAATTAAATGCATTTTTAATCCGCTCGTGGTTTTTGAATTTTCATTTAATAATTTTTATCATTAATCAACATATTTATTTAAATTTTATTACTTGTATCATCTTCGAATTTAATAAGTCTCGTTCTCGAAACATAAGCTTATTGGTTTCTGGAAATGTAAAGCAATTCTCAGGTGCATATTCAGGCAAATATCTGTTTCTATATACTGGTATTGTGTTCTAAAATTCATACGTATAATTAATGGCAGACAAAGTCATTATGATACCAATGCTAATATTAGTAAATCGAAGAACAAATTGAAGCTATCAAAATTGCAAATTGCATTGCAGATGCACATTCAATTGTCTGATATCCATGTAATCCTGATGGTCCATTGTTCTCTGATTGCACGGTGATTTGCATGTTGAAATTTAATATGTAAAGCTAGTTGGAACCGTTTCTGAATAGAAGTGAATTTTGTTTTCAATTGGTGGGTTCATTTAATATTATAATCATTCATCTTCTGGCACATACAAATTTTGTTGGCTTTGAACTCTTTGAAGTTGCTTAAAATGATTTTTCTTTATTTTCTCGGGTACAGTTTTAACATTTTTGTGTAGACAAAGGCTTCTCTGATTTTTTAACTCTACTTATGACCTTTAACTTTTATGAGTTGCTCGCCATTGGATTGTGGTAAAAGTCATTTTACATTTACCAATGCCACTAGACACAAATGGGTGCAACATGACCCGTTAAACTATTAGAAATTCATTAGCTAACCATGAAATATGAATATGTGTAAGTGCACATTTATTATTGATATTACACTGAAACTTTTAATGGTTGGCTTTGTTTGCCAGTTGTATCCACTATCCAAATGCACTCTCAAAATGCAACTCTTCTCAGCTGTGTTCGGATTGCTTTAACATTGTGCTTTAGCTGCAAACTTGCAGCTGCTACAAATTGAAAACCAAACATACTGAGGTTGTCTTTCTCTTTTTGTCCTTGTCGATTTTTGGGATTTTACTGGACGAATTCTGACGAAACATTATAGTGCTATGTCATGCATTTTGTAGTGTTTGGAGATTCACTCTTTGTGTAATTTCTTGGAATAATTTTTAATAAATTTTAAATCATATTCACAAAATTTTGGTCTCAATTCAGTTCTGTTTATCTCAGCTCAGCTGTGTGCAAACCACTAGAATATTGTATGCGGTGTAGAATGTGGAGTGAAACACTCATATCCGTACAGCCGGAAAATGGCTCAAAGAATTTCATAAGCATTAAATGTGCAGGCGGCGCCAATGGCAACGTGCACACGTCGCCAATTATGCCCTGAATATGGGCCTGACTCTAGGAGTGGGAGTGGGCGTGGTTGGTGGTTGGTGGTTGGTAGCTAGCAGATTCGTGGCTCAAGTGGTTTTAAACCGTAAGCACTTTGTGTTCTTTTCCATTTACCAGAACACAGACTTGCCTTGCATTTTTATAAACATATCACCGCAGGAATGGAGGGGAGTCCAAATGGTGCGTGCTTGTCTCTGTAACATTCGCAGTCGAAGTCGCGGTTACGGTCCCCGTATTCGTGCCCATCCCCGAAACAGGCCGAGTCTTGGTTAGACAAGTATGAATATGGTGTCTTCCTTTTGAGTCTCAGTCTCAGTCTCAGTCACTGAATGTGTTCCGGATTCATTTAAAATTCAATGGAGTATGCGAGCTGCGTGATTTCAGTGCGCGTTGCCATGCCAGATCTCTACAGCATCCACACAATTCCAATCATTGAGTCGCGTTGCATTTCGTTGGATGTCGCATAAAGATGCCGCCCTCTGTAAAACATGTCAAATATTTGCATTTCTTGTATGTGCTGGCGACAGCGGCGAAATCAAAAAGGATCCCTAACAGAATTGAAAGCCCGTCAGCAGTAGTCTTACAATTAGCGTCCCATGCAACCATTCACTGTTTGTTTCTCTAAAAAAAAAAAACAAAAAACTACAAGGTTTTATGAAAAGAACTTTGAAAACTGACAAAAGTTAAGCGCTTTTTGCAGGAACAAAGCTGACACCTGACGAAATTGACTGTAAAACGGATGTGCAGGCAAGAGAAAATTGCAAGTTTTGGACTTGTATTGGGAAAAATCTTAAAATACCCTGTAATCTTGTATTTATAAAAGTACATTAATTTTTAGTCACTTATTGTAATATAACAACTACAATTTTAATAAATTTATATATATTTATATAAATATATATATACATATATATATAATTATAGAAATATAATATAATATAATAATTCCGTTTTGAAAATTAGCATTTTACCATATTGTAAGTAAAGCAAGGTAATTTTGAATTAATTAAAATAAAATAATAACTTACAATTCTTTACACACTTCTCATTTTTGAAAATGTATTTTCTTTTATTCAAAATCAAGCTACCCCTTTGTCTATTCCTCGATGGAAGCACAAAGGGTGCGACCACACAACTTTTTGACCACACAAACAGCTGTGTTGATAGTTCCTAAATCTTTTGAACGCCTCTATTGGCTTGCACTTGAGTGTCAAGAGCAACCTTTGCAACCAGCGTTATCCGTTATCCGGAACTGCGGCTGGTCGCAGCTGCAGTTGGCTTGCTTTTAGCCCGCTTTTAGCCAGTTTGCCTGTTTGCCTGTTTGTTCTGTTTGCCTGTACCTTTGGAAGTTGGCCAGTTGCTTGAGTTGCAAGTGGTTTCGGCAGGTCGAAGATGTCAGCTGTCGGCGATTGTTGGTGTTGGTCTTAACTGTTGCATTATAGCCAAGACTTTGGTCCTTAAGTTTTTTCCCTCGCCCTTTCCGCTAACACTGATGATGCTGCGGGTTTTCTTGTTGTTGTTTTTAAGCCTTTAAGAGTTGGACAAGTGTGATGCTCGTTTTGCATGTGTGCGTGTGCCTGCCAGTAAAACTTTTATGGAAACTCATAAAATCGAATGCTTTTATTATGCAGTGATTTTGTACATCGAAATTTCAATAAGTTCTAAGAATAAAACTGTATTTAGTTGTTGCTTCCGGTGGTAAAGCAGTCCTTGCGGGGTTTCTATTTGCTGTGCATTTATGTCAATTGACTTTCATTAAATATGCACGTAAATAATTGGATTACAAATTTAATTAAATTCCCCTGCTAGGCGAAAAACCACGGCAATTTTCTAAAAATAATTCAATTAACTGAGGCAGCCACAGAAATTGACATTGAGAAATTAACGTTTGGCTTTAAAATTATATGCAAATTGCTGCAGTTGATGTTGTGGCATTAATTTATAATTATAGAAATGTACATTAAAGGCAATAACCAATTGTCCGATGAAGGGAAAATCACGTATACGCACTGTTAAACGTTTTAAAGGCGACGCGTATAAAATTTACACTTCTCGTAATACAACTTTAATCTCCACGAAGGCCAATCAAAAGGGTGTAAAAATCGCAAAGCACACACCCTGACGCTGTCACATACATTCTCACACTTACACTTACACACACACATACGCGCCCCGAAGTATGCAATAAATTTGGTACATTTTATGACTGCGCATTGATTTGCAGGAAGAGTCGCTGCTAACCACAGGTACAATTGAGGGGTGAAATCGAAAGGCTTACACAAAGCAGTTGAATTTTATTGCACCGCTGCTGATTTAACAAATAAAATGGCCAAAAGGAACGACAAATCGCAATGAAGGACTTAAGTAAAGTGGAAAGTAAAGACATGGACTAGGAGAGACAGTCACAATGCGCTTGTCCTGCCAGCTGATGGCAAAGTAAATGGAAATATCTGACTCAAACGTTCAGCTACTTGGGCGTTAAATGTAGCACATAATAAGATTTTGGCTTTAGCAATGCCAGCGATTGAACAGCTAGCATCGACATAACCAGTAAGCGGCACCTCGAAGTGGAGCTGAAATACAGAAAACAACACCCAGCACACACGGAACTATAGCAAATATACCCACCTCTCTCACATAACAGATATTCCACATGGTCACGGTTTGGTTTTGCTTCAGTTTCGTTTGCTTTGCCTTTTAGCGCAATGCAATAAAACAGCATAAAAATGTTGAGCATGTGGCACTTATTTATAGTGTTAGCATATCCAAGGAAACGGGGAAGAAGATAGCCACTTTTGCCCACATGAGGGGTAGCCCAAGAGCACAGAGACATACCCCAAAGGGGGTAGCATCTTATCATCATCTTATCCGAGGAATATAAAAATGTTCACTCTGATCAATTCAAACCGAACTGCAGCTTTACTTTCGTTATCCCTGTCTCAATCTCTGCCCAGCTACGCCTCTGTGTGGCCATCTATTCACTTTTATATATTTTATATGGCTCTTTTTTTATATGTATCTCCCACATACGCAACATTTAAGTGGCGCCAAGGCCTAAACAGCAGCACAATAGTCAGAATGAGCACTATCAGATGGCTATAGAAGAACAAGTCTTGTAGCAATGTATTCTTATTTCTTTTGTATAGATTTTGTTTCCATTACCGCAACAAATACAAATGCTGCAAACAGCAGCGAAATGATGGGAAAATCTTGGCTTTCATTGCTGAATTGAATTTTTACAGCGTCTCGCTTTTGTTTTTGGTTTCTGCTTTAAAGGCTAAAGAAGAGAATGTGAAGTCAAAGCCAAGAGCTGACCGTGTCAGACACATACGAGTGGATGCCACAAACTCGCAAAATTAATTAACAGATCTTGGGTTCCCAGTTTCCAGAATTCTCAGCTTGACCTAAATCTGATTTTTTGTCGCTTCCTTTAGCCGTCTGGTTGATTTGTCTTAGTTAATTAATCAGCAGTCGAGTATGGAGCAGGAATGACACCCGCATTCAACATTGTCGTCGTCGTCGTCGTCGTGGCCGTCGTCATCATCGTCAACAACAGCTCCGAGCAAAGAGAACAGATAGCAGCTTGACATCATTTTCCAATTACGAATATTCCGCCTGTTTTGGTCCTTTGTGTAATCAACCATAAAATTATTCTGCAGCTAGCAATTCTCAGTACTCAGTTGCCAAAGAACGAATTGTTACGCCAAATAAACTACTTGAAATTATTTGCTTCATGGGCGTGTCTCGCACTCAACGCCTGCATTGGAGCGTAAGAAATTGCTTCAAATTAGCTGAAGACATTTTAATTCGCAACTATGAAATAAATTATTTTCCTGGCAGGATTGGATTGATTACTATTTTGGAACGAAATGCTATAGGAATCAGAAATGATTTCGTTGCAAATAGTTAAAAAAGTGTTTTATTTGGAAAAATCAGCTAATTTTTTATTTTATAAATATAAATATAATAGTTAAATAATTATTTAAGATTATAATCTTATAACAACGCTATCGTAGCTTGCTGATATTCTAAAGTTACTCGTTTATGCGTATATTTAATTTACACAATCACATTTAAATATTGTAGAGTTTCTTCAAGTGCCTTTATTTATTTAAAGTAGCACTCAAATGCAGTTGCAGAATTTTGAATGCTGCATGTCAGTTAATAAATATTCACTTTACATATAGCAATATATATATATATATATATAGAATGCAGACACAGCGTTTCAGCTTCCATTTCCGTAAAAAAGAGATAGCATTGGCAGATGAAAGATTTACGAGCGGAGGCAACATTACCTGCAGTCCACCGGGGAGACATCTGTGCTGAAGAACTGTAAATTTTATAAACAAACAAGCCACTTGAGAAAAAGTGATGCCTAGGGTTGCCGCTGTTTAAGAAGTTGCTAAAAAAACTGGGTGAAGGAAAAGTTCTATTTTTACGTTAAATAATGCAAAAAAAATAGACAAGGACAACAGCACAAAATGCGGAGTGTTGAAAGCAAGGGTTGACAAAAGGAGCTTCAGGACTGGATAGTGGGGCGTATAAGTAACTAATAGCTGCATAAAGTCGTGTAAATTTATGCAAATTACACGATGAGAAGTCGACGTTTATAATTGTTAATTTGACGCTCTTGAAATTAGCATAAAATTTGTGCCAATTTGGGTATAAGCTCAATGCAAATTCAACAAGTTTTCAACCTCATTTTAAGCTGGTCAGCAAAAAGTTCTTCCAAAATTTGTTTATTGCCCCTATATAAATTGCCAATTTGAATATTTTTGTCCCTCTCGAAAAATTTGTTTACGTACATATACAATAAACATGCGTAAGTAAGCTGATTACACGCATATTTGCACTTATATAGCAATCCAGTTCTATTTCCTTCCCATTCCACCCCTTCCCAGCAGCACTCCCATTTAAACCAAAATGTATTCAACAATATTTTTATCATATTTTACATTTACCTTTTTTATGCTCCGCAATGATTGCTTTTTTCTGGTTCTCCAGAAAATTGTATTTTTGATTCGAACTTTGGTAATGTTACTTATGCTTGTTGCTTGCCTCTTGCCGCATGCTGCATGCCGCATGTTGTAAATGAAGTCATGATGAAATATTACACCTGAGGTGAATATTTCATCGTTGTGTGATTTAAATTTGTTCTGGCAGTTGGCACTTCACGAGTTTATTGTACTTTAATAAGATTTTATTGTTGGGTGACAGAATCGTTAAATAAATTATTGTTGAAGTATATTATAAGTATATTTTGTATATTATATTTTTGTTCTATTATATTTATTAAAAGTTAACATTATTATTGGAAATCAAAATCTAGTATTTAATATTAAAATTAATAAAAAAAAATTATCATTTTAAAATATATCAAATAATCAAAATAAACTTGTTACAAGTAAATTTCAAGTATTTTGCTTTTGGAACTAAGCTGATTTCTATTCTGGATTTCCATTTTTATTTTTTAATTTGTTTTGAGAATGTTTTAAATATTTCGAATTTCATGTTTAATCTTATTTATCAGTGTCTAAGAGGATGTCACTAATTTAAAGCCCTTCGAGCGCCGTTCTGAAGTGAAATGCCAACGGCTGAGTAATTGGGACTGATTTGAATAACAGCATAATTTATTTGTATTCATCGGATTTGACAAGAGTCTTAGCCTCTAAAAGTACAACGACTTGAGCTTATTAACATTTATTTAGCCCACAAACCGCTCGTGGTTGAGACTTGATTTTCTTGTTGGCTTTTCTTTATTATATTTTCCATCGCTTTCGTTCCTTGTCTCTTGTGTGCCAGAAGAGACGGCATACCATGAAATTGTGAAACAGATTCGATTTTGAGAGCACGAATACATAAAACTTTTCACTGAAGGGTAGGCCGGTCGGGGACCGAGTCTCGACGAATCGAGTCTATCGCAAAAGTTAGCCGACAAGAGACAAAACTGAGACACAGTCGTGTGAGTTTGAGACAAAAAAAAAAAACTTTCAACTACAAATATAAGCTCTAAAACCAGACAAAGAAGACATTTAGTACGGGCAGACAGAGCAGGGCAAGAGATTGAGAGCCAGGAAGGATTTGGCAGGGGTAGGTGACTGAGAAATGCGAAGTATCTGTCAGCCAAGTGCTGTGAAGCATGTAAATTTCCGTCAATTTGAGTTTTATTAAATTGTTTGTGTCGCCTTGCACCAAATTTTATTTCCATGATGATTTGCATGATCTGTGTTCGGGTCTCGTTTATGGTACTCAGTCCCATGGCAAAAAAAAGAAATGCCACCATGCGTTGCCAACGGTTGATGATCATTTTGTACCATTTTTTATGGCCGTACGTGTCATGATGTGGCCGCAAAGTGCGCAACCCGAAATGCCATTTTTTCTTTACTTTTTTCTTTTTGTTGGTTCTCAAGTTGGTTGTCAGTTTTAATTGCTAGACATACTCGTAAGATGGCTGACTTCACAGTAGTGCCCCCTTTTTAATTTGCGCTGAAAATTATGCCACATAAACATGTCACTTGCGTCAGTTGCACGTTGTGTCGTTGTCAAGTGCGTGACATGCTTTACTCAACGGCTCCTGCCTCTCTCTGTGTGTATGTGTGTGTAGCCAAGAGATTTTCAAGTGGAAGGGAAAAGGCTTACCACAAGATGTGGCTCACATAAATACCATACACTTATACAAACACACAAGCACTCAAACCTTTATCCATAAATCTCTGCTTTGGGAGTGTGTGATAGTGTCTTTTTGTGGTCAACTCATCTGACATTGTCCATTCACTTCGAACCTCATTCATGTGTCAAAAGCAAGTTAATTCATTTGAGAGCCTAGTGTTTCCCATATTTTACAGAACACTCTTTAAGCTGGAATTAAATTACAGGATTCAAGTTAAGATTTTCGTTTTCTAATGAAAATACTATTTATTTAACTCACTTTAATATCTACAATCTTGATGTCTTTTTTAATACGTTCTCACAGTTTCATTTGCATTTATTTTTAATCTCAATTACTCTTCAAATAGACCCAAACCCATCACTGGGAGTCTTTACAAGTTGCCCACGCATAAAAGGTTTTATTTGGTTGCTTTCATGGTCGTAAACGACACAATTTATGTTTGATCTGACTTTAAGTCTTCTTTTGCATTCACTCTTGGTCACCAGGCAAAGGCAAATTTGGGAATTGTTGTTTGTTCTCTTTTAAGACGATTAAAGCTGTGCCTTGTTTACTCGAAGGATGGTTGCCTTTGGCAACTTCATTGTCATATACATACAAGTACGTAGGTTTATTGATACGATTAAAGTGATTTAAAGCAGATAGACAGAGACAAAATACAATATGATTATTTGCAGCAAAATGAACAATTAAGGCAAACATTGCTCACATGTGAGTCCAAAGTGTGTCCGTAAATCACGCAGATGTAGATATCCTAAGAGCCCAGGAACAAATTGCCTAGGCCTTTCTACGGGTGGGCTGTCTGTCTTCTTTGTCTGCCTATTCAGCATCTGCGACACGCGCTCAGTTACTTAACCTTATAAACCTGCATTTCAGGTGCATAAATTAACCAATGCTGACATATTAAGTCCCCAGCTCGCAGCTGGTTAAGATCGCAATTTGAGCTAAGAAAATTAAGCACAGATATGGGTAACATTTAATTGTGGATCTACAACCAAAGACGCATATTTATTTATAACAAGCTATATCGGTGATTTATACAACAATTATAATAAACGAACCCGTCTTCCATTTAATTTAAAATAAATAGATCTCTTTTGACAAAAATAACTTCCTCTTTGAATTATTTAAAATTATTTGCATCATTTGATTTACAATATTTAACTCAATCATGGTTCATGGACTGCATACAAATTAGTTTGATGCAAATGTAATTTGAAGCTTCAATCTGGGCTAGCCACAACTGCAAAATGCATACATTACTAATTATGTTTTCAGCCTGTTATATTACGTATACGCCGTAGCTGCTGCAACCTATCAAAGGTCAAAATGTGGTAAGGCATGTTAGCAGATTTGCATTTTGTCATTGTTTCATTGTAATTTAAGGATCAAGTAGCATGACTTAAATAAATTTAAGATGTCATGTTAGAAGTAAATTGACCCCTGACTCTTACTTAGTTGCCTTATAAGTTAATGGTTTTTGTTGTGCTTCAGCAAAATAACTTTAACCTTTCACAAACATTTATTTTTGTAATATGAATTTGTGAGTTTAAATGAACATAAGAGATAATCCTAATTATGTCTTAAGGCGTTTACTTGGGGACACTGCTAGCTTTATATTTCTCTTCTGATTTATTCCACACCATAAAGCCAAAGATTTTTCATTGTTAGCTTGACAATTGTCAGTTGTCTGCACTTTAAGCGGATTGCAAAGCGCAAAATGCAAAATGCAATGACAATAAATGACAGCAAGCAGACAAAAGACAAACTCAGAGATCCCAAGAGTGGGCCACACACACGAAATGTACACATAAATATCTACAGACAAACACTTTGACAGACTCCATTCAACGCATTTGGATGTGTCATACAAATTTAAAATGTAACAAATAAAGAGTAAAAGCTGCGTTAGTTTCAGTGGTATATTGGTTTGTGCTTTGTTAATATTAATTAAGGAACAGTTCCCCGTAGAAAGTTTGACTATCATATAAATCACACATTAATTTTCAATGCAATGTAGAAAAATTACTATTAAAGTTAATTTGTATATGTTATTTGAGTTGGACTAATAATATTATCCTTTATTACCCGTAATGGTGTTTTTTTTGCTGCTCTTTCAGTCATTCTAATCCGCTTTATTGTCCATTCTCCACAGGAGCTTAAATACTTGCCATTACCACCTAATCCTTGTGACTGCTTAATTGTCTTTTTTCAGCTTCTATCATTTCGTGCCGCAAAATTAAAATACAATTAATTTACGGTGGGAACTCACGAGGCTATACTTCACTTTCCACTTTCTTATATAATCTTTCGGACTACCAAGCAAGGCAATGACTTTTTAATAGACTTGCCCATTTTGTTTTTCCGTCCTGTTTCCTTGGTGATATAACAATGAGACTAAGGAAGCATCATTAATTTATTTAAGCAGATTTTAATTAGTTTTGCAGCGATGCCACCAATTTGATTTAACCGACATAAATTGTTTGGTCAGTACAGGTAAAGTAACCGCAGAGTCTCTCCGCTGTCAGCTGTCTCACTCATAAGCTATTATTAATATTGAAGTGCACACGCGGCGTATACGTTATGCAGGAATGTCAGCATATGTCGTGCTTTTTGCGATTCACTGTATAAATTTATTACAAATTTAAGAGTTTCTCTCGTGGAGTCTTCAACTGATCAGCTTCATTCACATGTTAAATAACAAAACCTTCAATTTTACAAAATGCTTTTCTGTTTTATCCCAGCTGTTGCACCCATGAATTCACCACTGTTCTTTGTTGTTGTTCTTTCTGTATTCGAAAAGAACTTCTGGCAATATGTTGACACACTTTTACGTAGGCAACATTGCAAATGTTTCTTTTTTTCGTGGTTGCCTTCCTCGTATTGTTTCGGTAGTGCACAAAATGTCGAACAAATGACAACAATGTGAACTCGTGCTGCCAGGACTAAGGCATTTTTTGTTGCTTTGTAGCTGCCGATGCTTGTTAGTATCGTGTGCAGTTACACATACTATTCCATACTATTTTTTATGCCTGTGTCTGTGTGTGTGTGTGTGTGTGCGTGTGTGGGTTAAAAGTTGTATGTTGCGGTTTATTTGCCTTTACCTCGATTCAGATGCCATATTTGCTCTGCACTTTGACATACGCAAATATTTTCCTTTCGCATTTCTACATTGCTTCAGTTACTGAAACCTACTGCATTTCAATTGACATTCTCGCGGGCATTTTTTTCAGTTTGCTTCAGTTTCTTAGACACTGAGATGCAGTGATGCCATTTATGAATGTGTATACAAATCGATATGCATTTTGAGACTTTAAGTCCCCAACTGTGAATTCCTATTCTTTTTTTTTTGTTAGGAGTCGCCATAAATCACTCTGCAACTGCCTTCATATGTATTGTTCCCAAAATTGAATTATCAATTTATTGCATCTTGCCTTCTAACTGTCCTTCCTGTGGAAGATTGTCCAATATTCATGCATTTTCCTGATTGGCCCACACAAAAAAACAAATGCAATTGTTTGCAGCTCATTTAACTTGCATTTTGACTGTGGACTCTCAGCCGAAAAAGCAAAAAGAGGAAAAAAGACACAACTCAACTAACGTGCTGTTTTGTTTTTGTTATGCAAAAATTTTGCTTGGTTTTAATGTATCACAATTGAATTAAAGCTTTATCTAAATGCTGTGAGAGTGTTCTTTGAAAAGAGAAAAGCAAATCAATAGACTTCCTTTTTGTAGTAATGAGTAGACTGTTTCAAAATTAAGTCAATTTTTCAAACATCTAATAAGCATTGTGAAAACATAACTAAAATGTAAATAATACTTTCAGCAACAAGTAAAACCGTTTACTTGACTACAGAGAAAAAAGTAAATAATTATTTTGTGCAATAAATGTAATTATTAAATTTTGATATATTAAAACAATTTTACTGCGCATATAAAAAATCTAAAATAAACACTTCCGCTCAGTTTAATGATTTGCGGGAGGAAAATTGCATTTAAAAATTGTTATATTAAATATTATTGGAAAACTTTTCGAGCTATCGTTGTCCATTAATTCTACCAGTCAAAGGAAAAGTTTTCACATTGGTCAACGACTTATTTCTATTGGCCGAATGCAAATCAATCAATGGCACCCCTAAAATGGAATTCAATGAATGAAAGCGATAAGTTTGAAATTGATTTAGGGTTTTGGCAATTTAAAAAGTCTATCAAATTCTCCGATTCGGTTGCACTTTAAAATAAATCAAGATAAATGCGATAGAGCTACTCGCAATTTCAATTTGACCAATGACCCATCCATTGCCAACTCTTAGAACATATAAATGTATTTTTGTGTGTTTTTTATTTAACTGAATTCTAGCGAGCACAAATATATTTATTCGATAGAAAACATGTTGTCAGTAAAACGATTCACTTGTCGGATACATAATAGAATATAAAACAAATGTAGATGCACTTCAAGGAGCAGCAACTTTGAATTAAGTGAAAAAGACTTTGTGTGGTTTATAACAATTATTCTGAAAGAGTTTCTTTAAACTTTTGTCAACAGTTTAATATACTTCATATAACAGAGGAACCACAACAAGACTTCTACAACACAATTTCCTTTTTGACTTTTTCATTGGGGTCCCAGATCTCGTTCGAATTAATTGGTATTTAATATTTTGAGAAGCAAAAACGATAGTCTATTATTTTTAAATTATTCGTTTGCTACACAATTTAATAGCTCTTGACACGTACTTATTTCAAGCTAAACTTCAACACGACTCGTTGGAAATCATTCTAAAAGTTGGGATGCTAACTCTTTTAGTTTACAACTGCAACTGCAACACAACTGCTGCCACTAAATTGCAATAAACTGCAATACAAAGTCAAATCATGAAAGTCGAGTCACATACGCTAACAATCGACGTGCAACATTGCTACATGTAGCACAAAAATACTTCTGAAATAAACTATTCGAGAGGACACACAACTAAATCAGAGAATCAAACCGAATACAACCAGGCAAATTTCTTGGAGGACCTTTGAGTTTTGTAGTATTGTTACTTTGTTACATAGAGATTTCAGATTTTTGACAGTTTATTTAATAAGTTTTTTTAAGGTTTTTTGGACAGCACATTTATGATGTAATCCAATAATTGGAGTTTTCACAACATGTCTTAATTCATTTGCTGGATTCACATGTATATTTTGTAAATTTTTCAAGCATGTAGACACTTTGCTGAGTGCCTGCCATCTTGCTTGACAAGGCAATAAAAAGAGGAATTCTTTAACAGCTACTTCTTGCGACAACTGGGCAATTTGTTACTGTAACGTGTCGCCAATTGACACCAATTCTTTTCTGTGTATGAGTTTTTGGGCATTTTATATTGCTGAATTTGCCAGAGTGCCAAGTTTGCGGAATACAAAAAAAAACATCCAAATGGCAGCTTGCCAACTTCTCAATGTGTGAGAGCTTGGGCGTTTAAATGAATGTATAATATATGCATTAACATAGTAATTGGCGGCTGTGTATGGCTGCCTTGTCAACTCGAAGCGCAGTCAATCAAAAATAAGCAGGCAAGCAATAGGAAAGCATAACAAAACGGAAGCTTATCTAGCATACAACGTTTTAGTGCTAAAAATTCGATGTGAACAGTCAACAAACTTTTTACATTTGCATGTCGAAAATAAGATGAACACTCTATTGAAAGTCAGGCAACCATGAAAATAATTTCTTCGTCATATCAATATGGGCTCATAAAAGTCAATCACGTAACCGATATATAGAAATGGGCGCCTCGTTATATCGCCTGTTATTTAGCCTCGACAAAAGTCGGAAATTCTGCATACAAAAGTCTTACACATGAACGCCTGCATATCCTGTTGTGTCCATGACTGTAGTCGACAGTTAAACTCCGTTGAATCTTTATCAAGTTCTCGTTATTTATGCCACTTTATGTTTAGCAGTTGCCAGACAACGCCTCAATAGGATTGCCTACATTTGTGGGCAACAACAATTATATGTTAAGGCGAATTTAAATAATATCAGTGATTTTTAACCATTAATGTTTTTTTAATAAATTTCTTTTTATTTACACAAATAAACATATATGTTTGTTTTTGCACTTACAAAATTTGAATAAATGATTGGTAAATAAAAACTAACATATCTATGACTAATTCATTATTACAATTTATTAATTCAATATTGGCAATCGCATAGGAATTACACGTTATATTTCATTTCGGTAGTTGTTATTTTTTTAGATTATCCCTAATTGAATTTGTGCAATTAGTCGAACAATTAATTTCGCAAAAGCATGTACATGCTTTAGAAATATATCTGGCAAATATTTCAATATGCCTCGATTAGCTACAAACATAAAACATAAGTAAGGAAAATTTATACGCAAATTTTTATTGCCAGACATGTTTTTCATGTGCTTTTACTGCCTATAAATTATAAATAAAAGCCGGTTATGCATTATGATTATATGTGTATTTGTTTAAGGCTCTACTTTTTGTTCTGATCTACGAGTAATATTGGATAATGGGTTTTAAGTGCAGGTTCGTTGGGCTTAGATTGTCAATGGCTTTATTCAATTCAATTTCGGGGCACATCTGGCTGCGTCAAGCTTTTTATGATAATTTGTCTGTTTAACTGTCGAAATATAAATGACACATTAGTCAGAATTCATATGATGATATCCAATCAGGAAGAAAGTAAGATGCAAAGTCCAAATATATTCAATATTGTTTGTACTCGTTGGCTTATATGTATTTTGATTATATAATTGATTTTGAAATAGAATGTAATTAAAATCAACGCAAAGTTCACTCGAAACATATTTTTTCTATTGTATATAAAGAATTTGTAAATTCAAAATATAAAAGAAAATGCATGCTGATGAATATAACATATAATATGGATGGCTGACAGCAGACATTTAATATATGATATTTTATGTCTATCTCAGCAAAATCAACAACTGCTCAAAAAAAACATTGGACGAATATGCAAACAGTTTGTGTGTTTAGAAGGCAGAAAAAGACTTAGAAAAAACATCGGATTTGTGCCTGTTTCTTTTTTACACATTTTTTTCATTCTTTTTTCCATTTGATATTTATTGTGTGACAGGTTCAACATGTAGTCCAATCCTTACTGCCCATCTGCCTAACGTACCTTAGTCATCAATTTACTTTGACGTCTTTCAGGTATCTTTCGCCTGACGATTTGCGGTTTGTCAGTGCCATACTAAAACAAATTGGCCTTTGGTCTGACGAATTGTACATAAACGAGTTAATCAATCAGAGATGCTTTGATGCTCTTCGATTTGTATTTCGATTGCATAGATTACAAAACGACTTGAGGTGCTTGAGGGCAAAAGTCAGCTTGGATATCTGGCGCAAATGGTATACGATCAAAAAGTCATTTTTCGAGTACATTCATTTTATTCCATGCATAATTAAATTTCAGTTTAAGTAATTATTATTATAATTCACAAAAGTAGTCAACGAAACTTAATTTTGTGAAAGCAATTAACGAGTAATAACTTATTTAAATTGTTCTACCCTAGAAGAGTATTCTTTGGAAAACTATCTAGCCTTTTCCAGCTAAATGGCAAGTGTTGTAAAATGCTTTCTAGTTGCCGTGACAAAGGTCAAAAGTTAAGTTAAGTGTCGTTTGGTTGGCAGCTGCCGCAATCGCAGCCAAGTCATGTCGTGTGAAATAATGCAACTGACATGATAAAACTACATGAGACTCCTGCGGCTCTCAACACACACACACACACACACACACACACACACACATACACTACCATTGCATACTTGAAGTATTACAGCTATGTGCAATTGTGTCACGGCCGAGAGCACAGGGAGCGTGTAATCCCTGGCACGGATGCGTGTAAAGGTTCCATCCTGTTGCCCTGCTAAGTGGAAATCGCTTAAAACTTAACGGGCGGCACGCGATGAGTGTCGTTCTCTGATTAATATCGGCCAATGGTTCTAAAGTTGACCGTATGCCCAATTTGCCCTTAGCTTGTTCAGTTCCCTCATCATAAGACTAATAACAATTGTTGCATGCAAATGAATATATATGTAATATCTAAGACCAAATCTAAATGCAATTTATGGTTTGATATGATTGCGAAAGCCAAGATAATGGAAAAATCCATTCTCTAACACCCAACCTATGGATATATGGACATTGTGTATGTATTTAGTGTTATAAGCGCACTGCCGTTTTTACTTCACACATCTGGAACAAGAATTTATCTTACGAGATGATGCAGCGACGCCATTACGTATACGCAGCGTTAGCTCAGAGCATTATGCATATGGCACAGCATGTGGGCGACTGTCTTGAGCCCCGAATTGGGTCAACTGCGATGCAGTCATACGTGTCCCTGTGGAATGCGGACGAGGTAAATCTGTAAGATATCCAATAAGTTTGATTGAATACCAGCAGCTCGGACTATTTTAAAATTCATTTCTCTTTTCAACATTTAATGCTGAGTAACTCTTTAATTTTCTCATTTAGTTTAACCTTTGGCATTCGGGATACAGAAATCCTCATACAATGTGTATGTCCAGTATCTACGTGCAGATTTTGCATATTAAGTAGCCGCCAATGGGGCGCATACTCAATGTATGTGGTCTATAAAAACTGGTTCACATGAGGCGAGTGCTAGCTTGTTGAATTTGTCTTCATTCATTGCCGACATCGTCGTCGCAGTGCGAACATGTGAAATTTATGTAAACAAACAACGTTCCATGCCAAATGAGAACCAGAGAAGACAAATGCAATGCAAGTGCAACTGGCATCTACTACTCGTATGCATTTCCTTTTCTTTCGATTGGAGCTGGAGATTGGGGGTTGATTGTTGTTGGTATTCTGATGCGAGTGTTGACAACAAGTTGCTCGTTGAACTTGCTAACACGTACCGACACTCAACACACTTCAGCTGCTCATTAGAAAGGCTTTCTCTTGAAATATATATATATATATATATCAGTGTGCATAGCAAATCAATTGATTTTGCGAATGCGACGCGTCGTGATATAAAGTCTGCAATTGTTTATTTTAAGCGTAAAGCAAACCATATTTTCAATTTGTGCAATTGACATTCCGAATGAAATGTATCTATATAAAACGTGACTTCATCTATGACACCATAGAGTATAGTATCTCAAAGTTCTTTGCATTTGCGTCTGCTTGCGGAAAGTATAAACTTGCAGGTGCGATAAAAACCTCGTCTGAAAGTAATTGAAGTTGCTCCAACACAACAGCTAACATATTGGCGGTGTGTGCACTATTTCTTGTAACCAAAACTATTTTCTTTGACAATCTCTTGGCAAAATGCAACGTGTTGTCAAGACAATGACTCAACTTTGAGCACAACTCACAGATGGCTCAAATGAGCTTCTGCATAAGTTGACAGCCAACAAGAAAGTTGACAACCAAGGTTGGAAGTTGGTTAATTGACAAGCGGTAAGTGGGTGCGTTCTATTAACACACTACTCAACTTATATGAAGCATAAAATGATAAAAAACACACAAACTATTCTTTATAGTTTCCACTAAACAATTAATTATCATTTCGAAATAATATAAGTACAAACTTTGTTTGTGTCAGATGACTATAATTTATATAACAAATGCCATAATTCCAAATAAATCTATTTTAATACCAAAGTTTTCTGTCTTGTTTATGTCATTGCAATGAATGTGAATTCTAGTTTTTCATAGTAATTAGTATTTAGTTGGCTTTGCTGCTTAGGAGAAATGCCGCGAAATTTTGTCATCTGGCAAATTTACACATAAATAATTACAATGCTTCTTAGTAATGTATAATTACTATGCGAAATTCACATTTGTGGTTTCAAGTGATGCAAATGCTTACTGCAATTAGTCGGGTGGAAACCAGCTTACAATAAAATGTGGGTTGGCATTGTGAATGACATTAGGGAAATTACTGTATTCGATTTTCGTCAAAAGCCGAAAGTTGGTCTCTTCCGATTGACTGTCGAGAATGGAATGAGAATGGTATGAAAGTTCACAACTGAATTTTAGAGAAAATACCCCCATTCTATTAACAAAAAACAGCGTTCATCAATCATTTTTGATGGGCTTTTTCATGACATTCGATTAGAGTACTAAAAACCACACTTTGCAGCAAAGTGGAACGGGTAAGTTGAAAGATTGGACCAACCAATTGAATATTTAAACGGCACACAAAAACTGGAGGAAAACGATCTGTGAGGTTTTATGGTGACCATGAAATATGACTACAAATTTGCCTATAAAGAATGAGCGCGTGCTTCTCAAACCGAAATGTAAGTTGATTAAATTAGAAATTTAATGCGAGTGGGACAAAACAAAATTGCAAAGTTTTTACAACTGGTTCGGACAACCTTGAAACTTGATAAATTGTAGCAAAAAAGTAGCAGACAGCCAACAGCTAACAGCTAACAGGCTGCAAAACGCAGCCAAGCAGCAGCCATAAAATGAAGTCTTTAATCATTTGAGTGACACAGACAAGTTTCGACTGGACCGAACTGGAGACATAGCATCCCGCTCTATTTTCAAGTTATCTGTTCCCAGTTTCCAGTTCCCACTTACTTGGAATAACATCAGCAACAACAATGACTGCATAATGTCTAAAGTTTGTGGACGGGTGTGCCATAAACAGAATACAACTCAAGTGAATTTCATTAGGAGCTGCCACTAAACCGCACTAAACACTCCCAGATCCCATCCCTTCGGTAAGCCCCAGTGTCAATCCCGAACCCAATGCCCACAACTCCGGCATAATGAAAGTGGCTGTTTGTTGTTGCTTATGTGAGCGTGTTGCCTCTGTTTAAGTTGGCCGAAGTGTTGGCTCGTAAACCGAAATGTAAACCGAAAAGTTTTGCACGGCAAACGTAAAAACAATTAATTCAAATTAATTTGCAACAAAGTTTTTGCTCGGAACGTCTTTGGGATAAGTCTTTTAATTGATCAAATGCATTGCATAAACAGCAAAAATTTAATTTCGTTTTCAAATACATAAGTATACAACTAAACAAACTAAATTGTTGACAATCAAAAAAAAATTACTATCGCCCGAGCAGGGACTTGAACCCTGGACCCTTGGATTAAAAGTCCAATGCTCTACCGACTGAGCTACCCGGGCACATGAAATCTTGCCGCCAAATATCTTATCAATAATGTCGATTGTATTCCAGAATTTTTAGTCATTAATCATTTCTAGCCGCAAATTCTATTGAAGCGATTTATTTTGTGGCTATGCTTATTGAATTGAAGAAATGTTAAATTTGAGCCCAGAATTTATTCTAGGAATTATTATCGACAAGCGCAGAAGAAGAAGAAGAGATATGCTTACACATATATTTTTAATCAACACGTATTAGTGAACGCAATTACTTTTCAAACAGTTAAATAGTCACTTAAGCTATGATTTTTAAATTTCATATGCTTTCCTTATTCAGCTATGTAGTAAATAATAATGATAACGAGGAGATGTGGCAACTAAAAAATGCTTTGCTTTCATGTTCCTTACACTCACAATTAATGACACATTTCAGTTTTTAAAATATGCAAATCCCGTTGTGTTTCGCATATTTGGTTTAAGCAAATCTTTGAACCTATCGCAGATTTTGCCTTTTTCTGTCTGTCACGAGCTGACAGTTTTATGACAACTTACGACCCCTTGCCGGTTCAAGAAACTGAGAGAAATTGCCCTATCCTGCCCCGACCCTTTGGACCATGTCGTCGAAACAAATAGAAACTTTAAGCCGACGGCGCCATGTGTTTATGTTTTGTGATTTGGATACGTGTAGCTAACAGAGCCAAGAGCCGACCTCGCCCTTTGGGCAGTGGTCAGTGCTCTGACCTGTTTCTGTGTCTGGGTTATCCTGTTATTTTACTAGAGAGGACCGTCAGCTATTTATGCAAATGACAAGCCAGCACACGCGGATACGCTTTGGATCAGAGGTGAGCATACGGTTTAGTCAGCTTTAAAGTTCTACTGCATTTTGCATTTAGATTGAAATAAAAATTAAAAAATAGAAAGGAATTAATAGACAAAGGGAGAGAAAAAGAGATCATAATAAAATCAAATGCAATACACGTTCTCAATTCGCATCACAAAGCTTCAACCAGCTATAGAGCTAAAAAACTGACTAACCGACTGACCAACTGGCTGAATGCCATGGCACACAATTTCAATTAATTTGCAAAAAGTGATATGCACTTTTCCCTACAATACTGGATACCAAGGACCAAGGATTTCGAATTTGCATATGGAAATTTCCGACTTACCAAATTTGTACAAAACAAAACAAAAATGTGAGCATGTTTCGTGAAAATTGCCAAATTGGGAGACTGAAATTTTTAAACTAATTTAATTTTGTAAAATCCATTACATAAAAGACGAATTGACAGAATTTTCTCATTGATTTAAACTGGGTTTGAGTCTGTTAAATTAAGTTCTACTTGACTCTCTGCGAGTTATAAATTATAGCTTCTAACTTATCGATTGGATAGTTAATTAACTTCCTTTACTTGTGCAGATTACATGCAAAATTTGCATTAATTTCGGTGACAATTGCTCTAAAATTATATTCGCAAATTGCATGCGACTTTTGAAAGCACACAATTTGGCTCAAAGGAAACGATGCTGTGTAATTCGCACTCTTCCGTTGTCGTCCACATAATTAATTTTTTTTTTTTTTTTTTTGGTAATTTGCACTTATTTTCGACTTGTCCCTGCACATGCTTACTGTAAATATTACTTTTGGAGTGTGCGACATATCCACACATGCACACGTTCTCAAGGGCATCATTAGCTTCATGAGTCTGGTATTACGATTATTGTCAAACGCCCGGGCCAAAAAGTTTATCTACACTGTCCAACTAAGTTTGGCATGGAACTCACACCAGGTTTCCTTCACAAATATACATTGTACAATGAACATGTATATTCCATGTGTGTGATTTTGTTTGTTTTCCCATATCCACCGCATAACATACCATACATGGTTGACGTTGTCCAAATATACTATGTAATTCGTTTTTAGTTTTCTTTGTTATTTGATCACTAGCCGCTGAATAAAAAATTTTGTGTTGATTGTCTAGTTTTTGTTGTACTGAGAATTGGGAACTGAGCACATTTCACAGAGAATGCATTGTGCCACAGAAAAGCACATACAAAAACCCGCAGGTAATATTTTAACTATGTATATATGTACATAGTGCAATTGTATGAGGGTTGTACAATTTGTTTCACAAATTGTTAAATAGTTACAGAATCTGATCAAATAAACTTTTAATAACTGCTTGTTTATTTATTGTTTTTGTTAGAGTTTTTACTCTCTATTATCTGATTAGAATAAAATCAAGGTAAAAAAAAATAGTAACAATATTAATTTCCAACTCATTAGGGGCAATTTTTATTATGAGCGTTTTCCATGTGTAAAAATAAATTGAACATAGTTTTGAAAGCTTTGTCCTTATATTTAATAATATTTAATCTTTAAATGAAATTGTACTCTAGGAGCTGCGTTAAATAAGAGGAGAAAATAAATCAATAAAAATTAATAATGATTTTTAGCTCGATACCCAAAAAATGGGTATAGAGCCTATTAGATTCGTGTCGATTATGGTACAGAATTTTGAACACATATATCTCCGCAACTATAAAAGTAAGAGCAACCAAATTTGGTGACAGTACTCCTAGGATGTTGATCTATACTAAGTTTGTATTTAAATTTCACCCCGCCCACGTCCGCCCACGTAAATGATATAAAATCTAATAACAAGAGCACTATTAAAGCTACAGCATTGACACTTGGCACACAGGATGGGGGGACGAGTCCTGAGGTGTGCTGAAAATTTCATTGAGATCGGTTTATAAACAGGGAAGTAGTTTGAGAAAATATGATATATGGAGAAAATATAATCACCTGGATCTCAGAGACTATAAGAGATAGAGATTTCAAATTTGGTGACAATACTGCTATGTTGCGCACGCAGATCAAGTTTATTTTAGAATTTTGCCACGCCCCCTAATTATCCTGTAATCGACAAAAAACTAAAATATCCAAATACAAGGCCAATTTAATAGGTACAGATGTCAAAATCTGCACACACACTAAACACAATTTTGATAATGCATCCTGAAAACTTCATTGCAATCGGATAACAAATACAGAAGATATTAAATCAAAACTTCACATTTCTCATGCCTACGTGCAGTGGCCAGATTTTGGTACAAAACTGGCAGCAATGCATGCGATTTGTGGGTACATTGGACTCGGGATCAAAACAACTCTTTGTTTTGAACCAAATTATTTATTATTATTATTATTTTTATTTTTTTTTTCATTGCATTAAATTAATTACATATTAATTAGTAATTACATACTTTTTAAATGAATACTTTACATACTTAATCAATAATTTTATGGGATGCACATTTTGCAATCAGTACCATGAATTAGCAGCAAAACGAATTTGGTTCTATAAATAGCTTTATTTGCACATGTATGTATGTGTGTATGTAGGGCTTCTCTTCTAACGAGCGAGACAGAATTGAAACAAAAGAAACGTGCAAAACGTACAACGAAAAAAAATGATATACATTGATATTGCCACATGCAAATATAATGCTCCGATGGCTCTGATGATAGAGTCGTGTATTTTGAGTCGATGAGTCGAGAGTTCGAATCCCGTTTCAATCTTGCCCATGTGCAACTTTTTTTTTTTTTTTTTGTCAACTATTTCCTTTTTTTTTGTCAACTATTTTCTTTATTACAATTTGTACTTTTTTAACAACTTGTATTTTCTTTGATTTTGTGAAAAGAGTAGCTAAATATATATATATAATATAATCTGTATTTTATTATTCACGTATTGTATTATAGTTAGTATTAATACCAGTTCTGTCACAGACTAGCACCCCTAACTGTAGGCTATAGGATAGCATATAGTCTGTAGCATTTTATGTTGACCATATTTTACTGAAATTGAATTAATCGGTTGTGAACGTTTGGGTATCGAGCAAGTTACTGTCGAGTGCGCTCGACTGTAGACATACCACACCTCATCGCGAGCGAAGCGAGCCGGGGGTAGGCGAGCGAAGCGAGCAGGGGGCGGAGCCCCCTTGTTAATATAATAATAGAAATAAATTGAAGTTCTGGTTGTTTCGACATGATACGTTTCATGCTTAAATTGAGCAATGAGTTGAGCAATGAGTTTGTTACAAGTGTAATCTTCAATGACAAATCATATCGTAATTCAGTGAAGTTTGTCGAAATGCCAAATCAAACAAAGAACACTTAACCACACCCACATACATAGATTCGCATTACACTCAGCTTGCAGTTATTTATAGCATACTTTTATGTGTGCCAATGAATTCATAGACAGCTTCGTGCAGTTAGAAAACCTCACACGGAAATCGAGTGAAATGCTCAAGGGTCAGATAGAAACGTTGTCTGTCAATGCTCGAATTCTGTTTAGTGTCCAGGTTCAGGTTCAGGTTCAGGTTAATGTTCATGTCTGTATTTGCTTGGCTGCGTCCCTCCGTTCATGGTTTTACTGGCTGCTGGCTGCTCAACGTAATTATGCTGTCAACAAAAAGCACATCACGGACAACGGATGGACAACTGGCAGTCGATGGTCCGCAGTCCACAAATTGCAGTCGACAGTTGAGCTGTCTTACAGGCTCCGTCTCAAGTCATCATCAGCTGCTTGTCGTTCTCAACAGTTCTTGTTCTTGACAACGACGTGCAAAAGTATTTAACGCCATGCACGTCCTCGTTGTTGACTGCCTACTTGTCTGTCTGTCTGTCTGTCTGTCTGTCAGTTCTGACTCTCCATCTGTCCCTCTGTTTATCGGTCTTTGAGACTGTCGCTCTGGTACGCCTTGAGTAAATATTTATTTAATGCTTATTGGCACGCACTTTACTCAGGCAACCTGCTTAATTGTGCGTTAAGCATTTAACTTTTTTTCACTTTTTTTATTCAATTTGCAGTTGACAAGTAGAAAGTTAAAATGTGTAATGGCAAAATAATTGTTAAGGTGGGTCAAATTATCCTTAGTATTCAAATTGATGAGTTTTCAATAGAGACAATTTATATTACAAAGACAAAAAACTATGGTATACTTTTCTATTTTTTTGTTTTTACTTAACTATTCATTAAAGTTTCAATTAGTATTATATTATATGCATCCGTATTTTGAAGTATACGTGTATAAGTATAAAAAAGAACAACGCCCGAGCAGGGATTTGAACCCTGGACCCTTGGATTAAAAGTCCAATGCTCTACCGACTGAGCCACCCGGGCACATAATGTATTTCAACTACGTTATTAAAATAATACATTTGTTTTCTACTGTTTTCGATAAATTCGAAGTCGGTAACTTGTTATTTTTCTTAAAATTTAATTGCTTTCTTGAATCTTAATCGGTTATTTTAATAACGTGCAGATAACTATAGTATCCATTTATTCAATTTCTAAAATGAATTCCAAAAACCGAATACCTGTATCAATAGGCTGAAGGATTAATTTGAAACACAATAATCCCCTTCCACTACTAGATCGCTTTTGAAATGTGTAGGGCAATGTAACATTTGCCCTTAAATGTAAAAATTATGTCTCTTAGGCTATATTCTTTAGACAGTAACCATATCACTACCAATTCATATCTTAAAGAAAAAAAGTTATCGCCCGAGCAGGGACTTGAACCCTGGACCCTTGGATTAAAAGTCCAATGCTCTACCGACTGAGCTACCCGGGCTCGTAAGGTGTTTCAACTACGTAATGAAATGCTTTATTTATTTTTATTATAAAATATAAAAAATAAATATCATCAGGATATTGATATGCAGCCATTAAAATCAAATTTAATGATATAATAAGCAAAGGAGGTTTTGTTAGATTTTAATGAGTTGCTATAAAGATATTTAATGTTGAAAACTGCATATTCAAGTTTTGGCCACGAGAATTGCAGTTCATGGAATTTCATTTATGATGATGAGCAAATCCCCATAACTTGGTCATGTGGGACTATGCACTTTCAACAACTCTCAGCAAAAACAGACTCATTTGATTTATATAACCGAGAACTACGCAAGTGTCCTTCCTGACGTCGGCGACAAAATTACATATTTCTTATGCCTGCTGTTTACAAGCTGGCATAAAAGTTTCCGGTCCAGAATGATGAATGGGTCGCACGCATACTGCCCTTATCCCAATCTCATCAATTATGCTTATGTTTATCTTTAGCTGGGTTGTTGAAGTTAACTGCGTTAAAGTTTCATATCACAACATTAAACAATGTGGGGTTGGAGAAATAAGCTGCGTATACGTAATGTACATCGACGAAACAGAATAATTGGGAGCGGGGAGAATGTTGTTGCATTTTAATGCAAAATACCGCAGGTAAATGTAGTACATATGTTCATATGTTTTCGGTGTAGTTCCAGTCATGTGAGCGATTGTATTCTTATTATATACAATAGCATGGTTTGTTTTGAAGAAAGCAAGGCGTTTGATAAACAGAGTTTGTTAACAGAGCTCTGCTAAGTGAACTCTGTTAAAATATCCCAAAACAAAGGCTAACAGAACCACGACCGCTGAGGCTGCTGTTCGTTTTATCTAATAGATACACGACAGTATGAAACGCGACTTGAATGCGAAAGGTTCTACAGATGGTTAGGATACCGTTTAGCTACAAAAGTAATGCTATTGAAAATAAATATAAATTTCGAATACGAAAGATTTAAACGAACTTGTGCAAAAGTTTGTGATTCCAAACGTACAATTAATCTTAAGAAAAATTAATTCAATAAAATACAATTTGTGTAATATAATAAGAATCTACACCAAACAAAATTCAAAATAAAGTTGACCTCAGAAAATAAATAAACTTCGCGATAAATCTACATGTGATTATAAGTTATACTATAAAAAATTGAGCATTACTTTCCCTAATGTAGAGTGTAATAATTTTTTGTATAATTTAAATGAAATTACGTTCTATAAAAAGATTAAAGCTGATATTTATGTGTCTAATAATTTTGAATTAATTATGTGCCAGCAAAAATAAACGAAGTGAAAAAGGAGCAAAAAGTCTTTGTTAATTTCAAATAAATGGTGTAAGTTCTATTAATATTAAAAGTTCCAAGCTTATAATACTGTGTGCCTGAATCATTTGAATTTTCATTGAGCTCAATGAAATTATCATAATGAGTGCAAATAAATCAAATGAAATATACAGACACATTTATTTTACAACTTGTGTTACCGAACAATAGATTCGGCCCGAAGAGCCCACAATTTTCTCACCCAATTTCTCACCGATGCCCTAAAAGGCAGGCAAAATAAATTCAAATCTATTAATTTCGGCATCCAGTTGTAAGCGTTGGCGTTGCACCAAACCATTTCCCTGTGGAATGCTAAGAAAAATGCAACACAACTGATTTATGGAGGTTTCAGCACAATGCCAGTTGGGAAATCACAAGTAAAAGCGGCCAAGAATATTTGATGGGTTGTACTACGGCCTTTGTTCTTCAATCTGCTTAAGAAATAAGTCTCTCTTGTTGCCGAATGACAAATTCGAATTCATATAAAATCCATAAATAATTGTTTTAAAACAAACAATTTCATTTGTATGAAGTCTATTCTGTTTGTGAAGTAGAATTGGTTGATGAATTTGTAGGTCACCCGGAATTCTTAAGAACTTTAGAAGCTGTTCGGCGACCCTCTTCAAATTATAAAGCATACTTTCTGCTTCTTCGCTGGCTCATTAAGTGTGCTTTTGTCAATAGAAAGCAAGTAAAATGCTGATTTTGTCTAGAAAGCTTTTTGGGTTAACGAGCCTACTCTGGAAACTTGCTCATACTCATACTCATACACCCTGCGGACGTATTGTCAGTTCTAATGAGTTGTCACGAGCAAGTCACTAAAATTTATTACCAGCCATTTTCGCCATACTGTAAGGCCAGTCATTCCACATCACTGAATATCCCACTGCATTTTGGCCATTTTTCACCGGGTTCAGCAATTTTTTTTTGTAGCTCTTTAGTTATCAGCTAGTAGTCGGTTACGGCAGTCACCCTTTGGATTGACATCCCATTAGTTTTGGGCCATTGGGCAGTTCACATTCGTTCAGCGAAAAACATCAACGGGCACTAAAACCAAAATCCCAATAAGGTAGCCAAAATCTAGCTTGAAAATACTTACTTGCTCTTTTGACCTTTTCACACACCCACACACGCAAACACACACTCCTGCGATAGTAAGTATGCTGGCTAAGAGTCGACTTCAAATTTTCCCAGGCCTAAAGCATAATTAAAGCGAAAAGGTAAAAGTCTTGTTAATGACTTTCAACTCGCTGTGGTCCACACTTTACAAGATTCAGCCTCAACTTGACTTAAAACGAGCATCATTTCAGCTGGCTATGAGAGTGTTTCTGGGCGTATGTGAGTGTGTGTTTGAGTGGGTGGGCAAAGTTTCGAGCATGACCAGCAACTAATGTAGGTGTAAATAGCTGTGAAAATGAGTTTAAAGTGCTTGCCTCTGCTCGGCCTGACCAAGCTCGGGTCAGAGTCGAGAAGCATTTCAAATACTGCTGCATACTTTTAATTGCACCCAAAAATGTGTGTGAAAATATTTTAAGGATCTTTTACAACTTGAAAAGTTGAACTTTCTCTTAGCTACAAACGAATTGTAATTGGGGCTGAATATTTAAATAATAATCTTACTTAATTAAATTTTTTTGTGAAAATTTTATAAATTAAGCTATACTCATTTTGAAACGAATTTGTAATTTATTTAAATTTTATTTTCTTAAATTTTGTATTTGACATATTTATTTAATAAAATATGTTACTAAAAACTCTTATTTAAAACAAAAGAGTCTCTCAATGAAATTTAATTGCAGTTAGACAAAGTGATTAAAGATGCGAATATCGTGAGCTACATTTAGAGCCCATTGAAGCAAAAGATAAAATGAAGAAGAGAAAATGTTAAAGTCGTTAGTGTTAACTGACGCAAATAACTTGTGGATGTTAGCTTGTGAATTTTGCCCTTTTATTACCAACTTTCACTTAATTAACTTGCTTTTCACTAGTTCTTTGCCATTTCGTTCATACTTATGTTCAATTTATATTTGGCTTAAAGCATATCTGAAAGTCCTTGGTTACTGGCCATAAGGTCTTTTTGTGTTTAATGACAAGATAAAATATCATAAAGAAAAAAGGTTTGCTTGCTCATATGGCTGTTAAATTTAAAGATATTCTTAGTACGACCAATAAGCTTGGGTATTATTCAGATTGTGTATGTGGTTTAAATCGATTTCGAAGTCATTTCGCCAACAATATCTGTGTCGAAAGTAATCAAGTACTTATATAAATTGGGACAGAAAAAATCCCAAATTTAATTTGGATCATAGTTGTTCAATGAGGCGTGATTCTTATTACAGTAATACTTGGTCACACTTTCTGCATTTTTTGGGCTTAACTGATGCGAAGCGGCGTGGGCCATCAGGAATTGAATTATGGCAGTCCATCGCCTTAATTAAATTCTCTATGCGAGTGCAAAAGATTAACAACAATGAAAGTGTTTGAATGCAAATGATGCCCAAGGCGCGCGTTTTGTTTGCTACGCAAATAAATAAATATTTTACGGTAAATGTAAGCAAAATGGCGAAACCGCCCCCACTGAGGTTTGCCATTGCTTGGTCTTGGCTTGGGTCTTGGGACCTGCGGGCAACCTTTGAGACCGGAAACGGAAGCGCACATTTGGCCGATGCCAGCATGCGAATGCCGCAGTTAGTTTATCCGCCCTGACGACCTTCCATAGCCATTAATATTTATTATGGCATCCGTTTTTATGGCACTTTAAAGCTGCCCGCCGTTGGCATTAAACGGCAACTTGTGTCAGATTAAGGCGCCATGCGGCATCCATATTTTAATGAGGTGAAAATCTGCCTTCCATGCAGCAGTCACTAGTACGGTATACTTTTTCGAAATGAGAAATAAGTAAAGCATCAATTCAAATGCATTAAATGCATATATGCATTTTGCTGTTGGATCACACAATATGTAAGTTAATTATTAATTTAATTTGTATATTCCCAGACTAATTGAATATTTAATAATTTAACAGTGTGACTTTAACACTTTTGTATTTAAGGGTATAAAATTAAATTTCAGTAGTGCTTTTCATAAGTTATCACATGGGTCTTTATTAAATTAATATGATATTTGTTTGAAGTTGACAACTTAACAGAGAAAAGAACAAGAGATGACTGATTAAAATTATATTAACATTCTTGTTGAAAAATACTCAAGTAAGTTATTACAAATTAAAATGTATATCATACAAGGCTTAATTTTAATCTTAATAATTTTTGTAACTGATTTAACCCGAATCGTCCTGAGCAACATTTTTTCGAATTTCTTAATGAAAATTTCAGGACTGATAAATTTGAGTTCGCTGAATCCGAAAAACACATTCATTTTGTTCGTCCTTGTCAGGATAATCGACAGGACAATTTTTTCGGCTGTTACCATATGGTAACGCTGGGAAGTACAGGGTACAGGTTTTCAAAATGCTACAAAATACAAATGTTTGAGAAAAAGTCTAATAAACACAACTTAATCCAACAGGGGGGCTCTTCCTTGATTTATAGGACAAAATTTGGGTCAAATCGGTGCAGTATAACGTATATATAACACAACTGTCATAGGACCAATCGGGGTCAAATTCACCTTTAGTATGAAAAACTTTTTTCTATTCTGAGATATCTCAACCAAACTCTTAGAATATGTGACTTATATGTTGCTACACATCCTGACCAAATTTGGTTCAAATCGGACCACTATATCATATAGCTGCCATAGGAGCAATCATATTTTATGAACAAAACAGTGCGAAACGCGAATAAAATGTATGGAAAAAACCTGTACCCTGTACTTCCCAGCGTTACCATATGGTAACACGAAAATTAAAAGCGTAAATTAACTTTAAAAAAGTGTTTTTTATTTAAAATTTGTTTCATAATTAAAAAGAGCACTCTTTTACCTTTGTAATGATGGTTGCATTTCATATAGTTCAGTACTAAAATTAGTTAAACGATTTAAATTTACTTGCGACGAATTGCCAAATGCCGTTTTTCTGCACTGCAGAATATAATGAGCAACTTAAAGCGCATTTTTCGATCAGCTAACTTCAAGAGATTGTTTCAATCAACTTTTTATCAGTTAGAGATAACAATTTACTCTTAGAATATCTTATAAAAGTTAATCTAACGTTAATATGTTGTCTAAAAATTAAGTTTTAGTAAATGCCTATTGCTTGTTACCATATGGTAACGCTGGGAAGATTCGGGTTAAAATTAAAATGAATTTTTAAGTTGAAGAACTTCTTTCTTAGTTTTCGAGTACTTGTCCGAATAACTGAATTTTAAACAAGCTACTTTGGCAAACACTTTTTCCTCTAGTGGGCACTGTCAGAATTTCCACTCAGAGAAGTACACTCAAAATATGCTCAAAATTATACAATTAGACTTAATAATTTTCCTTACAAATGTAGCGGAAATATGAACTTACTGACAAGTGCTCTAGTAAGACGGCAGACAGAGTTGCCAGTTCAAGTGCTAAAAAATTCATCCACAGACGAGGACAAGGCTTAAACTTTGTTTAAACCTCCTGAAACACATCTGACTGTCAAGTTTCGCCATCTACTTAGCTGCATTTGCATTTCTGTGTAATTGAATTGGCTGACTTTTGTTTTCGGTGGGCGTGGTTTCACTTTTGGTGTCCCTTTTAAGCCTGACATCGTTGCATGTTAATGTTTTATCTGTCTAGAGCTTGGAGTTTTCTAAAAGTCTTCATTATTTTCTTTGTTTAAACTTGTAGAAAAATAATCAATATTTTTGCTTATTAATATTACAAATCAATTAAATAGCTATATTTCTAAAAGTGCGAAGTTAATCCCGAAAATCAATTTTAACTGAAACTGGATTTCAATTAATCTATATAACAATCTTTTGGCTTATAGACCTAAGAATATTATTGCTGATTTATGGAGCTCACGCGCGATAAAAATGGTTGGAGAACGAACTCAAGGACAGGAAATTATTCAAGTTTATGCTGTATTATGCATATTTATAAGCAAATCCTTACATATATTAGGCAGGTCATAAATAGCTCATCCGCTAAGCCACAGCTCCGAAGTGGAAGAACCGAAAGTGCTTCTCAAGTGGATCTCATATTTGTTTTGTACTTGCGTGTTTGTTTGCCAAGAAGAGCTTGAAAAATGACTGAGTTTGTTATTCGAATTACACTTGATAGACTTGAATAATGTGCTTAATTATACCACAAGCGAATGGTATGCATGTGGCATGCCAAACGAATCTCATGAAGATTACCAATCAGTCTGAGTGAAAGGTCATAGGTCGGTCACATGTATTTGTTATCAACCTACTCTTAAACTGACAGCAAAATTGATAACTGGATTGTGGGAAATGATGATTACAAGGCAAAGTCTTTAGAGAAACGGAAAATTTGAGAAAATGGAATTTAAGGCAAAGCAACGCAAAATGAAACCACCACACTGTTGGTAAAATGAATTTCCAGAGTTGAAATTACAGTCTCTCCCTTTTAATTGAGATGCAAATGCAAAATGTAGCCGAATACAAGATACGGTAAATATCTCCAACCAATTTTGCAGATGAATTTACCGAAAGACAGCATCAAGTAAGTGTTCTTGCCGAGCTTTATATACTTAGAAATAAAAGCCACAGGTGGGTTGACGCTTTCAGCGACTATCTAGCAAAATGTCATGGGACCTCTGAGTGCTTATCACCTTAACATAATCAGCAACAGCAGCAACAACAACAAAAGCAATAAGTACAAAAAGCAGAACCACAAGAATGTTGGCAGTCAGACAGTCTGGCATTCAGTTGGTAAACTTTGCTTTTGCTTTCTAATTTATTATTACAAGCTCTCTGGCAAGCTGAGTAAAGAGCATATCAGCAATTACAGGAACTGGCACGTACATACATACGAGCCGCCCAATTTCAAGCACAATCAACTTTAGCCTCCATTTGAAGTCGTGAAGCCAAACCAAACAACAAATAGCGACGACAAACCAGTCCAAGACGACGATGATGACGATGACGACACACAAGACAAATAAAAATGACACCCGCGTGTGTAATCCACCATTCCAGTCCCTGAACTGAGGGATACATATACTTAGTATATAGCAGGGAAGCATCTCTCTTCTGTAAAGAAAAACGGGAACAGGGAAGAGGGCATATTACTGCTATCAGCAGCACGCATCATTTGCCAGGCATACGTACAAGTGACAACATTAAATAATCCATTTAATGTGGCGTGTATATCATTTAAATGTTATCAGAGCCAATCTATGCTCTACTATCGAGGCCAACAGTGTCTTCTTTCTTCTCAGGCGCAACGCAAAATCAATAAGTGCCAACAAGAAATTTGTGAACATCTCTTAAACAAAGTATGGCAAACACACTTAACTGCCAGACAGACAAACTCAACACGTGGAGACTGTTGTCAATTTATCCCAAGTCTCTGCTCCTGGCAGACGGTCGCAAATTAAAATAAATAAAAGAATTACCTAAGACTTGAATTTTGATGTTCGCTCACTTAGAATCACAAATAATTCTTGTTGTCTTTTTAAAGTACATTTAAGATGAAGAAGCACACTAAACAAAAATGTAATATTACGTATACGTACTACTTGAAATGATTATTTTATAAATACTTTCTTATGCTCAAATGACTTTGTATATTTATAAATCCTATTTTATGTGTATTTTTATTACAAATATTTTTCATATATTTTGTTATAGCAGAACTTTCAATAGAATAAAATCAAATAAAAGAATTTATACATTTTGTTGAAATATATTGTTATGCCACTGAACGTTGTCAGTATCAATTTGCCAAGCAATCCTTCAGTCTCAGTCCATGTGGTTCTGTGGGTGTCGGTAGACCTCATGTGTCTGATGGTGTATGTGTGTGTGTGTGTGTGTTTGGCATAATATCATGTACAGATTGCCCAACTGTTTGCTCGGTTTGCTTTCCTACGTCTTTTCTGACACTAATTGCCAGGCGCGACCTTCGCTTTTTGTTTTCTGAAGTTCAGGGAATGTTTGTTTATTTATTTAGCACCAACATTGAAGCTCACTTCAATGAGTATATCATTTGCATGTAGGCATTCACTTTACCCATCAACGACATCGACAGACTCAAAAGTGTTTGCTTCTTCCTGTCAGACCTGAAGACTGCTGTGTAAAGTAATTTCCGTAATGAGTTCCTTGCGCTCTTTGCGCACTCTGCATCCTCTTCAAAGTGTTTGAAATTTCAATTGAGTTCGTGCCTGAGCAAAAAGCAATCATATGACATGTTCATATGTCAAGTTGAGAAAACGTAAATTGCTTTTGAGCGTGGCGGTGCTTTTCAAATACCACTTAAAGACTAAACGGGTATTTAAGTTTTATATATGAAGGAAATTAGTATGTATGTAGTTAGTATGTATACACAAAAACACACTTTTTACCTTCCCAAAGTGGTTATTAGTAAAGTAAATGCTACTGATGTTAATGTCTCTTATTTGCAAATTGCGGAAAGGGTAATTGAAGTAATATTCAAGAGTCATAAGAAGAATGTAAGCAATGGGTAATGGCCTTTTAAGTCCGGAATTAAATCTTTTTTTTACAGTCGTATATTTACTTTAATTCCATTCCCCTGAGTCCTTTCTAAAAGTATTCAGTCTGTAGACTGTTAAAGGGTATACCACAGTTGAATGTTGACAAGGAATCATACAAGCTCATTTCCCAGTTGTTGTTGTTGTTGTTGTTTGGCTTTGTCTGTTCATGTAACGCGATTAATTTTGATTAATTTCTTCTCTTTTTCTGTTACACCCACTTTACTGAGTCCTTTGAGTCCATTTTTGCGAAATCTTTTCTTAGATTTTTTTGGTTAATTCATTTATAAAATCTTAATGACTTAAAAATGATTGTTGCTTACTTTGTGCCATATTTGATGTTTATAAACAAATCAATCATAAGAATTTGTTACTGCTCTACTTAATGGAACGATTGAGGATAATGAAATCAGCTTGTTGTACCAAAAACAACAATTTAATTAGCAAAATATGCGCACTTAAGCACTAAATAAACGCTTTGACACAGCGTCAATTATCAAAGTGCGCCAGTAGATAACAGTATTCTTGTAGTCCACCCCTCTCTTCCCCGCCCCCTCTCAATGACTTAATTACTTAATTTATGCCTGAAGCGACTTCGCCCTAGGCGTTCAGTTCCCGTCTCAGTCGAGGCTCAGTTCTTGCCGTTCTCGCAAAATTGGATTAATTTGTTTACTACGCAGCAGAGTGGAGGCATGCCTCTGATCCCAAAATGCCGGCAGTGCCAATTTTGGGGGGTCTTATGGCCTGCAGACAGCCTCCGTGGCTTATTTTTGGCAACACTTGTGAAAATACTAATAGACATTAAATTTACAATTTGGATCATGATTCACACAAAGAAGCTCTTGGGAAATATATCTTTAATAACAATGAATATTAGTTTTATAGAATAACTTGTAATAAGTATTTAAACATGTTATCAGCTTAAGTGGTCCAATTCACAAGTATTTCAAACATATGGTTAGTAAAGACTTAAAAGTTTCTAAGCCGCATCATGTCCACTGCTGACATAAGTAGAGCAAATTGATCTATTAAATTCAAATAAGAAACCACTTAATTCACTACTCTGCTGTCATACACTAGAAACTTTCATTAACATGGCGAAACTTTGAAAGTATCTTAACCACATACACCTGTCTCCCTCTAAATATTCCTGTCCCAGATTCTCCCTTTCTGTCTAGCAGACTTCATAGCAGACATTTTCATTATTTCTATGCAATGAAAATTGAGTTTCACTTTCGAGCAGTTGCTCCCTCACCTATGGCTCTTCTAATTTTTGCTTTTGGCACATTTTCCTTTGGGATTTTCGCTTAGGTCCCGGGAATGTTCTTGTTTCACATTGAACGCCGCTAATTAAAACTTTTTGCACAACTTTTTGGAAGGTTGTGTCGCCATTTTTTGTCACCGAAACGCGCTTAAATTTTATCCCAATTCGTCCTTTAAATTTGCCCAAGCGGAAGGAAAACAAAGTAAGGGCAGGCAAATAAATACTTAAACTTTTTAATTGACAAAACAATAAAATGATAATAAATGAAATTAAATGACAAAAAAAAAAATAAATTTGCGAAAAGTTTGCGGAAAGGAAAAGTTTTTGCATTGCATAAATTACATTCTGTGCCATCTGAAAGGTTTTTCTTTGCGGTAACAACTTGAATTACGTATTACAATAAACAGAAATATATATGTAATTTAATTTTCTTATAAATTATATGCCAAATTGAACATGTAATTGTTGCAATAAAGCAGATTACATCTTTCCACATGATTAAATTAATTCTGATTGAGGCCAAAATAATAAATAAAGAAGGACTTTTCACTATTATAAAAATGATTTAACATGTCATCAAAAAAGATTTTGCAGCCTAGCTGTTTGAGCTTAAGCTGCCCATTAATTACCAATCAGTCTGTCATCTATTAGTCGGAGCAAATCATTTTATATAAAAAGATTATTCTGCATTATATATTGGGTAATGTGCTGTGCTTGACACGCATTGAAATTCTGAAAATTTAATAATTGAAATATTTTTCATTCAAACCAAGCTTTCCTCTGTAACTGATTTATACTTTCAATTATAATTTACAATATACAGTGTCCTTATCACGCCTCCCATTCCGTCCACATATTTGAAAATGACAAATAACCGCACTATTGAAATAATTAATATCAATTTGATTACTGTGAACCACAGTTAGGACAACCAAAACCACAATAACTAGAGCAAATTGATGAAAATAAAAATTGTTTTATGCGCAGTGCATATTCATTAGAGATAATCATGCATTAAGTGGTCATTGCGCCGACGAGAGGCTCTCCATGCCGACCTATTCCCAGGTCACGTCCCACGCGTTACGCTGCGTATGCGTCATATGAAATGACCAAAGGGGCAAACCTTTTTTATTTATGTCGGCTGGGCGTCGGTCCATGACTTTCAAAAAAGTGTCTGGGATGAGTTGTGTGGCTTATAAATATATAAATATTCCAATAATTGAGCGGCGTCTAAATGAGTTTGGACCGTGTGCTGGTTATAATGATGTTTTTGCTGCTTGTTTTATGCCCCAACGCAGCTTTTAATGGAACTGACGCATTAATTTTGCATTTACTGCAGCATTTTTTTACAGCGATGTGGCTTCAGGACCACCGAGTTTTGGTCCTTTTTTGTGCTCAATGAACTTTTTGCATAATTTACCCATAAAAAAACATGGCCAAAACTGTTATGACTACATTACCTGGCTGTACCCATGTGTATCTTCTCATGCTTTCTACCTTATCACATTAAAAGCTTTGCAGCCCAAAAGTATGCAGCACATTATTTTACAGTTCAAGCTAAAGGGATTCCCATCGCAGTGTATATCGATATGTTCTGCTCGATTTACTTCATTATCCTCACAATTTGTAGCAGCTTGCAAAGGGGAATTGAATATATAAAGAACTTATTTGACTTAGTTAATATTGGCTTTAATGAGTCAAGGGTCGGATGTAATTACTACAAGTAAATCAGCAAATATTTATAGATAATTAATATAGAACAATCTCAAATTTATGAACAATTGCCTAGTTGTTTTGTACCAATATGGTGACTGCAGACTTTGTGGTATATTAACAAGAGTTGAGATTAAACGGGTTAGCAAACAGCAGCATCTCGATAAGGACAATGTATTATTATTTCCATGTTGGTTATGGCAGACTCAAAGCACTCCTTTGACAGCCATTTACGCTTGAGTGACAACAGCTTCTGGCTGTTGGGCATTGTTCGCCATATGCTAGATTGTGACATAAATCATGTGAGAGAATGCCGTCAATAGTCCTGTTCGGACAATGGCGAAACAGCTGTCAATAGTTTGACTTGCGGCTGACGCATAACACAACGAAAATTGATAAGTTTAATTAAATTTACACGGACGATAAGCAAAATCCTTAATATGGGAGGCTGCCTCCAACATACTGACAGAATGACAGACTGACAGCGTTTCATTAGTTCCATTTGTTGGCAGCAGGCGAAGTGGCAACATTTCATTAGTCGGCAACGCTGGATGAAATTTATGTGCACGTCCTGACGATTTACAGGCCACATGCCGTTTGACACCCACACACATACGTCCTTGCCCGCCATTTTGGGCGACCTTCCCAATATCGTTTCAATAAAAAGAATATTAGCAAAAACAAACCAAAAAAATGAGCAACAAACTGGGAACATCCAGCCAGCTTCTATTTGCGTTTCCTGTGTGGGTGCAAAATAAACAAATAATGGGAGACAGAGAAAGAGAGAGAGAGAGCGAGAGGGGAAAAGGGGCAGGACTGGCATGTCAGGTATTTGAGATAAGCGAACATTCACTGGAGCTCGTGGGTCTAGAGACCCTGGCAGCCGTTAGGCGTATTAAAGATTATGTCACTGCCAGCCAAAAATATGCGCCAATGGTATTTTTATATTGTGTGCCAAAATATTTGGGTAAATTGGTTTGGGGGCAAAAGCCGAAGAGCCGAAAACGCGCAGTTAATCGTTGGTATTTTTAAAGCTTTTCTTATAGGCACATACTTTACAAGAACAACAATATATGTAGATCTTTAAAGCCAGAGGCCACTTTGTGTTATCCGAAAATCGATTAATTTAATGGCACAACAATTGACCCTATAAGGTAGGGCGTTAAAACTTTATCGCTGGGTCGAAGTATGTAAGTATTTTAATAAGCTCAGACCTAATAACAATAAATTGCATTTCAACGAGTTCTGCGTTGTTATCAAAAGGTTCCTCCTCCTCCCACGGCCAATCGAATATCCATTAAGTAGTCATTATATGAAGCTAATTAAATGGCTGCTAAGCAAAGTCTTTTCGAAGGTCGAACTAAGTTTTTCAAGTTGTTTGTGGAAAAGACAAGCACTAGGCGACATAAACGCCTAATTGGTTTTCCAAAATAAACCGCAAAATCCTTTGCTCTGACACCTCCTAATTAATTAGCTGATTAGCTTGCTGTGTGATAATATTTAATGAGCATAACGTGCTTCCATTGCCATGTAACTCAATTTCCGGAATAGCCAGTCATCACTTTCACATTTGCAGGATGTAAGGATGTAACATCCTAATACTAGTACAATAGACTTGTTGGCTGTTTAGGTTAGTTATTGTTTGCCTTTTAAAGTGCCGCCAGGCAAGCAGAATTATCTGCTCCTGCTTCTCCAGTTCTTGTTCCTGATCCTCTTCTTGTTACTATGTTTATAACATTTCCGGTGAACTGTCAGAAGCAACACACCAGTTGGTTATTCTATTTAGTTGCTGCCTCTGTCTGTTAAATTTTCGTGCCATTCTCCATCCGTGTTTATGTGTTTTCCCTCTATCAGGACATCCTCATTTGCCTATGTCCTTGTCTCGCACAATACTCGGATTACTCTGACCGGAAGTGGGCGAAACTGGGAGATTCAGCTCAGTCAGCAGTCTGTTTTACGACTGCATATTTATTTGACATGCTCGTAATGTAACCACATTATTCTGAGCTATGCCAACAGTTCCCAAAAATGATATAAGAAATAGCAGCAATTTGAAAGTTATGTCGGTTACATGCTTTCGCTTCATTTGACTTTTTCCGCTAATCCTGCAGAATGTTCCCCATTTTTATCTCTCTGGCGCAAGCTCTCAGAAAGTATACAACTACTTCAATGACAACTAATTATCAACCATCATGCATATTATATTTAAAAAACGTAATACCAAAACTATGTATAATCCGTGCAACTCTTTAAAATCTCTAGTTTTTATCGGATTTTCTTAGAAATTCACATTACGCTGATCTTGAATTCATATTCAGGGAGGTATTATTAAATCTCGCCCATTAAAAGATTAAAACGCTACAAAGTTAAGCAGCTTGTGGGTCTTAGTTCTGAGTGTGAAGTTTCAAAGAGAAACATTAAAATCGCCATAAACTTTTGCTTTGCTTCCTTTTTTTGCTAGACAAGTTCGAGGTTCAACTTTGTAGCTTTAATTGTCGGACATTTCGAATTACCACCATTGACTCGTCTCCCTTTAGTTCTGCTTGAAGAGAGGTTCGTTGTTTTACTGTATGGTCTTTCACTTTGGCACCTAAAAGCAGGCAACATGAAATTTAAGAGAAGAGTTCAGTAAAGTAAAGTGAGAGAAACGGATAAATAAACAAATGTCTGCTCATTTGAATGCGCATTTTTAGTGTTCATTAAATTTGCTTAAGTGTTAAACATTTATAATTCGCCTTTTCTTATATTTATTCAATTTTTCTTCTCTCTTCTCTCTTTTCTCTTTTTATTCCTCTTTCTATTTTCTTTTACTTGTTGGCTTACAGTTGTGCTACTCAACGAGTTTCGGTTGCAGCCACAATAAGAACAACAACAATATGCAGCGACTGCAAAGCTGAGACACTCAACAATGTTTCTTCACAACAACAGCTACAACAATAGCAACAACAACAAGTACAAGTGGAATTAGCAGGCACATCAATTTGGTCTGGCAAGCAACTTAATTAAAACGCGTTGACCAGCAACAATTTTAAGCTGTTGTTTGTTGAAATTAATTGAAATTTATTTGGTTGCTTGCCGAAAACAAATTCGGTCACATTTCTTGTTAATGCTGTCACACTGAGCACTTGGCACACACACAAAGACACGCACACTGAGAGAAAAAGCATAGTGTGTACGAAATGCCGTCGACTGAAGGCAAAGGCGTGTCCTTTTGGCTGTTGCTGCTGCTCCTGCAGCTGTTGCCGCACAACACACAACAGCAACATCAACAACAGGAGCACCTGCAGCTACAGCAACAGCAATTTATGATGGTTAGCCGAGATAGTGTGGTGCACCAATTAACGTCATTGCCAAAGACAGAGGAAGGTACGACGATGATGTCGCAGGTCACCGCAAGGTCAGAGTTGACCGCATCAACTTTAAACGGCAATTTGAATGCAGCGACAGAAGTCACAGCAGCAACCACAATTCCCAACGATGAGCCTGTGGCGATATTAGCAACAGCAGCAATGAAAGAACTAACATTTTCTGCAGCAGCAACATTGACAACATCAGCAATACAAGTCAAACCAACAACAACAACAGCAGCACCAGCATCGCATGTGAGGCATATGTCAACAATATCCACAGCAATACCAATAAAAACTAAGCGCAATACGCTCACAGCAACATCACCAGCAACAACAACAGGTACAGCAACAGCAACAGCAGCAACAGCAGCAACATTCGCAGATGTGAAGGCAACGGCAGACAAATTGAATATGAAACAAAGTGGCAACAAGACAACATCGCTGAAGCAGTCGCCAGCAATAAAAACAAATAATAAAAGTAATTGGCAAACAGCCGCAACAACAGAGGGCACCACAGCAGCAACAGTAGCAGCAACAACAGCAAAAGCCACACCAGAAATCATCAAGGGTAAAGTTGTGCCTACACTTCAGTGGTTGGATACCAGAAACATGGCCCACTTGGCAGCGAATACATTTAGTAATCATATGGCCAGCAGTGTTTCCACAGCAACATCGACAGCATCAGCGGCAGCAACAGCAACAGCAACAACAGCCGCAACAGCAACAGCAACATCAACTACAGCCGCTGGCTGGCCCGTGAAGCATGCAGCAGTGCTTGAGGGCGACGTGATACTTGGCGGACTCATGATGGTGCACTCACGTGAGGATAGTATCACCTGCGGCCAGATCATGCCACAGGGCGGAATTCAGGCATTGGAAGCCATGCTCTACACTTTGGATCAAGTAAACAAGCAGCAATTGATACCGAATGTGACACTCGGCGCGCATTTATTGGATGACTGCGACAAGGATACCTATGGACTGGAGATGGCTGTTGATTTTATAAAGGGTAAGTTTATTTTTGTTACTCATACGTACTGTCTGCCAGCACGCTCTTTCCAGTTTACAAAGTGTGCGTGAAACGATGCTGCAATTTTTGCATATTTATGAATCGTGACACATTCAAAGAGTCAACGACCATAAACATCATTTGTTGTTTCTGTGAAATTTTGCGTAACGCGAAGCAAAATGTTGTCCATTAAAGCGACACAAAAGCGAGAGGTCATTAAAAATGAATGCTTGCTGTGCTCATTGCCATTGTCTTTGCCATGTTATTTACATAAATTCTTCTTTTTACTCTCACCCCACTGCCTACTGCCAACTGCCTAGTGTTGCATTTAATTAGCATGCATTAACACGTCTTTCCATTGCATAATCCACTTAAGCAAGTGTGCGAAATGCACTCAAAGTGGCCCAAACAGAACTCTTGATCAAATTACTTTACTGCTTTAAGGCGTATTTAAAACAATTGTCAAGGTACTTGTAGTTTACTAGATTTCCTTGAATCTGAAAATCAAACAACTTTATGTTCAATTTCTTAAGAAAAAATTAAAGGCAGTAATTATTTTTAATTAAATATTTTTCGAAATATTTAAGATAGGTAAAATTTCAATTTATTTGTTTTTTGTCACTTAAAATGTGATTTCAAGGGTTCTCAATCTATTAAATTTTCCGTTTTCTACGCCTCTGAATTCTCATTTCTACTTTCTAATTTATTTTTATTTCCAATGGGTTTGAGCTAGTATTTATTATACATTGTATTGATTATTTATTTATGCTTTTTGCAAACAATTTGTATTTATTTATTGCAATTGTGTTTTATATCTCATATCTCACAACAGTTTATATTGCATTTAAGCCATAAATCTGTAACTGTTTACCCAAAAAGTTTGCCTATGGGTAAATTCGGCGTCAAGTTACAATAAATAATGCTCGGAATATGCTGAAATTTGTTTAGTATGCATGGAATTAGCATAGTGACTCGTTAAAGGATGAATATTTATGTGTTAGAACTCACCAATGATATTTTTGGTTTGGTTTAATTTTTCTGCGGCTTTAGATGCGAGCAGCTGCAGTGGATTTACATTTTTTTTATTGAACGACATTTTATTTTAGTTAATACTAAAATGGTTTCCACTATTTTAAATGGCATTTTCTATCATATTCTTTTTTTTTAATTTGCAACACTTTAAATGAAATAAATTGAAAAACTGCTGTCATCTGGGAAATAAATGCACGGGATGTTTGTGTTTTTTTTTTCTGAGAATTGAAATTCAAATTTGAGTAGTGTGTATGGAAGTGTGATTTCAACATTCGCATAATTGTGTAAATTATATGCAAACATGTAACAAAATGGTGCATTGAATTAGGCTTTTGACAATGTGGCATATAATGAATATTAACATTTGAATTTACAGCGAATTTTTTATTTGATTCGCTAATAGTAGTTCAGGTTTTAGCACATGCATAGAATACGCTAACCGGAATGCCTGAGTGGAATTTATGTGTTTATGCGTGTTTACACACTTTCGGTCCAATTGGATGTTGTTAAGCGTGAATCCATTATGCAAGAACAATATTTGAATCCACTGTACTACATGAATCCGCAGAGAACGGACTGCAGTTTAAAGCTTTCCATAAACATGCCTGGTCATTGTGTAAAACCATTGTTGAAGATATGTAGTCCCAGGGAAGAAAAGGGCACAAGGGCTGAAAGGGGACAAGAGTTAGTTAAATTGTGGCACATATGCCTTTGACAAGTAACACCCCAAGTTTCTAGCATAACTTCATTACAATTCAATTTACAAATTTGCCAACATCATTTCAAAGCCAATGAAATAAATGGCTGCTGTATAGTACAATTGTCACCAATATTAATACTGACTTTTGTCGATATTCTCGTACACATGTATATATTCGTAGATTCCTCTCTTTCTCTCTCTCTTTATATGTGTTGAGCACTATTTGCGTAAATGTGTTCGATTTGTGTGCATGAGGGTCTCTCAGCAACAATGCAGTCTTGTTGTTGTTCTCTTTGCTGTTCACCACTTGTCATTTGTGACTCACAATTGTCTTTGTCAGGACGTCACATTCCACATGGTCTCAGGTTTTGAGGTTCAAACAACGTATTGAGTATAATTAGCACTTTGTTTGTCAATCTGAACAGCTGCCATCGACTCTTTCAACAGCACACCTAATTGTGTTAAACAAAACGCATTCGATTTTATTCTCCTTTTGTCACTTTTCCTATACTAACAGATTTATTTTGCCGTCCATTGAACTTATTTCTTCTGTGGTTTCTTTTGATATTTACTCTTATGATTTCAAATATTAACAGTCATGTGGATGCTGTTTGAGCCCTGTTAAGTTACAGACCAGAAGCTTTCGAACTTGGTTCGTGTCCCGGCTGAACTGAATACGTTAACAGTAAGGTTTGGGACGCGTCTCAATGTTATAGTTAATGTAGCATACTTTTAGGTGCACATTAAAATTATTTTATTTCGATGAAATTGCAGAAATATGGAGAAAATGCAAAATTCTGATAAAAATTCTACAAAACATAAAAGAGTTTTGGACAAATGTAAGCTTCATTGCTCATTTCTAATGTATATTAATTTAATTTTAATTTAATTTCACGCTTATATTGATTAAAAGGCTTATTTGTTATATTTATATTACACACATATTCTCTACGAAATAGGGCAAAACCTTTTGTTAAGCACATTATAGAAAAACCTTTAGGAAAGTTTTGATTCATGCAACACAATTAAGGTACACTTAAAAAGTTAACTTAATTATTTACGTAATTATAAGTAGCTCAACTGTATTTGAAATCAAAGTATAAAAAGCATTCAAACATATTTATTCATGTATACTTTAATTCAAAGACTTGTGATATTTTCCCTTTGACACATAAGCACATAATGCCCAAGGCTTACTGAATATATAATTTAATTTATCAGTTCGTAAGTCGCTACGCATTCTTTAGAGATTTAATTGCAAATTATTTACAACAAAGCAAATGCATTTCTTACTAATTAAAACGAATACAATATTGCCTTTAGAATTTTAAACACATTAGCTAAGAATTCCAACAAGCAGAAGTATTTCATGTATATTTTCTGAAAATTAAACTATTTAATATTCGTAAAAATAAGTTATTTTCCATTTAGTTTTACTGGAAATGCTATGGTAATAATTCAAATGCATTTATAGTTGAATTGATTTCACTGCACCCTTAATAGAATAAATATTATTCAGTTATTTGAGTGTATGTGACCGTAAATCAATGCATATAAATGGTTTATGATGACTTTAAAAATTGACTTTACGATCTGGCGACAACACAGCAACATAGCGGAATCAGAGTTGGAATCAAAATCCGGATCCGGTGACTTAACTGACCCAGTTATACTTGCAAATTGAAATTTTATTTTCTCGTTCCGCACACACACACACTCGCACACACGCACATGGACATGCAAACACACTCGCACATCCTCATCAAAAGGCATATAAAAAAGTTTATTTGCCATGACGCAGTGGCAACTCTGGCAACGCTCTGCTCACTTCATATCATTTTAATTCGCCTAGCGCCCAACCCCAAATGCTTCCTTATCCATCCTGCTGGTTACTGGTTGTTGCTACTTTTAGTTGTCCTTGTTGTTGTTGTTTCCGCCTGCCACTTAATGGAATTTGCCGCTTATGCGTTACGCATGCCGGGCATTATCCTTTCTACCGCTGCCTTCCGTTTCCTGAGAAATTTGAGACTTCTCCTTCGTCAATTCGTCTACTCGTCTACATCTTCGTCTTCGTCTTCACCTTCGTCTTCATCTTCGTCTTCGTCTACTTCTGCTTCTGGCTTTCACACAGCGCACTTTTCTCTAAAGTTGACATGTTGCCTGTTTGGCTAAAAGTTTTTTGCCACATGCTTTTTGTTTTCCGGTTCTTCGATTCTGCTTGCGACTTACATACATACACATACATGTGTCTACAGCATATTTTGGACTTTGCTTTTGAGCCTTTTGCCTTTTTAGACCTTGACTTTGACTGTTTACAAGATTTTATTGGCCTTCTTCATCCGAATAGTTTCGTTCACATTTTCTAAATTTTCGGCCTTCAAGTGTGTTTTGCATTTTCGTAAGCTTAATTTAAGAATGAAAATCGTCTTGTTTAAGCTGTAAGCTGCTTAAACAATTTAAAGTCGACTATTTAAATGCGGCATTTAAGTTACTTGATAATTTGAATGCTTCGCACAGCGATTTCTTGCCAATTTCACCGATTTTATCAAGCTATTCGAAAATATACATATTATTCTCAATGAGGGCAGACAATTTCAATTGCCAATATCGATTTCATTTTGGATTGCGAAATTTGACGCTATTGAGAAGCAGCAGACCGTCTTTCAGCAGAAATGTCTTTATATTTTGTTTATTTTGTTGTCTACTTTGGTATAACATTTCTCCGTATTGCACACTCTTACAAAATATTGAGTTTTCTGTGTTCACTTTTAGCACAAGGAAATCAGATTACAAGAACAATAACAACCAACAACAATAACCTGACAATCTGTTTGCTCATTCCAATTTCAGGGATATCCTGTAAATAGAAAGCAATGTTAAATGTATGGTTTTTTTTTATAATTTCTGTTGCAATGAATTCAAAATAATTTTGTAGATTTCGCACAAATAAATGAACAGCATACTCTGTAAATAGTTATACTATTTTTTATTATTATTATTACTGCTTCTGGTATCGCATTGTTGTAGATCTTTTCTATTGCCAGATGTTTAGCTGGCATCAGGCACTTGACTGTTGCCCCGCACTTTCCCCACTAGAATACAATACAGCTATTCTCCTTTGCCACATTGTGTAGATTGTGCAACCTTCGTCTTCAGTTGACTTGACTGCTTTGGCCAATTGCAACAGCAGCTTGTTGACTTGTATATTTTAACAAAGCCCTCTGAAATCTAGAATCTTGTAAATTGATGGTCATGTCACGCCACGGAACATATTAAAGTAATAAATGTAGAATGCCAAGCGGAAAACTATATTAATAATGGAATTAAGCCTTAGAAATGAAAATTCAAATTAAGTAGTAATAATACAATCAAGCATACTCGATTGTGAAAAACCCTCCGCTTATTTAAAGATGTATGTTTTTAAAAACTCGACCTGTTTTATGAAATTGTCATTATAGAAAAGTGACGATAGTTGTAAAGTCATAAGGGCTTGACATATTTCTAGAATACAGTCAGATATATCAACGCTTCAATTTAATTTAATATTTTAATCAAGGAAATTGTAAAGATACTCCCACAAAGTTCTCAGAAATCAAACAATGTCCACTTTCATTTCATTTGTTCTGATTTATTTTTATATTTATTCGAAATGTCATTGTCTTAACGGAAAATCTTTATTAACTGCGTCACAGTTTCTCTTATATTTAAATGTGGTAATAATAACAAATAGCCTCTGGCATACGTTCCAAGCTCCGTAATTGAAACTGTAATCTGCTCATGCAACTGTCAGCAAAACAAATATAATTGTGGATTCCATTACATTACCATGTTGTAGTTTCCCAGTGATATACTCACATTATTTTGTATCATCGTACCAAACGTTTGCTCTTCCTACTTGATTAAAACCAATGATATGCAATTGAGTGTCCATGAAATACAGCTTTATTTAAATATTTACATATCTGAGCATGAGACTGTGTAATCTAAAATCATATATAATAATTTATGGTATAGTAAAATAGTATAATATGGAAGCTAATATTAAAAAACCAATTAACTCCCGATAATAAGAGTTAATGAATATGAAATATGTGTAAGGAGCCCAGCATACATAATTATAATGAATATAATTCATAATAAATTTTAATTTGTATTTACGTTCCACAAAAAGTACTTGCCATATTTTTATGGGATTTCTAGAGAAAAACTCTCAATTTACATTTGTTTTTTATTTTATTCAATTCAGCTGCATTGTTTGTAGATATAAAAGTAAATATATAGTATGCACATCAAAAATACATGAAATTCTCAAATTCCTTGCTAAACGCAATAATAGTGTAATACCACATAGTTGTATAACAAAGTTGTTGTTTGCTTACCCCAGCTAATAAGTAGGGGTTATACCGGTATAACAGATGCAAAACTGTCATATAATTCTTCAGTGCACGCAAACAAGTGTTTGTTCCATTCATAAATTGCTATTTTACCGACTAACCCAGTGCCCCCAAAAGACGTCGCCAGTCAACTGAAAACTGTGCTACGTGTTCTAAAATTTTAGCACACTCTCCCCGACAAGAGCTCGTGGCAATAAGAAGCCGAATGACCGAGTCCTCGACTCGGCTGCCAATACTACTTTGAGCCTCGACAGAGTCTTTCAGTTGCATGCCGGCCATTCAACGACGCGGACGCAGCTTCGGCAGCTTAAGAACAGTTATCAGTTGGATCCGAAGTGAAAGCCCGAACATTGGCGCGATTTCTATTGAGTTAGATAAGCGCTGCGATTAGCGACTAAATACTCGTAGTTACTGTAGTTTAAAAGTGATTAAAACAAAAGTGCGGCATTAGATATAAAAGCATCAACTAAAAATGTTAAAATAAATAAGATAACTGATAAGAAATTAAACCATTTAAACTCACATTGATAAATTAAATAAATAATTTAAAATGAGACTATTGGTAAGAATAGAATAGCAGCAATTTTTCGTGACAACAATGGGCATTTTTTAGTGTGACTTGCATGTGCATGGCAAGAATAAATAAATACAATTGAAGTTTGTTAAATTTAATGATTAATTTTTTAAATTGTGCAACATATAATTCGTGCAGTTCAAATAAAATCCTAAAAGAGAATGCAAAATATAAATACAGCTATAACGAACATATTAATCAAGTAAATTTTAAATTTAAAAAAGAAAAGCAAAACACTCTAGTGTACTATCTTGAGACGTTGTCTACAATCAAATTAAGTTAATTACCATTAACTATTGAAATATACTCCGAAATATGATATATATATGATAGCTCACTGGATAAAGCTATTAATTTAATTTAAATTTTTTTATCAGTGAGTGGTAAGAACAGAACTAGGCTTCCACTGTCCAAGTACTTGGAGCAACATCACTCCAAAAAGGACAAAACAAATATTAATTAATATAAATCTAAATAATTATGTTCGGTTGGGAAAGTCAGGCAGAAGAAAAAATGTTAGAAATGGGCAAAGTAAAAGTCAAACAAAGTTTTCTACCTTTAATTATAAGTTGTTTTTTAATTTAAAATTATTTTTTTTGGTACTTTACAGTTGAGTTAGGTAGGCGTCTGCTGTTGTTTATGGGGTGAGTAGACAGACACTTTCTTGTTGTTTGAAATTGAAAATAGAAAAAGTTTATTGCCTGAGATTGAAGCGTTGAAGTATTTTAATTAAAGTGCTAACAGGACAACAGGCAATCAAAATTCTCGTTGTGCTAGTAACCCGCATTCATCCTTAAAATTGTTTATCTATTGCTACAGAGACGAAATTTTCAGCTGGAAAATCACTTTAAGACTTGAATCCGTAGTCTTTTTAGCTCTTTTGTTGATTTCTCTCCACACTTTTGACTAATTATCGAGTAAGTAATGCCTATGTATGTATATCCCTAAGCCTGCACTAAAAAAGCTGTAAAAAATGTGTCCCAAAGGTCACGCATTATGCAAAGCCGTTGCTTATACGTCACGTAGTCCACAGGTGTGTAGAGATAAACTTTTGGACCAGCTGAAACTAATGAACAAAAGTCGACCTCCCCTCAAGCAATTAAAACCATTTTAAACTAATTACAAAATTATGCAAAAATTTGGAGCTTCATGTGTGAAAAATTAGCATATAAAATCTCAGGCAAAGGAAAGACCCAGATAAGAGTAAAGTCGAGACTAAAAACAAGTTAAAAATGAAAATAAAATTACGCAATGTGTTTCTCTTGACTGCTGACAGTATATTCACCTTGTATCACCGCTCTTCTGCAGCTGCAGGATATTTAATTTCCTTGCCGGGACAACAATCGCCTGTCCTTTTGTAAATTGTATTTCCAGTTTAAGCGCATTAGCTCTGAGTGAAGATGCACAATGGTCATGGATCCAGGAGTTGGCTGTAATAATTATACCACAAAAATCAACTGTTTCTGTTCAGCTTGTGTTCTGAGGGTCTGATAGTTTCGGTTTTTGCCTTAGTCACGTACTCCAGACTATGATAAATGCGTCTCAGCATCCCATGGGCAGTCGTTGACACATTGTCGTCTGAGCTCGTGCTGACCTTTGTTTAATTATAAAAGGGTCTATTAATGAACTGGCCAACTCTTATCCCCTATGTCATATCAGTTGTCCCATTTGGGCTTCTTTCAATTACCTTTGTTGCCAGCTTAATTTAACCAAAGGAAATATGTTCATTTTACTCAAAATTATACCAGTATGGCTTGGTTGTAAATAATCTTGTTTGAAGAGCACAATTCTCAGTTACAAAAACTACACCTTAATCCTTAAAAAAAAAAAAAATTTTTAAATTTGTATGCATTGCATGGATAAGTTGCTTCATCCTCAACTACCATCAATTGAATGTCGACTCTAAATGATAAATGGCTTGGGCAATAAATTCCCTCCATAATAAATTCTTACCATATTTGGCAGTGCCATCGGAAAACGTAGCATGAAATAAAGTTGGAGATAAAAACGAATAGTTTTCATTTGGACTCGTTTCCCACTACCCTGAGAAACGTATTTTAAATCGTACTGGTTCAAATTCAATTCAATTGAGCTGCTTGGAATCAACTTAGTATTATGAACTTGATCAAAATAAAATAAGTAAGGCATCATTAAATATTTCATTCAATTTATTTATCGACATTCAATCGGTTGCTATTTTTTGTGAAGAATCCTTGTACTTTCAATGAAAAGGTTGAATAAGTTGGCGAATAGATTTTGAAATTCCTTTAGTTACTTAAATGGATTTTAAATCACGATAATTAACATTAAATGACTCAAACAGTTGCCTCAAATCTACTTCCGTTCCATCACTTTTCGCCTATAAATTATGCATTTCAATGAATCAAAAAAGTGGCTCTTTTTTTCCAATGTAAAATCCCATGCATAAAATTGATAGAATTGTGACTTAAATTAATGAGTAGCAACGGAAATGGCAAAATTAATGCTAATTGCCAATAAATGCCAAAGCAGCTGTCAAACCCAGACACGTTGCACATTTGCGTTGACATGCAAGTAATTTGATAAAAATGTGAGCTCAATCGTGAATTTACTTCACATGTCTGACGGGTTGACTTACAGGAAAGGATGAGGCTTAAATATGGTATGATCGAGCAGTACGAGTCTAAAAGTTAAACAGCAATAAGTTAAACAAATAAATGCGACTAATTAGTCTGCGACTCGTTTTCCAAGCGCAACGGAAAGCGTTAATTTATTTATAGCCAAGTTGTGGCTTTTTAAGGCCATTTACAATTTGCTTTGTGGCTGTGACCAGTTACCTGTTGCCCCGGACACGCCATAAATTCTCATGAGTAAAATAATTAGAAAATCAAATAGTTACACGGTAGCTCGTGGCTCGAGCCAGCCATGTCTTTCCCAAGCGACGACGACAATGGGGTGTCAAAATGGCGCTCGGCGGAAACGGAGATGGCGTAACTGCGTTAAACTTTAACTCGAGCGTTCGTGCAAAGTTGAGCACGCCAGAACTTGCAGTGACTGTTCCAGCAAAACAAATCTCCAGAGTTTTGCAAACATTCTGGTTAATTGAGTGATAACTTGATTATTTTTGGGGAAATCATTATATACACTTATGTATGTTTGCCTATTCTGTTCCACAAGTCTATTAACGTCTTATAAAAAATGCGGAGAAAGCAAAACCTGGAACACGCACAAATAATATATGCTAGAAACTATTTACAGCGTTACATATGCATATCTATGCGGAAACAATGTTAGTTTGTTTGTAAAAACTTGCTTGTTTACAAAAGTTAAGCTGGAAAAGAAGCGTTTCATTCTTTTTGGCGACAGAAACTTTGGTGATTAAGGCAATTTGATGTGGCATTGGTTGTTAGCCTGTTAGTCAATCCATTGCGAGCGTTTCAATGCAGATTTTCACATGGAAATCACATCATTTGGAGACTGCAGGACTCACATTGATAGAAAGATAAACACCACTAATTATGCAATTAATTTTGCAGGTGCTCAGTTTTTTTCAACCCTCATTTTTACGACTCTTTTAATGGACTCTGCGCAACTTTTGCTGACACTGTAAGCACTTTTTTTTATGGCGACGACCAGCGCTTAAATTCAAATTGCTTTTAGATAAGGATTAATTAAGTTGACCGCGTTAAAAAGTATGGATAAAGGAAAACGACTTGCGGATCGTATGCACAGGTATTAAACGTGATAAGAGAATTTCATTTTAGGTAAAATTTAAAAATCCTAGTCTTGGCTCTTATTTCATTCAATTTTCTTTAACAGTTTTATCACCAATCTATTTTTGATTTGGAGCAAATTGCGCGTTCAGACACTCTCGAGAACATCTCATTTAGCTAGCTTAAAAATAGATGCAAAATGTGAAGAGTTTGAGTGAAGAAAATTGTATCAAATTGAATGCTTTTCGCTCACTGTCATAAAGCATAATGAAAATAGATGCTGTTCAAAAGACCCAAGTCCTGGGACAACACTAAATTGATGGACACCCAAATTAAAGCTCATTTTTGTGCGTAAAATTAAATGTGACTACTTACAAATATGTATAGCTATATTTATATCTATATGTCAAACGTATATTTTTCTTTTGTTATGCCAGCGGCTGTCACTTACTAAAAAAAAAAAAAAAAATGTACACACATATATAAAGCTATAAAATATTTAGTACTTAGTTTTGTGCAGCGCAACAAATAAAAGCCTGGCAAAATGCTAAGCATTCTGCAAACTGCCAGACAATAGACACAGGCATAATGATATTTTTGTTGCTCATGTCCTGGCACAACAGCCACAGAGAGAGAGAGAGAGAAAGAGAAAGGGAACTTGCAATCCAAAAAATATACACACGAGAAATAAGAATAAATAAACAAAGAAACGCATACATACACATACACACATGTTAACCACTTCACACACACACACATATACCCAGACGTTTCTGCTGTTGTATTTATTTGTCCTGACTTTGCGCTTTTGGATACCACAGAAACAACAAACAGTATGTACTTTTTTTTGGCCTTGCCACTTTTTCTATGTATGTTCTGGGGTTAATGCTTGAGTTGAAATGAGGTGAACATACTAAGCAGATTATTATTTACCCGCTTAGGCCAACAACAGTTAAGCATTGAGTATACGAATCTGTTAATTCAAATTCGCATAGTTTTTGACAAACATTTTAATTCGTGAATAAATGCTAATTTGTGTCTGACACGTGGAGAGCATTAAACTACATTTATATGGCATTCTTTATAGCTGTTTAACTGGTGCTGCTCTTTTATCAGATCTTCATAAAAAGGCACTAGAAAGACCTTGAAAATCCACAGAGTAAAATATTCGAAATTGTTAAAAATATCTCATTTTTGGGTCTAAAAAACGGGCATTAAATATAGGAGCTTGCCGCAAGAACATTAGAAATGTTAAACGCATCCAATGAATTTGTTGTTTTCAATTTGCGTTACTTGCCGATTGCTATGCAAGTCACGTGCCACAAATAAGGGTAGGCCGCACATATACTTTGTAAGCCAGAGCTAACCAATATGTCATGCCTCATGGGAAGGTACGAGTGTGATGAGGCAGGATTGGGCCAAGAACGTGGCTAAAAAGCGCACTTGTGAGCCATCTTACGTTTTTGGCCAGGATACGCCCCTTAGTCTGTTTAATCTACACATACATGTATGCTAGCTATTGTGATTTATGCGACATTCCCATATAAATACATACGTTCACATTCGCCCGCTATTAACATTTTGTATTGTTTATGCTTCCTGGCCTCTCTTGTTGCCCTCTGTCATCCAACATGTTGTTGATGTCATTTCCGTTGTTGTTCTCTCTACAACTACAGTCCAATGTTTGACGGTTTGACTATTTGTCTATTTGTTCTGTCAGCAACTTGGCGTTCTCCGGAATCGTGAGTTCATTTTCATATCACAGACTACGGGTAATTCATGTTGCTTGAATACTTTTTGCCTGATTAATATAGATTGTCCCAAAAAAAAAATAGGAAAAGTCTTGGCCTTTTTTGATTTTCTTTTGTCAATCGTTCCCTGATTGAGCTTACTACAGTGGTACACATAAATATGTGCCAAGTCAGCAAATAGTAAATGTTTAACAAGCAGTTCATTTTAAACTTTCCAATTCGCATTACTAATAAATATATAATTAAATTGCATTTATTATAAAATGTATATTTAAAAATTTTCAATTAAAAAAAGGATTCGGTAAAATGATTTTAATATTCTACATTGTAACGGAATTTTGAAAGTTATATTAATTAATTAATTAATATTAAATGTGTTAGACTGTAAAGTTCATGACAATGTACAAAAAGTGAATATTGCTGTATACCAAAGAGTAACAAACATGTATAAATAATAAAATATATTATAATCGAAATTAATAAATGAGTAACAGTAATTGACAGAGTTATATACTATTTTTTAACAGTCAGTCAGTCAGTAAAATTAAATGATCAGCCAACATAAGATACATTTATATTCCAGACTTGTCAGATATTAATTATAAAGTTTAAAGTTTGAGTGCAGCTGAAGAGAGAGAGAGAGAGAATACTCGTAGTTTCAGCTGGAGCCTTGTAATGATGGCTTAAACAGAAAGTTTGTCGGATATTGCAGAATTTGTGCATAAACATAAACTGTTGGGCCATATTGGTCCAACGGCAATACATTTGTGTCTTAAAGAACCGAAATTTATGCACACTCAAAGTGCCGTTAATTTGGCAAGTGCTAATAACAAGGCCCAAATGCAGGTCAACGCATGCGAAGCCAAGCACACAATTAAACGCAGCCATCTATAAAATATCAAAATATCCAGCTGGAGCCTCCATTATGCTATACAATCTATGGCAATGTCCAAAGGGGAGTATTCACCTTGCCAAGAGTGAGTTTTCAGAATACATTGCATACTTTTGGGCATTCACGAGTTGCTCTCGTATTACAGGGTAGTTGAGGTACTACTACACGTAATTATAACTTTGGCATACTTAAGAGTGTGAGTGTGTGGCATATGAGAATGCCTGTTTCTGTATGTAAGTAGCTGTTTAAGTGGGTGTGTACGAGCCTAGCCTCAAGCATTCCCTACCAGCCCCATTTGCCAACAATATTTACGCAGTCTGCGTCTGTTGACTGAAACTACAAGCCTCAAGCCAAGTCTACATCAAAGACCCTAGCCATATCTGTTCACCCAACCAACAAAAATTGGGAGCTACATATGTATGTATCTAGGCTGAAAAGGTGCAGGAGCGGACCGGAGACCAGACCTTTCGTCTCTCATCAGGCGAGATTGAGACGAGACCGGTGGCAGGTCGATGTACCTAAAAGAGACCCACAGATATAGAGAAAAAAAAATTGAAATTTATATTTATGCAGCACATAAATTTCGACTTTTTGGCTCGTCCCAACTCGTTTGTATGTTTGTATTAGTGCTTATAGTGCGTACGTGTGCGTGTTGGCCTTATGAAATATGCATGTAAGTGTGTGCGAGGGTGTGTGTTGGCAGCTGACACGACTATGCCAAGTCATTTTCCTTCGTTCGGCTAGTGTAGTATGTGAAACACGTGTATAAATATACGCATATACGAGTACGAGTAAATGTGTGGCAGTGTTTGCGTGTCTGTGGCATGTAATCAAATTAAAAGTTGTACGCAGCAAGCAATAGCTTTTAAAGGCATTAAAATGTTAGATTCAACACTCCCACTCACACTCACACTCACACGCATAACTCATCATTCATCCATTTCGCATGTGCTAAGTGTTTCTGAATGTTTCTCTAATCAGTGTGTGGCAAGTCTTTGAGCTGCTTTTGCTGCTCTTTCTTTCTGCAACTCATTAACTGCAGTTTTTAGAAATCTTTACAGCTTTCAATTTTCGCATATTGGCAACTCTGGAAAGTATGCTACAAAATGTGAACTGCGAAATGTGTTGCAGACACGCAATCAACCAGCTGCCAAAAACTAAAACAACGCCCACACTATGTTATGGGTATGGAATGGAAAGGCAACACTGTGGCAACTGAGATAATAACTTAATTACATTTTAGTGTGTATGCTACACATTTTGGTTGCTCTCTTCTTTTGGCAATTACGCTGCATGCTGAGCACCTGTCGAAATCAGCCAACCAAACAGAAACATGTGTATTATCAATGCCAGTCATTAAGGCGCCCACTCCAGCTAAATGTGATCTAGGCCTAGGCCCATTTAGTTGTCGTTATTTATCTTAAATGTTGTGTGGTCTACACGTGTTCACAGACACTTGAGCGATAGACGAGAGCGTCGCACCTCTGAGCAAAAATAATTAAGCGCCTTAATGCGAGTTACAAGTTCCCGCTTCCATTTATTGCTCAGAAGAGTTGGCTCGACTAGCGATGGCAGCGTGACATTTTAGTTGAATTGAACCCAGAGACAAACTTTTACAGCTTAGCATAATAAATTGGATTAAAGTTGTGCAAAAGTAAAGTTTGGAAAAGATCAGAACATTTTTAATAATTTATATCTGGCTAACTTATCAATTAACAAGTTGTCTTATGCACTTGAGCTTATCAGGTAAACTAATTTATTCATTTATAATTTGGGTCCATCCCTAACAAGTAGCAAGTTGGCCTGTAGACGACACCTGCTTTGCTTTGCTTTAATTGCCACTCGAGCGTCACGTTTATGGCCATGCTTGGCTTGCACTTTTGCCCTAAACCATTTGGAGAAAGTTGACTGAATGTTGCCTGTCTACTGCCAACTGCCAACTGCCAGCTGTCAACCCCTCTACCGCCTCTTTCTTTATGAGGGTATTCTTAACCAGTTTTACTGCCACAAAAAGTTTTGTTTTCCTTTTTTCTTTTGCTGTCATGCAGCAGGTAAAATACCATTTATGCTTAGCCAAGTATATTATAATTATTATGCATAATATTTAGGAGCGTCTAATTGAATATGTACGAGACTGACTGACATGCGTGATGATATCTCAACAGGAGAAAAACATTCAGCCTAAAACAACATTTACTTAATTAGCTTTCTATTGAAATACAAGTTCTACAACTGAGGTCAGCTGCATGCATTCAACTAAAAGCTAATTTAAATAGAGATTCTAATTAAATGTGTAAGGACCAGGAGGCATAATTATTGCAACCAAATAATGCAACACATCTGAGATAAAATATTAAAGTCTAAACTGAAAGCAAATTCTATTAACCGCATTCATTGTCTTGTCATATTCACTCTGTTTCCATGAGACTCTTGTCAGAAGAATCTTATGTGGTGAATATTGTATTGCATTTGCACATGTCGAATTGTTACTGCAGTCTGCGGTTTAAACTGTGATTTAAACCATATTTTAATATATCTAACATGATGTTCAGCAGCTTTGAAACAAACGGAAACTGCAAAAGAGAAGTGATAAAAGCCCATCACTTATAGATAAACATCTACATTACACTGATTACGTTTCCATCAAGCAAACCAAAATTAAACCGAGCTCTAACAAGTTACAATCTGATTACTACTCAGAATTCACCATATATATAGTGTATGAGAATTATTTGACAAATAGTTGTACTTGAAAATGTTATTTTTAAAGCTGAGCAGTTCTAATAAAGCAGGAAAATTTATACAGATTATTAAACTATTTGCGAAATTTGCATACAATATATTTCTTAATTGAAATTCAACTTTAACCATTTTTCCAAATAACTGTCAATTTTATTATACCTTTTACAATTTACAGCACGGAAATTCATTTAATAAAACTTAAATTGCTTTCTTCTCCACATTTTTCCCAGCATTTTTGCTTTTGAGCGAGCTCAACATGATTGTTAGTCATAAAATAAAAAAAGAAACTGTTAAATTGGTAAATCGTTTGAAAATAAAATGAAAGGGAAATTGACTTTAAATATTAAATGAAATAAATTATAACACAAATTTCAATTAAACATTCGCCTAATCTGTAAAAAGGACATAATTCGAAAGATGTTACGTAGTTACTAATTAGGAAGGTTAATATTCAACGAACCGGACTTGTTTCCGTATTTAAACCTCTTTGGGAGACATTTGGCCTTTAATTAACGGCAACATGCGCTTCAGTTTTTGGGACTGGACCCTTCACAGCTTTTTGTTGTCATTGTGTAAGCAAATGGCGTGCTTAATCCATAAAGTACAATTTTTGTGGAAAACAGAAAACGAAATAAGCGTTTAAAAGGCATACAGCATAAAATACAGCCGAAATATACGAGGCAACCGGAAAACAAACATGTAACACATTTGACCCTTTTTTTGTTTTGTGTTTTGCATAATATCAATATGTGCACGCATATGCAGCAGCTGTCCCACTCTATGTTTGCTCATCTCTCTCTCTCTCCTTCACACTCTCTATCTTTTTGACTGTCTGCTCTGTCGCTGCCATTGGTTACATATTGAAAAGGCTGTCAAACGGTGTGAAAACGACTGTCGTTTTGCTTTTTTATTGCCATTCTCTTTCACATCTCCTTTTTTGTTAGATCCAATAGATTTTATGTAGCATACTTTTAGGTGCATCATAAAATTTAAGAAGGCAACGTTCCAGGCTATACAGAAAACTTATGCATACAAATTTAAAATTTTAAGCCATATATATTTCAATATTATCTTTCGTGATCTTAACCCGAATCGTCCTGAGCAACATTTTTTCGAATTTCTTAATGAAAATTTCAGGACTGATAAATTTGAGTTCGCTGAATCCGAAAAACATATTCATTTTGTTTGTCCTTGTCAGGATAATCGACAGGACCATTTTTTCGGCTGTTACCATATGGTAACGCTGGGAAGTACAGGGTACAGGTTTTCTTAATGCTACAAAATACAAATGTTTGAGAAAAAGTCTAATAAACACAACTTAATTCAACAGGGGGGCTCTTCCTTGATATATAGGACCAAATTTGGGTCAAATCGGTGCAGTGTATCGTATATATAACACAACTGTCATAGGAACAATCGGGCTCAAATTCACCTTTAGTATGAAAAACTTTTTTCTATTCTGAGATATCTCAACCAAACTCTTAGAATGTGTGTCTTATATGTTGCTACACATCCTGACCAAATTTGGTTCAAATCGGACCATTATATCATATAGCTGCCATAGGAGCAATCATATTTTGTAAACAAAACAATACCTAAAAGCGAAAAAATGTATGGAAAAAACCTGTACCCTGTACTTCCCAGCGTTACCATATGGTAACACGAAAATAAAAAACGCAAATTAAGCGAAAAAAAGTGGTTTTTATTTAGAATTTTTTTCATAATTAATAAGTGCACTCTTTTACCTTTCTAATGATGTGTGCATTGCATATAGTTCAGTACTAAAATTAGTCAAACGGCTTAAATTTACTTGCGACGAATTGCCAAATGCCGTTTTTTTGCACTGCAGAATATAATGAGCAACTTAAAGCTCATTTTTCGATCAGCTAACTTCAAGAGATTAGTTCAATCAACTTTTTATTAGTTAGAGACAACAATTTACTCTTAGAATATCAAATAAAAGTTAATCTAACGTTAATATGTTGTCTAAAAATAAAGTTTTAGTAAATGCCTATTGCTTGTTACCATATGGTAACGCTGGGAAGATTCGGGTTAAATAAAATATATTCGGTTAGTTGTAGTTGAAGCTACAAATTCAATTTTCATCTTTATTTAAGAATTGACTGAACTTTAAGTATTTTGGTAAAATTTCCACAATAACATTCAAAACTGTGACCCAAATTTGACCCTTTCTACTTTTCGACCAGGCATTAAGCGTCGCAAGCGTCAAATGCGAAGCTTAGCAGCAGCTTGACCGCATTTCGCATTCGAGGGGACCCGGACAACGATGGGTCCTCGGTCCTGTGAACTTGCCACAGGACACGCCTGCTACCCAACCAATTATACAACAGTTTTGGGGCAAACGTAAGCTGCGCTTAATATTGCTCCTTGGCTGCTTTTTGTTTTTTGTTTTTTGCTTTTTGCTTTTATATTACTGCTTTGAGCTGCGTGCTTTTATGGCTGCCCATTAACGACTTCAACTATTTGCAGCTGTGCATAAAAAACACCAAAAATCATTGCTCCGGATTTTGGTTGCTTCTTTTCTTACTTTCTTTGTTTCTATATTTTGTGTATTTGGTCGGTTTTCTTTCACTTCTTTCTCTTTTTGGTTATCTGAGCGCGCGTCGTAAAAAATAGAAATAAAAATATTTATGCAGCTCTACGGTTTCTACGGACGGCGTTTTATGTGCGAGTTCTCCATTTCGGCAGCATTGGCTATTAAAGGGCAAACGCACCAAAAAAAAAACAAAAAATAAATTAAAAACAACAACAAAAGGTATTTGAAAATTGACGGGCAAACTGAAGAATTTGTTGCCCAAGGACGCACACAGATTTTGGAAGACGGCGGCAAACGCACGTTTCTGACAGCAGGACATCGTTGTCCCTTTATTAATTCCAATACATTGAATTTTGTATAGACAATGGCGTGTTTTGCATGTAAATCCGATTAAAATGCCGTACACGTGCTTTTCGATGCGCAAGCATTGCAAAACTTAAAGCCCATGGAATAAATACAAATAATTTAAAGCCTTTGATGCACCAAACTTTACCGAGGATACATAAACGGAAAGGATATGCATGACTAAAAAATTAAAGCCAAAGTGAATATATCTTAACAAAACTTTTTTAATATTAACAATTCGCATTAACATTACTATAAACATACATTTTCCATTCGATTCTTTCCAGAATCTTTGAGCATTCAGTAGAATAAATTTACATTTGTTTTATGCAAATTTCATCAGGGAAATTTAATAGTCAGGCACTTTATACCAAACATAACTTAAACTCGTTTAGATTGCTGTAAATGAGAGGACTCTGGGATGAGATTCTCATAAATTTAAGACCCACAAGCAGCAAAGGGTAAAGTAGTTCGGTTTTCGTAGTGATAACAATTAATAGAACACCAATTTCGACAGATTCATTAACGTGTTTTCAATATTTTGCTGACTTCCAAAACGAGACTGCTCTGAATAATATTATTTATGAGCTGCCAAATTGTGCGCCATCAAGAGATAATTCAAAGCAGACTGACAATTAGACGCGTAAATTGCTGTTCTGTCATAATTTGTTGGATTCGTTGAATAGGGTTGGGCAATTACTTTGACAGGAATTAAATCAGTAATCAGAATTCGAGGGGCGATGAAAGGAGTAATGCTTTTCATATTTTAAAGAGCGAAAGTGAGAAATTTTAGATTCATATTATTATTATTTATATTAATAAATACTTTCTTAGCTATAAAGTCCTGGGTCTTTAAGAAATTTCTTTAAAATAAGAAAAGTACAAGTCAGTCGAACATAAAAACTAAAACGAAGTTAAAATCATCTGTCGCACCCGCAAACTGTTGTCAACTATTTGGTCATAAAAGTTTTATGAAAACTTTCGTTTAACTTTTTGTGGCATGGCAACACAAGCTGTGAAACCTTCTCCATAATAAACCCTTTATGATGCACAAAATTCAAAACTGACACTGACAACAAGAGCTCGGCCAAGAAGCTATAGATTCTCATAAATGCCAAAAATCAAAATGGCATCTGAAGGTTTGTTCCGTTGCACATTTTCCCGAAAGTGTCAAAGTGAAGTGAACTATATGCACATTTTTAACATATTAAAAATTACAAAACATTAAGCGGAAAGTGTTAGTTTGAACATTCAGCAGTTTGTTTTTTGTTTCGATGTTTTGGGCCTACACACAACAAAGCATTTTTATTATTACACTTTCTAACTGTCAGCGCATGGAACTGTCAGTCTATTGCCTTGACATTATCAATATCACTTCAGCCCTTTTGGGAAGGACACAAACACATACAGTCTCATTCTCCCTTTCTCTCTTTCGCTCTCTGTATGCGATACACAAATACGAGAACGAGCAGTGTGTGATATCCTGACTTTTTGTCATAATAATAAAAATGTCAATTTGTTTTATGGCTGTCAAGTCGAGCTTTTCTGCTGCTTTTGATGTTGATTTTTATATCGTTAAGTTGTTGTTATTCTCTTTTACCCCTACTGCTTCTACCCTTATTTTTCTTTTCCTTTGTTTATTTCCATGCATGCTGGCCATATAAATAGTATCTGTTTCATATGGCACCAGAAATCGACGACAGACAGCGAATGTGGTTTCAATAGAGTTTTAAAGCATTTAAGTCTGTTTTTAAAATAAATAGTATTATTATCATGGAACTTAAATACGAAGAGGGCAGCAATGTCAATTGTCAATTGGTATTCCACATACTATAAATGCTATTTTAAATATGTGGCTGTGTTTATTTAAGAGTATATTTTTATCAATTACTATCATAAGCTATTTTCCACATAATTTTCTAAAATGGCAGCAAAAGAATTTTCACAGCTTGAAGCTGACAATAAAACAATAAATTCCAAGTACTTTCATTCTGAATACAAAATTTAATTTAATTGTACAGCAATTTATGTGCCATACTTTTTGAAGCACCTTATACTATGGAATCCATACTATTGATAGAAATATCAAATGGAATTCCTTATTGCATTTCACAGGTTTTAACTGTGATTTATGGGGCAGTGTGAAATATGACGAGGTGGGCGGGTTTTTGTTCATTGTAGCTTTTCAAGTGGCTGCATAATTTATTGTTTATTTATATTTCATATTTGGTCGTTTTGCTCACATTTTGCTATGTTAGCTCAAATTGTTATTTCATAACTTTCCAATGCTAATGTTTGTGTAACTGTTTGCAACAAAAGTTTTGCGGCTTAGAACATTGTTCATTTAAAATGAACATCAAATTTTCAGTTTTCTATGTTCCTTCGCTTTTTGAATCTGCGAAAGAAAAGTTTTTCTTTGTTTCAAACAGGTCAAATTATGTTGGTCAGACCGGAGTAGGAAGTACTGCTGGATAAATAATGATGTAGAAAATAATTTTTGGAATTTTTATAAGAGAAATTAATTTGCAAAATAAACATAGAATAGAACTTTATTATAGATGGTGCTTTTTATATGCAGAGCCTAGCTTTTTAGAAAGAGAAATAAAAACTTTAGATACAATTACTAAGGCGGCTACCGAAAGAAAGTTGCTGATGTAAAGTAAACATAAATATTGGCTTAAAAATGTTGAAAGTGACAAGTTTAAGTTTATATGGCTCTGCATGCAAATTGATGCGCCTCCTTGTTTCGCGCTTTTGGCAATCCTTCGGCCTTTTGCCTGACACCGACGTGGGCGGCGTGGAAACCAAGCATAATTTGAATTATTGATTGGCAAGTCAACCAAGCATAGTGCGTTTCGGAAAAGCAGCCCAAACAATGTCTAAATTTGTGTCAAGCCACAAGGCTGCCACGCCCACCGAGCTGTGGCGCCACACCTATTTCAATGAATTTTATGCAAAAATTGCTTTTCAGCCAATTTCGTTTTATAAAATGCTCGCCTTGTCACAAACGAGGATAAAAAAAATGTTGTATACCACCCAGGAACAACAGCAGGACCAACCAGGGACCGAGGCATTGTCTTTTGAGCTTTGTTGTTAGTATTTATTATTGTTGCTGTTGCTGTACTTCGCTTCCGGCTGTTATCAGCAATCGACACTCTTCGGCGCTTCCTACGCTCTCATTTGTATACTATATATACTGTGTTTTTGAAGTCAGTTGCCTGTTCACTGTTCACTGTGTTCTGTGTTCTGTGTTTGATTCTCTTCCCTCTTTGCTGTCTTGTGTTCTCTGCGATTTGCTTTGGGTGCGGTGTTAATGTAATTTGCGAAGGGCGCCAAAAATATTTTTCGCGCTCTGTTTGAACTTCAACTCAACTCAGCTGCTCGAGGCCTTGGGACCACCCCAAATGCTGCTCCCACCTTCTTATTGGCTTTTATTGTATGTTGACTTTATTGAACCATTTCGCCAAACTTGATTGACTTATTGTTGTTGCCGAACGCTTTGTTTTATTTCTTCCTCATTTTTTTATTTGCTTATTTTTCGCATCCTCTTTTTCGATTACGTTTCTCCCTTTCAAATCGCCAACAGGCAAACACTTAAATCCAGCCAGGCCGCAGGATTCGCACTCTTCGCGCCTGATACGAGTATAAGTCAATTTCGAATGTCAATAAAATGTAAATTTTATAATTTTCGCATGAGATTCACACACACACACACACACACACACTGAGAGACACCCATAATTGTCAAAACTCCATTCCACATCGAAACACACACACTGCTGCAACGTCTACAACTTAATGAGATTTTGTTTATTGGTTCTTGATAGCAGCCGCAGTCGGGCTAAGTCAGGACAAGGATGTCGCCCAGCCGCTCTGAGTGTTTTATTAATGCTTTTTATGGGTGCTTAGGTAAATGTCGCTGACGTCATCAGATATTTACTCTCATAAAGATATTAATCTGACGTGCCTAAGTGGCCACGGTTAAAAAGTCGTTGCCACAACACTCAATCAGTTCCGATGATGCAATTACTTCACATCAACTTACTCCAGCAATTCAATTGAAAACTGATGCATTGATTTTACTTTAAAATACGCTAAGTACTTACTTTAAATATTCTGATGTTGATAAATACACAAAAATAACCACGTTACGTATACGTGATATTAACATTGTCTCTCAAAAACTTCTTTGGCGCTGACTCAACAATCTCATATATTTAATAAAGCAAACCCTATACGGTATGAGACTTACAAAATTTCGTTTAGAAAACGCGACAAGTAGTATGTTGCTTGGGAATATGAATATTTTACAAAGGCAACGGAAAAAATCGTATATTTAGCAGGTTTAGTCGTTATTTTAATTAAAACTCATTTGTGGCGTGCAAGGTTTTAAGCCAGGCGCTTACATATACATAATGGCAGACACACTCACACAAAGGCACGCACAGACACCACACAAAGCATAACGCAGCACACGTTGCGTATACGCTACATTGTCGGCATGTGTGTGGCACGTGAGTTCCCTTGAAATTAAAACTAAACGCACATATACGCAAAGCACAAACTAACTCATACACAGACACACACACAGTCAAATAAACAGAGAAATCATGCTGCCTAAACAAAAAGAAGCATGTATAAGTTGATTCAGCTGCCAGTGTAATAAAAACCATGAACATTCAAAAGAAATTCTGAGAAATATTAAAAGGATGTTCGGACTTCAAAGTGCTAGTTGAGGCGTAAGGTTATTATTAATTTTTACTTAGTTGCTTGCACATTTTTCCGATTTCCTTGCTGTATGCTTTTTGTTCCCTCCACTGAGCAAATATGTCAAAGTCAAACCAATCGATGCCAAAAGGTTTGGCCCCAAGCAAAATGCAAAGAATGCAAAATCATGAATATCAATCCATCAAGTGACGCTTAACAAAAGTTTTGACATCAATAGTTCTATAACAAAAACAAAAACAAGCTAGATAGATACCATTGTACCAAGAACCTTTAATACTGAACTAAATATATCAGGTATTAAACCTTGTCAATCATATAACAATTTATTTTATTAAAAATATTTTTGGCAATATTGAAAAATATATATTTTACGTTTTAAGTAATTATTCCCGCGTATGTTGGTATTTTTGTATTTTGTTAACACATCAACGAAAAAGCTGCAGACTCAATTTATATTAAAAAAAGTTAAAAGTTTTAATATTTGTTATTGTTGAAAACCACAGGCTAAGAGGTGTTTACTTCCATTTTTTTAGTCTTTTGGCAAATGCATTGTATGATTAAAGTCTTTATTTTTTTTGTATCTTTCAACTTAAATACAGTTTCACTCACTTATTGCTCAATTGAATGAAAACAATATCGTAACTTTTTGTGCACAATGTCCACACGGAATATTAAATTCCACGCAGGTATCCTGAGTGCAGTGTATTGGCGATTATCTCTATTTTTTTGTATACCCTGTAAAAAGACCTATGAATGGAATAGCAATGCAATCTTAAATATTGAATGTGTCTATCGAATACTGGATATTTGTTATATTAATTTCTATATATAATTAGCGGTATTTATAAAAAATATTTATTTAAAGTTAAGAAAATATATTAAATAATAATTATATTTTAAAATTTCAATGATTTTCAATACAGAGTATTTTCTGGTTCATTTAAACACAACTACATTCACATATTTTTTATTTATTAAGGATGCTCTGTGTATATTTATTATTTGCTTTTTATTTGAATATTCAATTTGCCAATAACAAGTTCTGTGTCCTGAGTTTTTGTGTAATGGCGTTTACAACTGCGAATTTTGATTCAGTAAAAAGTCTTTTTTTTTGTTACCTTACACGTAACTGTTTCTGTAACTGGAACTGTGAATGAATTTCAATTGGCCAAAAAACGGAAATTGCCACCTAAATGTTTTTACACATATACGAGCATACATACATACTACATACAGTAGCTATTTTTTGCATTTAATTTTGATGTTAAAACAAAGTACCAGTTTTACCAGACTGCAAACAATTATCTGAAATTTTTCTTTAAAGTCAATGAAAAGACGATTGAAGAACTAATTTTCTAAAGCGCTCCAAAATGAGAGGCATTAAAAAGTTTCGCCTCTGAGCTTTAAAAGTTTGCCAGTTGAGCTTAAATGGCCATTGTATATTTGCTTTCAATGCTTTTAATTTGCAGTAAAATAAAAGAAATTTTGGTTAAACACGCGTCTGGAAATAAAAATAAAATTCTAGAACTTATAAAAGAGAACGCAATGAACAAACGATTTAACGACTCCCAATGATCATCTAGTTAGGTTGGCTTTACTTCACAACTTGACATTCATCTCACAGTTCTCAGAGTCAGGTATGAGTCTCACACACATCCGACTCAGAAGATAAGCTTAATTTTATTATTTTAAATTTAACAGAAATCGTAAAAAAGTTAACATGAAGTATCTTGTCACTTGCACTGTAAATATGAAAGCTGACGACACTTTTTACGGCAAATGACTAACAAAAAGCAGCACTAATTATTTACGATCTCAGAGAAAGGTATTACATTGTTATCGTAAAAAGTAAATATGGCATTTACGTGCCTTGACTCATATCCGTCTTTTGCTTTGGCGTGTGAAATTTATGTCGTCTGCCAAACATACAAAATACATACACTTACAGCCGCATAACATTTTATTATTTCCAACATTTTTGCGGCGCCAACACCTTGCACCTAATTTCATCTGCTTCCGCCGGAAGGGTGAGTTTGGTTCAGACGAAGGCCCCAAAAAGAAGAGAGACCTTAAGCTCTCCATGGTCATGTCCTGCCATAGCCAACGCAATTACAGAAGCCGCTAGGGGCCTCTTCAAAAATGTATGGCCATTGATACATAGCACAATTCCCCTCCAAGTCCTGCAACAGTCACTTCAATGCTTTTGCGGCCGAGCTTCGTGGCATACTTTCAGGCTTTCAGGCGCATTGCCCTCAAGTTGAGGAGCGTAAGCTGTAAAGAGCATGAATTATCCGACAAATTTTCAAGTTCTCACTCCAATATTTGTTATGATTTGCGAATACGATTTACAATAAATGTAGTAAACAAACATTTCTGAATTTTCCAGTAAACAGAACTCTTATAAATGTTTGCAGACAATACAATTAGCAGCAATTAGTTATGTAAATGAAACATTCATATGAGACTGATGAATAAACAGCTAACCGCGAATAAATTTTATTTCAAATGCTTTTCAATAATCAAACGATAATTTATTACCCTAAAGTGTTTGTTATATATTGTTGATAATGAGTTTGAGCATTCGAACACATAAAATGAACTGAATACAGTATTAAGTTTTCATTCAAATGTTGCATCGAACTGAAATAATATTTTATTATATTATATTACATTGGATAGTGTTTTTGCACAGATTCGTTAAATGTTTCTCAACACTAACATATGCCAGTTGTTTCCGCTTCCTGTTGCTGCTTAAACCACTTTGCAGAGACTGGTTAGTGAACTGCAAATCACTTTAAGCATCGCTTTATGGAGAACGTGACCCTTGGTTTGTGGGTACTTTGTTGCAAGTTGGGAGCCATTAAGTTAGTCAGGTGCTGTTGAGTTATGTTAACTGTCTGAAATCAGTGCACATGCTACCTTTAATTATTACTTGGCCAGACGTTGCAACAGCAACGAAAACAATGATTCAATTTCCGTTGCCGGAACTTTGGCAAACAGCATTGTTAACAGGTTTCATATGATTTGCATGTTGTTTCCTCACTCTGTGAAATTAGCATAGAAATGTTAAATAAGTCCTGGACACAGACCGTGGCTTCACAAAACCGAATCCTTTGTTTACTATCCATTTCAACTGGACAGATTCATAAAAAGTGTCATACAACACTAAATTCTGGCATTCAGCAAAGCTGAAAAGCATAAAATCATTTTGGCTTTTCTCTGTGCAGCTAAACAAATACGACTATATTTACTTATGATGAAAAGTATGTGAAAATGTGTGTTAGACCAAGCAGGAAAGACTGTAATTTGCACACTACATATCATAAATTTACATGCTGAACAAAGAACTACTAATACATTCAAATGTAAATATTTTTTTAACATTTCTATTTTTAATTTGAACATGTTTGCAATTTGCAATCAAAATTTCAGAGCCATTAAAGTTAACCTGATGACCAATAAAGCAACCATGACAGACAACGAGCTTAACTTAAATTTAAGAGAATCACACACAATAAAAGTCTAGTTTAATGTGCTCAAGAGTGTTTTAAGATAATAAATAAAAATAAAAGAAACCCGAAAACAAGTTGTGTGCTTTAGGCGTCGGAAGTACTTATGCTTTCCCTCAGAAGGCTTTAAAGGGGCTTATCTTCGATCTTTCATGCAACAAAAATCAAAGATTTATACATATTTACGTATTTGATTGCAATTTATTTGCTTCCGTTTCGAGCTAAAGAAGCTTAGAAAATGTAAGGTAAATGTAATCTTATGATGTAATAGTAAAGCTTAAATATTTAAGAGGGTCAGATACACCTCATTTTAGGTGTCAGTTATACAACTACTCTCAGTTGGCTACACACAAATCTCACAGCCTCAACACCCAAATGTGTTGCACTTAACAGTTAGCTGTAGATACATTTGTCACGCGAAACTCTCGCCAAATGAATATCAAATACCAGTCTAAAATGGATCTGCAGGTTGGCGATAAACTGCAAATCCAGAGACCAACCAACAACAGTCAATTCGGTATAATGTTGTGGCGTTTTCTCACATCTATGCACATTTGATTTCAGTGCCGAAATACGATAATCATTTGTCACATCAGCAGCCAATATGGCAAGAAACGAAGGCCATCTAGTTTTGGTGTTAGGAGTACATTTACACTAGCTAACATAGAATTGCCACCCACGATTTTCAGCGAGTTTGGTTAGCTGGCAAGTGGCAAGTGGCAAGTAAACATGAAATAGATTATTTACAGAGCCATGCACAGCGATTTGTGCAAACTGTGTATGCCACAGCTGCCATTCAGACTTTGATTCAGCTCCAACAGCGTTCGCCCCTTTGCCACAGTGTTTGTACCACTGTACACACACACACACACACACACAGTGCACAGAATCCAGTAAAAATCATAAAAATGCTGAAGTGTGAACGGGCACTGATAAGCGTGAGTAGCGGCTGTTGTCGCTTGTCAAAAGAAAAATTGCTTATGGCCTTACACGAATGCACAAATGAAATTGTGCAGGCAAGATTGACGGCTGTGGTTGGTACTGGTAGTTGGTAGTAGATGCTCATGTCAGCCAGCTGGCAGTCAACAGTCGCTCCCCAATCAGGCTACCCTTCATTTTCTGTATTTCCCGAATCGGTTGAGTTAAAACATTTGAGAGCAGGTGATGCCAATGGATTAAATTTACTGAAATAGCTCAATTTTAAATCGACTCTGATTTACAGTCAGTTTGCAAAATAATTTGCAGTTGATTTGCTAAAATTATTTGCCAACAAGTAAACATTTAATTAACTTGTACTGCCAACCAGCAGAAAACCATACAATAGAAGAGGATTTTGTATTTCTTAGCCAACTATGGATAAATTCCTGAATTAGGCCGGGCAACTTAGGAATTCAATTAGCCAAATGGCCAAATTTCTTTGTGCCGCCAGTTTGAGGACTAATGCAAAAGTCTTCTAGGCAAAAATGCCAACTATTTGATACTTTGCATCCACAGGTATGCCAGGGTTGCCAACATCCAGCGCATAGCTGCGTACTCTGACCGCTGTCAGGGATCTGAATAATTTAGTAGCCGTCTGTGTGTGTATGCAACACTCGATGTCGTTTGGATTATTTGTGCGCTTGTTAGGCGCGGTCAACCACACTGCTAGGTAAAAGTGTGTGGCCAGCACGTTTGTCTATTTTGGTCTCTTTTAGTGCTATGGTGTGGGCTTATTGTGATGTTCTTGTTGGCATTGGGCGTTGAACAAACAGTTGCCCAAATTGACGCGCCGAAAACTGGACAAATTGCACGCAAACATGACAACAAAATGGTCCACAAACAACTGAAGTAAAGGAAGGTCGACGTTCTTTTGAACGGCCCGCAAAAATTAATTATGAAAATTTTCACTTTACGTCTGAGTTTTTGGTTACTTGTAATATAACTTTGTTAAGTTAATGCGTTTATTTAGCGTGCCAAATTTAATTATGAAAATTTCTCATATTTCAACAAAGTAAAATATTGCAACTTGTTTATACATTTTTTTTTTTAAACTTATATATATATAATTTCTTAAATCGTATAGGTTGATTTTTAGGGCTTTTACTGAACATTTACTTTACGTTTTCTTGAAGACATTTATCGAAAAATTATGTGGGGAAAAAGTGAAGTGCGTGTTTTTAATTTGCACCGCAATGTTGACCAATCACTAGACGTCACAGTATGCCAGATATAGCATATGCTACACTGCGCTACACGACATTTGATTGAGTTGAATGTGCCTGCAGCTGTCATGTGAAAGAAAACAATTTGCTGCTAAATTGCTACATGGCAGCGCCTGTCGATTTCCTGTCATGTGCTTTACTTTTACTCCAATTCTCACTCCTGCCCCGGCACTTTCTTTGTGCTCTCTCTCCGGCACGTGTCTAAATGTGTTAAGCAAAATATGTATGACGAATGTGTATGTAAGTATGTCTGTGTATGTGAGAGTGTATATGTGAATGTTTATAATAACTACATACGTATTTATATATCACTTCCGCTGCTGCACTTTGCCCGATTCTGATCTTGCGGCACTTCCTCATTCATTGTATTTGATTATTTTATTCATACATGCCATTGATTGCTTTTTATTGTTTCACTTATTCAATTTGCTGTACTTTTGACATATTGTTAACAATTAATTTCCTGTCACTGATTTTTATTCTACTTTGAATTCAGTAATAGTTATGAGAAATTACTTTGTAACATATCAATGGAATTAGGAAACTTAAATTATTCTCATGTTTCATATTCTAAATAAAATAACCCTCAAAGTTGAGTTTAATGTGACTAAAAAATCTTTTAAGTAGTTCTATAATTACAATTAATGTTTTTACAAAGTTTCTAATCGTTTGCATTACTAAGTATATTCAAATTCCATATAATTAAATAAATGGTTTAAAAGTTTCGTAACCCAAAGTTTTAGTTAACAAAAATATCCGCTGCTCTTCAGAGGGAAAACTTTAACATTTGCCTCAAACCCAAAAAGCAGTTTTATGAACTTTTGTAGGGACCCTATTCACATTTGCTTTCCCGTCAAACAAGCACTGCCAACAAAAATTTGAGATGGCAGAACCTGTTGTTTGAGCTGCGTGCCTAGACGGGATTATTAGCCGCATTTTGTGGCCCAGAGGCGGAAAGCGTTAAACACACGAAACCAATTACAATCATCCTGTTTTGTATTTACGGTAGCACATAACTTTCTGGAGGGAGCTTCTGGCGAGTCGAGTCGAAGATGCTTCTTCTATAGTTAGTCTGGCTGCACACAAATCTCAGGTATTTTCCTAGCTAATAAAGTTTGCCTTAAAGTATTTGGGGCAGAAGTTTCAATGGCTCTAGACTGGGCTCCAGCATATTTGTTTTAATATTAGTTGGCCCAAGGCATGCATGAAAATCGAATGAATACGAATGAATACGAATGAATACGCACCATCTACGGGTTATTTGCTTAGTTTAACTTCAACTCTCAGATACAGAATTAAACTCAGCACCGACTTCTGCTCCATCTCCGTCTTCGAATACGTCTAAAACTCATCAAGACACGTGCGTTGAGCTACGCCCACATTGAGTAGCAAATTTTATGCACCCAATATCAATAATTTGGTTGGTTTTATTGTTATTTGCGCATATTTTTATGTATTTACTAGTACGGGTTTCTTCGACTCAGTTCTTACTCGGACAACGGATGAGCCAAAGTTCGCTGGCGGGAAAAGTTTTTACATCGCCTGGGACCGGAAATGAAAGTGAAATTGTTTTTCGTAACATATTTATTATTGTTGACCTTTATTAAAATGGGTTTTATAGCCACGCTGCGTTACATTGTTTCCTTGGAATAAAATGGCATGCGTCTCATTAATTTGCCTCGTTTAATGAATACAACAATTATTTCCAAATGCCCAAGGAGTGGCCTAACTAAGCTGCATTCCAAGTAATTGTTGGAATTTGCTTATTTAAATAGCATAGTCAGAAACAAATAGTTGCGTTACAAATTCCACAGAAGATATAACAAGAACTGGGAAATTGTAACAAAACTGCAAGGTATTTGGTAAGAATTTTAATACACATATTAAAAATTAATTTCTTATATTATTTTAATATTAATTCAATTCATTTTGTATATAGAACGTGTAGATCTTATGCTACAGATTCTGTTTGTCAGAGCTAATCAACTTGGAACAGGTTGTGCAACTGTCAAGATGATTTGAATTTGAAATGTACATGTCGCTGTTGTTGTTTCTCGTGCTGATTACGTACATAGATATTTGAAGACACTGTAGAACAAATGCTAGCTCTTTCGCCTTCAGTTGCTTCTGCCTTCTTCCTTCTGCCTTCTGGCTCGACCCATGCTTAATGTAAACGAAATTTATCACACACTCGCAGACATTTGTTACTGACAGTGAAACATTGAGGGTGAGGCATAGGCATTAGCATGTCTGCCCGTACACTGTTCACTGTACATTGTACACCTGTCAAAGTTATTCATATTTTTGTGCTTCAACATTTCGGCATTTTTACATGTGTTGCTATTAATTTTTTGCTCCGCCGCGTAGCAAATTGAAGACATCGCATAATCTGGAGCAACGGATGCTGTCAAGCCATTAGCTGCAGGACGTTGACGCCGTTGCCCAGGTGTCAGCCTGTAATTGTGTGTGAGTGCGGGTGTGTGTGTGTGTGTGTGTGTGGCCCACACAAAAGTATGATTGAATGTTATTTGATGTGAATTTTAAAATTATTTTACGCCCGCTGTTTGGCTTGGCATTTATGTAAATGTAACAATTTGTTGTGCATACTTTACGGCTGTCAGTAAAATATGAAGACCGAATAAGCCTCCATAAAAGATATGAAGTTTCAAATGTCAAGTGCTACAAAAACAAACTTTGTGATTGCCAATGTTCAAATTTATATTCGAGCACAAATTCTTCTCAGTAATTATATCATGGTTGTCATTATAGAGAAAGTCAAGTTAATTGCGCTACATTTAAAATATTCAGATATTCGCTTTACATACAATCAGCAGAAGCTACTTAAGAGAGCTCGTCGAGTATATAGCAAAATTTTGGAATTTTCCAGCTGGAATTTAATGCCCCGTTGTGTCAGTGGCAAATAATCCACTCTGATTGTCCCCTGGGGCGAAAATGAAATGCATAAATTACAGACCTTGCACATATTTTATCAAAGCCTACTTATCAGCACATCGAGTGTTATTTTATAGCATTTTATATATTCGTGTATCGTGTAGTGTATATATATTATATGATATTGGCTTTTAAGCGGCCGTCGCCTCGAGTGGTTGACCTTATGTCAGCTTAACGGCAACACTTCAAGTGCCAATTTATGCAACTTTGGATGCTATCGATGAAAATCAATTTGTGGAAATTGTGGTAAAAAAAAAAGAAGAAAAACGTAGTCATGCGATACACAAACAAATTGGCCACATTCAAAGTTGTCCTCGGCACACACAAATTATCTTTAAATCCCGGAGCTGGCATTCAGTATCGTTTCAATATATACATATTTCAATTTGAATGCCAGTCTGGAAATTCAAATAAGCACAAAGAGGGACAAGGCAAGTGAGTGAACTGCTCAATCAAATCAAAGCCCCCGCACAACATAATGGAAAATAAGACAAAGAATGGAGGACGATGACGGAGGACAAATGGGAATGTCGAGTCTCGACTAGTGTCAGCTACATTCTCGTCATTATACAAAAGACATGAGAACCGTAAACTAAGCATAAGCCTAGATAAGACATCGAATGCACACATACACTGTAATTTGGGTCGGAGTCTTTCATGTCAGCGTTATTCCTTCCAGTTGAACAATAACTCAATTTTCATAAATCATTTGTATGCGAATTCTGACTATACTGACAGTTTCTATTTATATAAGTAGTCATGGGTAATAACCTTAGGTAGTACAGAATTGGATTAATTTTATTAATGAATCAATTCGTTGAGACAATGCCTATTTTGAGTTTGAGCAAATACCTTACTCAAACTTAAATACCCAATTCAAATCATGGGATAGAGAAAGAGAGACAGAGAGAGAGAGAGAGAGGGCTTCGACAGAGCGACAAATGTAATCAAAATAAATTACGAGCGTGTAAGCAGCCTCCGGTGTCTATTAAGGGCAATAAAAGGAGAGCACCATTTGTTTAACGCAATCTCATTATTAGATGCGACCCAAAGCCGACGGCACAGCTGCTGTTGCAAGTCCGTCTTCCTGACAGCCACAACCACTGAGGTCAGAGCACTCTCTCTCTCTCTCTCCCCCTCTCTCTCTCTCTCTCTGCCTCTCTCTCTCTCTCTCTCTCTCTCTCTACAGCTACAGCTTGATAATGTTGCTGATTATGCTGATGATAAGTAATTTTGTAAACTTGAACCGACGATGCCTCTAAAGCGGCGTTAATGCGCCCGTTGATTAGTCAGTGTTTTAGTTGGAGACACTGCGACTCAGTCCCTGTCTTCGAATCTCTCTCGTTCTCTCTCTCTTCTTTTAAGGTGCCGGTACGAGCCGAAGAGCCGACAAGCCGACAAGCTCATTATGCCACCAACAATTTGATTAATTACCACTGTCAGCCTGGTTGTATGCTACACTTTTTTATAATGACGGTGTCCTGCGGAGTCAGGTCGTTGCAAAGGATCTCTGCACTTCCGTTTTGTGTTTCTCTTTCGCGCATAAATTTTATGCAAAATTTAATTTACCTCTGGGCAAATTCTGGGCAATAATTTTTATGGGTAAACTTGCCGCTAGCTATTTCCATGCTCTTACTGTTGGGGGACTTTATGCGTTTGACATTTATAAGCCCGACTAGGGACTTGGGCTCCAATAATACTGGTATTATATTAGAGTTCGGTTCAAACGGTTGACAGCACCGCAGAATTGTTACAATTTTCATAGAAATACAGTAAAAAACAATATCCAAAACAATAAATAGAAAATAAAGAAAGGAAATTCATTCGTAATCAATATTCAAATGTAATTAATCAGCAAATAATAAATAAATTGTGAAATTATTCCAGTCTTAAAATAACACAGTTTACGTATTTTAGCAAATATGTGTACATATGAAAAACAAACAAATTGTGAGTTTAAATTGAAAAAGGCACAAATTAAGCCAAAGCATTGCGTATTACATAATATCAAATAAACTAAAATAAAGTAAAGAATCAACGAATAACAAACATTTCAACTAAAAGTTGATGCAACAATGAAACTAGTATGTTTCACTCAGTTGTCTGTGCATATTTGTGTTCCTCTTCTCGTCGTTGTTGTGATTGTGGTCTTTGGCAAAACGATAGCTGCCAGTGTGGAGAATGCGGTAATTGGTGATATTCGCGAAAAGTGGTCCAATGACAACGACCAGCAGCAGCAGCAGTTACAGCCGGAGGCGGAAAATGCGGTGGCGCAGGAGGAGAAGGAGATGGAGAAGGATAAGGAGCAGCTGCTGCAGCTGCCAGTTGAAAAGTATGAGAACTCAATAGCCGCGAGACATCGTCATCATCAGCATCATCATCAGCATCACAATCGAAAGCATCAACATTTGCATCATCGCCGTGATCGAATTCACAAACAGAGTCATTACAAGGCATTGGAATTGGAGCAGCGACAGCAGCAGCTGGGCAAGCATTCGCATTGGCTGCACTGGTCCACAGCCACGCCCACTCCAACGCCTGATTATGTCAATGATGAGCAGCTGCTCGAGGAGCAACATGTGGAAAGCTTTGACTACAGCAACAATAATTTCGATTTGGAAAGCTATCAACGATATGCCAACATCGATTTAGCTTCAGGCGCCTCGCCGAGATCGGGACGACATCGGGGACGTCATGTAACTCCCCACATCATGAGCGACAAGAACAACAACAACAACAACAACTTGCATAATGTGATGATGCCTCTGATCTCTGAGGTAGGTGGCAAATATCTGCGTTCGCTACCGGACTCGGTGGACTTTCTACAGGATCGCCTGTACGCAACACTTCCTCAACGCCATTGGCCTGTCAAGCGGGAGGCGATTGTCGAGGGCGGTGTGATTCTGGGCGGGCTGATGATGGTCCATTCGCGGGAGGACAGCATCACCTGCGGCCCCATCATGCCACAGGGGGGCATTCAGGCCCTGGAGGCCATGCTCTACACCATCGATCGCATCAATGAGATGAATTTGCTGCCGAACATTACGCTCGGTGCACACATTCTCGACGACTGCGACAAGGACTCCTATGGCCTGGAAATGGCCGTGGATTTTATAAAAGGTAAGTCTGTTGCAGACAAGTACATATACACATATGTGGTATGTGGTATGTGGTATGTGGGTGCATTGTGTTGTCACTTCTGGCAAGTTGTGTAACTTGCTGTAAGATTACGCGGAAATTCTCTGCAGCTGCAGCAATCTTAATTTAAGCGCTGTATTTGCATCTGACATTTACATATTAAATGTAGAGAAATGTATTTGGGATTCAGTAAGGTGGTTGCGTTTTATTGAATAACAGGTAGAGTTAAATTAAATAAACTACAATACAATTAAATGGGAAACAAATTGGCACAAACAGCTTGGGTTGCTCGACATTATGTGCACTATTAAAACAATGTATTTAATCTTAAATCAACGCAAATTTAAATCGGCTTATCGATATGTGTAACAATTGTTTCTGTTTGGGTCAACAAATTGAGTATTTATGAAAATATAATGAAGTGTATGAATTATGAATAGGGCAATATATTTAAAATAAATCCTGGTATTTAATAAAAACAGAAAAACTCTATTGCATGTGTGCAAATAGTAAAAAATAAAAATATGAGTACACAAAAATATTTATAAATATTAATAAATACATCTAGATTAAAGTCACAGTCCTCATTGGACTTATTTCGAATAAGTTTTTAAAGAAAATCATTACAAACACTTTTTATTTAATTACTTGCCCAAGTTTAGTTTCAAAGATATAAGAAAAACAAAACTAAGAAGTTAACCATTCAAAGTTGATCAAACTAATTGATTGAGTCGAACTCATTTTTGAAATTGAAAGACACATTTCCTCTTCATTTATTATAATCATTTTATCATTTCTTCATATTAAACATTTAAGCTAAAGTTATAGATCTACTTTAAATAAATGTGCTTAAGTTAGAGATTATTTTACTGAAACAAATATAATCACATACTCAATTAAACTTCATATTCTGTTTTAATGATATCATTTATTTACGATTAACTCAAGTGCCAAACATTTTGTTAATAAAAGAAATTAATAAATAAATTATGCGATTTCTGACTGCGAGCTTAACTCATGCTCCAAAACTAATATACATAATTCCCCAAAGACAAAACGGCATTTATTGAATTTGCAAGGCGACAGAAAAAAAGAAAGAAGAAGAATAAAAGATGGCGTCGGTAAACTGTGTGTTGTTAAAGTCCCACTTGTCGATGCCTACGAAAATTAAGTGCACCGCCAGAGATCAACGCGACCGGAAGCAGGGAAGGGGAATGGCGGATGTGGAAGCGTTGCCACATGGCCACATAAGTTAGGCAGGGCATATAAACATGCCGCTTATTACATTTATCTTACAATAAAGGGAGCACAGGAGCAAAGGCAATGAGACAGCCGCAATGATCTATAATCAATTGAGCCAGAGCGAAAAGGACAAACGATTGAGGCCATCCTTGTGATAGGCCTGAACATTTTCTAATCTCCATAATTTCATTATTTATGTGCGCGGCAAGGATTTATTTGAGCGACGTGCAGCAACGAGTAGCGGACTATGTTTCTCACATCTGACGTATGAAAAATATAATTTTCCAAGTCACTGAGTTATATTGACAGGATTAGGCATGCCGCAAACTATGAGCCATTTATTCGGGCCAACAGCCTGAAACCAAAACCCAAGTCATCATCGCCATCATAATCATCATCGGGGAGGCAACAATTGAGTAGCCCGACGATGCCAACAGCCCCGATAGAGTTAATTAATTTGTATTTAAGTGCAGCTGCCAAATTGTGGGCGGTCTCAATGGTATGTGTAGGGGCGTGGCGTACGTAATATAATACTAAGCCCAATGAATTTCATCTCACAGCAGTCTGAGTGTTTGCGTCTAGTTTGTGTGAATTAAATCGAGGAAAGTTTACTTCAATTGTATCACTAAAACAGACCCAGAATAACACGAATGAAAGACATTTGTTCTTTTCGGATATTAAACTTATTCTGGTAATATTATTACTAAGCAATACTTCTTAAAAAAGAATTAGACAAAACATCTGCAGCCCGAAAATTCACACAATTATCAAATCTTACCATTCTATGTTACATAAACAATAACTTTATTAATCCTACCAAAGCATATAATTTATACTAAAATACTTATACAATCCACAGGCGATAAAATATATTCACGAATGGTTGGGCAAAAAGGCACCCAGCAGAAAAACTGAACAAAACTTGAAGCAAAATAAGCAGAAAGTATCAGATTTTTTTTTTATTTGCAAAACTTTCACTCAATTAAAATTGAATAAAGAGTAACTATGATTATCAAAGAAAAAGTGTGGAATGCTTACATCTTGCTTGTGTAAGGTCATTGAAGGTTACTTAATTAATTATTGCATTTGAGCGCAACAAAAAGCAGGCATAAAAAGTTTTATAATTAAAAAAGAGTAGAAAACAAAATTTTCAAACGTCAACACAAATATGCAAATGAGCACAGTACTATACAGTGGGGGGTTTCACATTTCTGCAATAATATAAAATTTATATATATATATATAATAGATGACAAACTACCGGGAACAAGTTTATCATAGTTTGTTGTTTTGTTTTTCTCATTTTACTAGCCGCAAAGAGTTTACTCAACTTTAAGCTGGTGACTGTTAATTTTTTTAAGTTGAGTCCACGGGATATTAAAAGAGATTATTAGATAACTTTACGGTTTAACAAATCACAAACTGATAAGCTTACAAAAATAAGTCACATATTTACATAATTAATAAATTTAACTGATAATTGAATTGCACCATTTGTTAACAATTCACATTCCCAAAATATATTGTAGCTATTAAAGTCTGTTGATTTATTAAGCATAGTAATTATATGCTTAAAATGAACACAGCAATTAATTCAATTTTAAACAATGGACTATATGTATTATCTGAATAACTATTGCTCATTAGCAACTATTTGTTAATTATTCTCAATTAATTCGACCTTAAATTTCTGTCTTACAGGTTCAATTAGCAACATAGACGATGCTGAATATCATTGCAACAAAACACAAGTGCGCAAGGTGATTTCTGGTGTGGTTGGAGCTGCCTCCTCGGTGACATCTATACAGGTGGCCAATTTGCTGAGATTGTTTCGCATACCACAGGTAGGACTCCATAGCGTATACGTAACTTTTTCCGTTGCATACTGCTCCGACAGTTTATGTTGCTCTCATTTCGGACAACTTTTGCAGCTGAGCCCATAAAATTAGTTGAAATTTTTGCAGTGCAAACTTTTTGCAGTTGTAATTAAAAAGCACACAAAATTTGTCGCATGACGCTCAACGGGAAATTAGTTTTAGGAACAGAATGTGGCATTAAATTGGCTGGCCCTTAAGAGGCAACAAATCAAGCAGAGTGCAACAGCTGCACACAAAGAACAACCAACAAACATTGTCAAGGACACTCGGAAGTTTCCACATCCGCTTCCACATCTACTAACTTTCGTATCATACTGGTTATATTTTTGCTTTCTTTTTCGACGGCGTCGTTTGCTAGCCCAAAAGTCACGTTACTTGGGGAGATTGAGTAGCCGCTACGTGAGTAACTGCCAAAAGTCAATATACGCCAGTTTGTTGTGGTTGGAACAACGCCGTAGTTCAGAAGGCAAAAGTGTCGTAAAATGCACACGTACACATACACACACAAAAACACACACATTTGTCATTCATGCACTGCAACTCGAAAAAGAACAGCTCCGAAATGGTAATAAATCAAAAGTGAGCATTTGATTGCAATTTCAGTAGAAGATTTGATGGTTTGTAACCAAGAAAAACAATGCAACCACATTTACACTGGCAACCGAATAAATAAAATCCAGAATCTGGCGGAAAATATAAAGAAAATTTGAAGGTGGACATATAAAAAGGTAGCCTTAACATTTGACTGCTTTTTTATTGGTGTCTCTAATGTGTTTTTAAGCCAAAGACCATCAGCTAAAATTAAGCATTTAACTTCAATGTGGATAGTAAACAATCTAAATGTTTTTCTAATTAAAGAAACTTGAGAGTACCTTATTTAAAAAGTAGATGTACAAATAAAAATAAGTACTTTCCAAAGTTTCTTATATAAGATCTACTTGTTTGCTTGGAATGTCAGCTTTGATTTTGATATCCACACATACATAAAAACACACGCAGCCACAAAAAAAAAGAAACTATGTCGCATTTGCACACCTCATTTAAATGCTTGAACAACTTTTCACAAAGCGGAGACTGTTTGCACAGCATTCTGAGAATTTCATTATCTTTCTCTAAGACTGCACAAACACTTGCCTGGAAAATTGTTGACAGCATCAACCGAGAGGAGGAAAGAGGAGAAGGAAGCAGGAGCAGAGTCCTCTCTGATGATAATGACACTTAATTAGAAATCAAGTAGTTGGCTAAACACTTGTAACTGGCAAAGCATTTTTGAATTTCCACTGCAATTGCAATTGGTTTAATTGGCACGCCCCCTAACCTTTGGTCCGCCCATATATACCATATATACAGTAGTGATGTCGACGACTTGCCAAATGCCATGGCGTTAATTTGTGCGTGAAATTGGATTTTAGTGGCTTCACTTTTCGCACCGGGAGAACTTTCAAAGCAGTGCCGACAAACGGACGACAGCCGGGAAATAGAACGAGGGGAATATGGAGTCGGGTTTTGATTTTGACTTGCCTGCATTGTTTGTGGATTCGGTGGCTTCTGTGGTTCGTTGCCTTCCCAGCTTTGCAAAATGAGGCGAATAACTATATCAGAGATGACAGCTGTTGAGCGGAAAACAGAATTATATTTTCAGAATGCTGTTGAAAATGCTTTTCAAACGGTAAGCTGCACAACTAGAAAAGACAAAAAGAAGAAGTCCAAATATGAACTTTGTGCACACATGCATACAATATTTAAAGCTGGATTTAGATAGATAAATATCTATGTATGTGCAAACAAATTGGTAACTTTATATTTTTAAGTCCCATTTAGTTAAGTAAGATGTCAAATGAGGTGCCTTGCAAGCTTCTCAGAATTCTGTTGAATCTCAGTTAAATTTTATTATGTTTTTATATACTCGCAGTATGCAATTTTGTGAATTTTCTACCAAAATACATTTATTTAAATTTTGCTTTGTATTTTGCAGGTCTCCTACTTCTCCACCAGCCCCGAGTTGAGCAACAAGCAACGCTTTGAGTATTTCTCTCGCACCATTCCCTCCGATCACTACCAGGTGAAGGCCATGGTTGAGATTGTCAAGACCATGGGTTGGACCTATGTTTCGATTATCTACGAGGAGAGTAACTATGGCATCAAGGTAAGTGCCTTGAATATAACTATGTTAGTTAAGCTTTCCAGCACTTCATCAACTTTATATAATATCTTTTAACACAAACTCAACTAAATTCTAACAAATTGGTTTGAAAATAGGAAATATAATAAAATAAAACATAATCTTCAGTTAGATTTTCAATAAAACAGGAAAATAATTGAGACAATAATATATATTTGTCGTATAAAATTAAAGCAAGGCTTAAATCTTTGTCTAAGCCATTTGTATTTTATAGACTTTTACTGGTTTGTGGTATGTTACAATGTTTGTCGACAGTTTCAGTTGTACAGCTTCAATTTCGGAAATTTTTTTTCTCAGTATCGATTCCTAGCGTTGCATATTTGCTTTGTGAAGAGCTCTCTGTTTTTGTAGCATTACAAGGAGGTTGCCACTTTTAACCAGTATCTGAGCCAAGTTTGCCGACAGCTATTGCAGTGTCAAAGTTCTTATAGCAATTTTCATTTTCTTTGTGTACGTGTCGTTGCAGGCTTTTGAGGAATTGGAGGTGTTACTGGGACGCCATAACATTTGTATTGCCAATAAGGAGAAGCTCGTCAAGGACTCAGGAGTGGCTGAGGATATTGCATACGATACTATTGTACAGAAGCTGCTGACGAAACCGCTTGCTCGAGGTAAGTGCTATCAAGTGCAACAATAACAACTTGAAGTGATTAAAAAATAAGTGTTTTTAAATTAAATGTCAACGGAAATTGTCCAAAAGTTGCAACTTCCTTGCTGCACCAAAAGCGTATCTCCAAATGTATCTCAAATTAAATGAATATATTTAAAACTCCACTGTCGACAGTTTTCTCTACAGTGTTTTCCTTTTCTGCACTATTTGACATTTCTCTGTTTTTCTTTTTTTTTTTTGTTTCTGTTGTGTTTGCCCAGTTTCAGTTTATAACGTTTTCACTTGCAATACAATTTTTCCGCGCAGGAAATTAAAATGTTATGTCAGTCGACTTGGCAAATGAAAAAATAAACAACTAAAGGGCGTTGGCAAATTGCTGAACTGGAGTTTTTCTACATAAAAACAATAAGAAAGAGCGTAAACGTGTTGAGGGAATTTGGCTTATCGTGGTCTTATCAGTAGCCATCTGAACAGAAAAAAAGTTATAAATGAAATCCTTAATTAAGGCTGAATCTTACCAACAGGAAAGTACAGAGTTGTAATTTTTTCTAGTCGATCTTTTTTTAATGTCATCATGTTTATTACCAAATCTATCTTCAACACAGAAACAAACAATCTGATTTATATCTGGCAATGGTCTAACTTGGATTTAATTTCAAAGCAATAGGAAAACAATAATACTATCGGGCAATCAATATCGATATTTGCATTGATCAACACATCACTAGATGAAAATGTGACATTCAAATGATTTGAGTCTAATAAAACCTTCAAATAAGTTTTTCAAGTAGTCACATTCCATGAAATCTGAATATATTCTATATTGTGAATAACATGTCACAAACGAAAACAATTATCTTATTAATAATGATTTGTGCATTTGAGTGAAACTTGTGTCTACTTCAGTTATTTTTATATGCTTGACAAATCGAATTAGAGCAATTAGTTCAGCTGGATAAATGTTTATGCAGTTCGCACTTATTTAATTATATAAGTGCCGTAATAATACATAATGAAAGACCTTTTCAAGGATCCTTGCTGTTTGAAATCTACAATATATCAATAATGAGAATGTCAATTAAGTACGAAATGTAAATTTACAACCCAATAAAAACATAAACAATATCAAGTGCAAATCAAAGCAACAAAAGACGTCGATGAAATCAAATATTGTGAGCGAAAAACAGTAAAATAAAAGAACACAGCCGAGTCTCATTCGATACTTAATTAAATAAGCACAGAAAGAGACAGAGTGGCAAGAGAAAAGTGGTGAAAGTGAAAGTCAGCCCCTTATAAGATAATTTGTGAGGTTCTCGGTCAAGTTGTTGTTCTTCTGCCAGCAAAGTGTTGGCCACAACTTAACAAAATGCAAACAATAAGTAAGATATTCTCCCCTCCCACCACCTAATGGCTCACATTTTGGTCTTCATCTTCATCTCCGTCTACATCTTAGCTTCTTTTTCAGTTGTTTCCATCTTCTTTGGCCCCAGTGCTGCTAATGATGGACCAGACCAGACCAGAGACAGGCAAAACTGTCAGTTTTATTGACGGCTGACTCTCGATGGTCAGCCAGGACACACACACAGGGATACTGAGTATAGGGGATATTCCTGAGCCGCCGATTCTCTTGGTGATGTTACTTTCATTGTTATAACTTTCATTGTGAAAGACAGACAAACTGCTGCTGACACTCTTCATTCCCACCATTTTCTCAGTTTTCTGTGCCGACTGCAGTTGTCACATCTTATCAGCAAAGACAGCTTCGCCTTGTTCCATCATCTCATCCACATCCTTAACCACATCCTCAACCAAACTCTCATCCTCCGTCGTTTTATTGACGCTTTTGTTTCGTGTCATAATTTTGCCTCACTTTCTGGCTCTCTGGAATCCTTGTCTTCCTCCTGCCCTGCTCCAGCTTGTTCCATGGCAAACTTATCGATTTGCTTTTGTGTCCAGCTGAAAGTTAAGCGAAACTTAATCAGGCGCAGCCGAAACATCTGCACAAAGCAAAACTTGACGACGCCTTTATGCCTTAATGCTTCAATGTGTTCCATTGGATTTACACTCAAGCACTCGCTTTTGTTCTATATGACTGGTCAGCTGAGTGTTCTCGATAGTGAACAACTTCTACAGACATGCCCATGCACCCAAGTATATAACTTAGCTAGTGGCTAAATGTATTTGAGCCGAGATATACTTTAAGTCAACTTCTTGTAACGCAATACACAGGCTTACCATTGACTGCGGGGCAAATTCAAACTTCAAGCTTCGTGATTGATTAAATAAACTTTGTATTTCTGCACTTACCTGTTTTCATTTGTTTCCCATCATAAACCACGTAAGCAAAAATTAATCAAGAGCAGCAAATTTTGAGCGAAAATTATCAGCGAGGAAACTTGAGATCACTTTAAAGAATTTTGTATGCATGGGAACGGGAAATGGGAATATTGCTATTATATCCCAAGTATTTAATATTAAGTGTTACCAATAATATAGTGTAATTAATACAGCACAATTATCTACTGAGGTCTTCATTTATTTCCCAGTCTATAGAAATAAATTGATAATTTTTGGAAATACATTTTATCAGAAAGGAAAGTAAAAATCTGTATAAAATGTGCACTCAAAGTTGATATAAATGTATATCGCATGTGTTGGCATGTTGAAAATAAATCGTTATATATATAGATTTTTTTTGCTAAATTTAACTGAGCGAAATCGCAACGATAAATTCAAGTGAACTTGACGGAATACGATAAAGAGCAAAAACATGTTGCAAACTCAAAAAACCACACATATAAGCACGCAAACACACACACTAACACATACACTAGCATAGAGGGAGCACATTAGATTCCAAAGTTTACCCTCGTTGGCAGTTAGTAGTCACAGTCACAGTCACAGTAACAGTCACAGTTACTGTTTGGAGCATAATTTTTCAAGCAATGACATCACACTTAAATGTATTCAAAATTCAGGGCGAAAATACTTTGTCATTTTGATTAATCATCGAGCGAAATGAGCTAAAGATCGAGGGAGGGGGCAGTTAAAAGAGGGGGATGTCGGTAAATAGCGTCAAATCACAAATCACAATAAATAATGATTGCGTAGATAAACCCTTTCGCAAAAGGTTGGCAGCGACTTTCGATACTCAGTGAATGATTTTAACGACTCCTGATGGTGCTTTTATGCAAATCAATAGACGCCACACACGATTCAGTGCTTTTGGCCCAAAATGGCTTGAGCAACTGAGACGCCATGTGCTTTTCATTGGCAGTCGACGCTGATTAATGACATGCATAAAAAGCCGAGACGGTAATTATTTTTCATATATTTTGAGGCAGTCTGTAACTGGCATTTGATTAATATTTGCAAATCAATTCGTCGACATATACATTTTTAATACCAAAATATGTGTGTTGACCAAGAGATACCCTGTACTCTAATTAAATAACTTAAAATCATGTTCGAGGTTAATTTAGAGAAAAAGAAACAACTGAACTGCTGATCAGATCTTTTTCATTTGTTGATTTTATTTTCATACACAAATGTATTCATACCCCTTTATAGTATTTGATGTCTACGTTACTTTGAAGCGAATTAAATATTTAAAATATAAATATGAACCACAGGGCGTATGACTGACGCAGTTTTCTTTTGCCTTCATTTAAATTCGATTTTGAAAAATGATTTGTGTTGAAGACTTTATTTTATTTATTTTGGTTTTCTTTTTGATGGTTTCCCATGCTAAATGTCAAAAAGTTTTAGCAATAAACCATTGAGGCTCTCGATGGGGCGTGTTTGGGGTTTGAAATGTAATTTTTCACATTTTGGCATTGACAACAGTTGAGCATGTCGAGGAGTTTTAGTGTATAAATCGAGTGAAATAAATTCACTCTGAGCAGCGTATTAAAAGTTCAGCTTAAGCGATTCTAATTTGTTTTGAATTAAGCGAAGGTCTTCCTCTGCCAAACACTATTTTTCTTAAAGTGTCAAAGTGAAAGTATAAATAAAATGATGCAGAATCAAAATAGAGGTCAATTAATTATAAAATTGACATTCCACAATTAAATCGGTTTAACAATGCTATGACAGTTTGATGTTTTCGAAATAAGGTCGGGAAAAAAGTATTTTATATAATTTTTTTTAGCATGCTTATTGGTGCTATATTGAAGCAAACATCTTTTCTTTTTATATATATTAAAAATATGCCAATACTTTAAAATCATGTCAATATTTATTGAAGCCTTAATCAGATTACATGACTACCTTGTGGCGTGAAAAAGTTATACAAATAAGATCACATTGCAACGGACAAAGACAGGGACTTAAAATTTAATTATAGTGAAAAAGTCATCGGGAAATGAAATAAATGTGTTCAACATGTAATTGAAAAGTCTCTCGGATGCAATGCATGGCCTGGGATATGGCTTGCTGAATGTTTAATACAATTAAATGCAGTTTTTTTTATTTGTATTCTCCCTTTTCCATTCTCTTTTGCGGCAATAATTAATATTGAAAATGGAAATGGAAAAGGTGCCATCATTTTCGGATCGGATCAGGAAGTGCGGCAAGTGATGCGTGCTGTGAGGCGGGCAAATGCAACAGGCGCCTTCTCGTGGATTGGATCGGATGGCTGGAGTGCACGGAATCTCGTTTCGGATGACTATGAACCGGAGGCAAGTAGCAGAGATTACTGTGTGGCGGCTGTGCTGGTTCAAATTATATGTTTAAATGTGCGGTAAAGTGTGATTAATGAATCGCATGTCGAGTTGTTGATGTGCCACGCCCATAGATGAGTGACAGGGGCGTGTGGTGACATGACACCAACTACAAATTTATAAATGATGTGCAGCGGAGACAAGCCGAGTTGGAGCGAAAGGAGCAGACTAAATGTTGCCCATGATAAATTATGGTTTAATTGAAATAAATTGTGTGTGCTTGGCAAGGGCGTGATAGTGGCAAATTTATTTAGCCCATCAACCATTATCCACTACTCAGTTAAGGGGCACCCTATGCTCATCCAGCACTTTAGTGGCAACAGCGACTGAACATAAATTAATTACGCATACGCAACGTGCGCGCCTGTTATTCTTTCTCTACTTTCTAGGTGGAGGGCACACTGTCCGTGCAACCACAAGCAAATCCAGTTCACGGCTTTGAGGAATATTTTCTTAACCTAACCGTGGAGAATAACCAACGGAATCCTTGGTTTGTAGGTATGCGCAAATGACACTGTCTTTCGCAAGCCAGGGGCATTATTATTAATTACGTGTAAATGTGTAATATGCAATAACAGAATTCTGGGAAGACCACTTTCAATGCCGTTATCCGGGCAGCACCAGCACACCGTATAACAATTACACCCGCAGCTGTACCACAAAGGAACGCTTATCCCGCCAAAATACAGACTTTGAGGATCAGCTGCAGTTCGTTAGCGATGCGGTAATGGCATTTGCGTATGCCTTAAGGTAAACTAGCCACAAACAACATGCACTCAATGATTCATTCAGCAAACATCTCTCTTCTTCAATTGGTCCAATCATCGCAGGGACATGCATCGGGATTTGTGCGGCGGTCGACCTTCGCTCTGTGACGCCATGAAGCCAACCAAGGGAGCTGATTTGCTCAAATATTTGCGTAAAGTTGAATTTAAGGGTAAGTTGACTAACAAGTAAACACCGTGTGTACTTTGGGAAATGCATATTGACGCTGTTGAAAGAAAACGGAATCGATCTAGTAATCGATTTAATATACCTCCTTAGACAACAATTTAGTTTGGTTCTCAGCAATTTTATGTGGGTAACAAATAATTGCAATTAATAATAATTTTAAATAAAATATTCAGAAATATAGGGGATTAATAACATTAACCGAAAAATATGCTTACAAAATCCACCAATTAAGATTTAAGATAAAACGATTTAAATAGAGCAGACTATAAAGATTTGAGTATAAATAAAAGGACTTAAGAGTTTAAAGAAGTTTACTAGAATAAGTTGACCAAATGTTACTGTTTAGTTTTCCGATTTATGCGTGGTTTGACAACGATGTCGCAAGATTTGCGCTTATAATTCATGTGGCTATAACCAAGAAGCATCAAGAAGCTACTGTCGTCACATTCGTTGTCCTGGTCGTAGTCTTAGTCATACTCAAAGCTCTGCACACAATGCTCTCGAGTGGAAAATTGACTTGCTTGTCATCGGCATTGAACTCAATTTGAAATTCAATAAATTATAGAAGAAAGCTCCGACCAAGGCAAGTTAGGCCAACCAAGTTGGCAGACTGGCGCAAAACGCGCAAATTGTCAATTTTCTGATAAGCAGAAGTAGAAGGAGCCTTAGGACTTGGGCCAAGTTCCTGGGCGTCAGGCCGTGAACGCATTTTAACCCCAAGCATTTATTGTACAGGCCTCAGCGGCGATGATTTTCGTTTCGACGTAAATGGCGATGGACCCGCTCGGTACAATATCATCCATTTCAAGCAGTCCGTGGCGGGTCAGTACCGCTGGGTCAAGGTGGGCGAATACTACGAGGGAGAGCTTCGCTTAAACATGTCCGGTAAGTACTCGACAAAATACGTTAGACACTTCAGACACTAGAAACTACACTCTTCACACTACACAATACACGTAAAGTGTGCAACAAGTAGAGCTGATACATTTACGTTATCGACATTCCAGAGGTAAGGTTCAAGCTGTTGCATCCGAAGCCACCGGAATCCGTTTGCAGTTTGCCCTGCGAGCGTGGACAGGCGAAGAGCTACCTTGCTGAGGGGAGCTGCTGTTGGCACTGCTTCAATTGTACAACTTATCAAGTAAGTGAAACTACAGTACTCTACTACTATCATGCATTTCACTATTACACAAAATGAGCACAACGAAGATATCAACTTGAATGCAATGCATTCAGCTGGTCGCCTGATTTCAGTTAACAAGTAAATGAAGGCCGGATAGGAGTTTCGAGGGCTTGAGGGAAATTGCCAAGTTAAGAAAGTGGCACAAGTTTTGTAATTTATTTGCAAGGCTTTTGTCGTGATTGAAATGTAATGTAGTGAATTATTGTGAGAACAAGAGAATGAAAAGGTTCAATGCTCAATGTCCAGAGCCATAAAAAGAGGAATGCGAGAAATGTGAACACTTGAAGTAAGGATTGAAAGAGAACTGCGTGAAATGAGAAAATGAAAATGGAATTGAAAAACGAGCTGCATCATTCATTTAAAGTGAACACTATTAACAACAGGACTCATTGCGTTTTACTTAAATGAAAATGCGACCAATAATATTTCAATTTATAATCTATTGAAAATAATATTCGTCAAATCACTTCAAAATTTTCTGTCATTTATTTATCGTTTGTCACAATTAAAGTGAGAAGTTCTGTTAATACCTTTAACGTATTTTTTTGTATTTTAAATTCAATTTCAACATTCAATGAAACACTTAATCTCCTTGTGGCTTACTTTGTTGTTCGTTTTCATGTTTTAGCAGTTTCTCAATGTCATTCATTGCCAACTGCGTGTCATTCAATATTTGTTCATTTGCAGATTCGCCATCCGGATGATGAGACACATTGTCTCGTCTGTCAGCTGGGCACACTTCCCGATGCACACAAGGAATACTGTCGTCCCATACCAGAGGTATATCTTCGACCCGAATCCGCTTGGGCAATTGGAGCCATGGCCTTCAGTGCAACAGGCATATTGATAACGCTCTTTGTTGTGGGCGTGTTTGTCAGGTAAATAAGTGGGTGTTATTCACTCTATCTCTCTCTCTCTCTCTCTCTCTCTATCTCTCTCTCTCTCTCTGTGAGATTTAAAGTTTTGGGCGTGTATGTGGCAATTAAAAGTTGTATGTCTTTGCACAAGTTGCAGAGCTGTTGTAAAAGAAGTTTATTTAATTGGTGCTGCAGTGCGATACAATTATAGACTATCAGACGTGTTCTACATATCACCGACAAACCAAAAGCAAAGCACAATTTGTGGTTGTTGTCTATTAAATTTATGTCCTTTATATCATTACGTTTGGTTGTTTTCAAAAGCAATATTAAATTCTAAACAGATTTGAATAGCCCACCTCTATAGAAAAACATAAGAAGCTTTCCAGAGAAAAGTCAACCTGGGCTAAGAACTTAAAATGTATCTCTACATAGATCGCTATCGAATCGAAGTAACAGAATATTTGAACAGTAAAACATATTAATTACCTCTCTCTCTCTCTCTCTCTCTTTCTCTCTCTCTCTTTCTTCTCAATCTCCATCGCAGACATAATGAGACGCCCATTGTGCGTGCCACTGGACGAGAGTTGAGTTACATTCTGTTGGCTGGCATTTTCATGTGCTATGGCGTGACCTTTGCCCTTGTGCTTAAGCCAACAAACATTGTTTGTGCCATTCAGCGGTAAGTGTGTTCGGACTTGGTCTATATAATTTAAGGAATACTGTAGTATTTACCTGTTTTACGCATTTCAGCTTTGGAGTGGGCTTCTGTTTTACGGTCGTCTATGCTGCACTGTTGACCAAGACAAATCGCATTGCTCGCATCTTCAAGGCGGGAAAGCAGTCGGCCAAACGACCCTCATTCATTAGTCCGAAATCGCAGTTAGTGATTTGCACGTGTCTGGTCTTTGTACAGGTGAGCCATGCCATATGAGACTCAGCTCATGCCCTTTGATTGTACTATGATGCGGACTTCTTCATCCCCCCTCTGTATCTCCGTCTCTCATTGCAGATACTCATTAACGGAGTTTGGATGGTGATTGCTCCATCACATGCGATGCATCATTATCCGACACGCGAGGATAATTTGCTTGTGTGCGACTCGTACATAGATGCCTCCTATATGATTGCGTTCTTTTATCCCATTGTCCTGATTGTGGTATGCACCGTTTATGCGGTGCTCACTCGCAAGATACCAGAAGCTTTTAATGAATCCAAGCATATCGGTAAGTTCACTCGCAGCATACATATTAAGTTTTATACTCCCGATAAATTGGAACTATAATATAAGCATCACAAGATTCAAATGATTTTTTTTATTACTAACTTACAACACGTGAAAGTTCCTTAAATTTGAAAACATTTGATTATTTATTGGCATAAATAAAATATTCTATTTAAATATGAATCCTATCTAGTTTAATTTGAAAGCCAATCCAATGTTACAAGAAATATTGTAAATTTTGAAGCAATCGAAACTTGTTTCGGTACCAGGGATTTATGTGTTGATTTTGGGCTTTTTTTAAAATTATTTATTATCTATTAATTATGTAACTGTAGAATTTATATGGCTTAAATATATTATTCTGAAAACTTACTTTAGAAGACTTTTATTAGATACATTAATATTACTTGATATATACGTTATATTAAATGGAATTTTAAGGATATATGTTTACTCTTTTAATGTGATTATTCCAGGCTTTACCATGTACACGACCTGTGTTATTTGGCTGGCCTTTGTCCCATTATACTTCGGAACAGCCAATCACGTGCCATTGAGAATTACGAGCATGTCGGTGACTATAAGCCTGTCGGCCAGTGTGACGATTGCGTGTCTGTTCTCACCAAAGGTAAGATATCTTCATTAACAATTAATTTTATTTCTTCGAATGTCTGGCAATGAGTTCGCGAATTGTCAGTTGCTGTTAATGGCTTTCATTTATAATTATTTAGAAAGTGATTGTCTCATGCTATCATCTAATTACATTTACGCTGCAAAACAGACAAAGTTATCTGTTACTTTTGTAAAGTTTGACCCTTCTGATGAACAAGATAAATGAAAGCAATTTTAATCAAAAGTACTAAAGAAGATATTAAATACAGAGTATTTTCGAGTCGCTCACTCACGGCCAAAGTTAAACTTAATGTTCCGTCCACATTTTGTTGCATTTTCAAGTCTCCAATCGAAGCAGCAATTAAGAACTATTAAACATCAGGAAGCGCTGAGAATGCCACAATTTCTACCTCCCATTGGGAAGAGGTCATGGCATGCGAGAAAACATTTTTAATAACGCTTCATTATTGGTGATTAAGCTGCGGCAAACTGCAAGTCAAGCTTAATATCTTCTGTAATTTATGGACACAGTATGTCTTCGTTATTATACCCACTCTTTATCAGGGTAGGGATTTCTGGGGATTAGCTAGAGCTCTCTGCAACTACACTGTGTGCATTAAAGTTTCCTAACAGTTTAGTTAGACAGTTCAAGAATTTACAACAATTTATATATGCTGAAAATACAACAAGAAAAGTATGCGAATAACACTGATATTCTGTTACGCATATTCGGTTACATTTTTATTAAAAAACTTTAAAAAATATATTAAAAATACGTCGTTATTAAAGTTACCAATAATGAAGAAGCAAGACTGCCCACAAAAATAATAAACAAAAGAATTTTCTAAGTAAAAAAACTCTTCTTTGTCTTGCATTAATTTAGAACTCTTATTGAAATAGTTTGTTTCCTTGCAGCAAATTCCCTTGACTCGGTATGAATTGTAAGATATGCAATAAATACTAAACGGCGGTGTAACGTTACTTTCCTTCGTTCTGAGAATGGCTCGAGTGTCCTACATTGCTATCAGATGTCACATAATGCACACTTTGCTCCAGATATACACACACACACACACACACAAATACACGCTCACCTGCCTAGCTGGCTGCCATAAGCACCTCAACCCGTAAAAATGCAATTTAGTATTTGCTGTTTTATCAACTGCAAAAACGGAGCAACAACAAATAGTCGAGCACAAAACAACAGGGATCACTGAACCATGGCAAGCAAACTTGATACTGCCTTGCTTTTGCTTTTGCCACTGCCACTGCCACAGCCACGCCCACAACGCCCTTGTGCCCAAGAGGGTTGGGCCAACTAGTGAGCAACTTCCGAGCATTCATTCTTAGCAAGTTGGCGTTGCCTTTTATGTATTTACTTGAATGCCGCCTTGTCCGTTCTCTTTTCCTTGTTGACTGTCCGACGGTCCGACTTTCCTGTTTAATGTACGGTATTCCGTTGTTTGTTTGTATAAGAAAAACAATAATAAACGGCGGCAAATGGCAGCCAAACAATGTCACGCCAAGACGGAAATAGACTGGCCGTTACGTAACGCATGAACTTAACGTTTACGTTACGTTACGTCGAGTCTGGGAGCGTTGACAATTTAATGGCCCAGAATTGTTGAACGTCGTCTTGGTGTCAGTGTCCTTTGATGATAATTAGCACTGCCACAGCAACAAATGGGAAATTACTAATGGCATGCCAGAATTTTGGGGGCGTTTGCTGCAACGAAACATCAAAACCATAACTATTGTACAACGGACTTTACGTAATATTCGTACAATGGGGCGTATGATTAATGAATCGCCAAGACGAGAGTAGACCAAAGTTGGCCGGGTAATTTAAGCTGAAACTGCTGAAAACTAAGCCTTTCCATGTTCCATTTTCCATTTTCTTTCCACTCTGTAGCTTTACATAATCCTTGTACGACCGGAGCGTAATGTGCGCCAGAGCATGATGCCTCCGCGTTATGGTAACATGCATCGCACGGCGGGCACAGGTCCATCCTCGATGATGGCTGCAGCGGTTGTAACGGCTGCCACGTGTGCACAGGAAGAGAATTTGCAAAAACATATCACGCCCACGGATACAGGTAGGTGTATTTTTTAGTTCTTGGCTGCAATGACTGGCCAAAATATGATTTGGGCAAATCTCTTGCAGAGCATTCGATTAAGGCCAAAAAACTATGCGAAATGGCCACACAGACGATTGCATTGTCGAGCATATTCACATCCTTAGATAGCAATGCCTACAATCAAATACCCTATGCCGATCAATTTGTGCCAAATAATACAACAACCGTTACGCCCAATGCCCCCAATGGCACCGAGGTCAATCAGGATGAGCAAGTGGTGTGCAATAACAACAAAATCAATCAACAGCAGCATGGTCAGTCGAATGTTGTTGTTGCAGTCGGAACAGCAAGTAATCATATTGCCAGCGGCAATCCAACAACAGCAGCAACAACAGCTGCAACAACAGCTGCAACAACAACCTTGGCTACAATGAGTGTAGCGGATACAACAGCAACTCCATCGGAAGTCACAACAAATGGCAGCAGGAGAGCTCCTGTGTTGCAGACAAATTTATAGCTAAACGCACAGCAATTGCAACATCAGCTGCTGAGGGAGCAGCAACGTCAGCAACAGCAGCAACAACTTGAGATGGATCCACAGGATCAACCAACAACACAAGCACTTGCAATTGAAGGTGCTGCCAGCAATAACAATGGCAGCGATGTTGCAAGCAATGGCAGCGGCAGCGGAAGTGCCACAACGATCGTCAACGGAAGCAGCAAGAAACGTTCCGCCATACCAGTTTAGAATGTGACCAGACACACGAAAAGTAAAGGTATCTATAGATAGAAATATATAAATACTTAAGTAGATGTGAAGAATGTGAAACTTAGCAACGGGTTTGGCGGTTGAACTTTTAAACAATAAATCAAGAATTAAATCAAATAAAATTTACATTTGCCTAACAATTTGATTTTCGTATTGATGCTAATTTAAAAATTTGCTATTCAATTGTGCTTCCTGCCTACCGTCAGCTAATACGAATAGTTGTCGATATTATCGGCAGATATTGATTGTAAATTTACAAGTTACAATAAAACCCAACGAAAGAGTCAAAAACAAAAATAAAATACTAAATGTCAGCCAGATTTAATTGAATCATTTCGAATTGCGAATTGTGTAAGCTGTTTTAAATGTTTTATCTAACGATTAAGCTTAACTAGTCATAACTAGCACGTGGTTTGGTTGCAATCGCAACAAAAAGCAACCAACAAGAAAAAAACCAGAAAAAATGTGATATAATTTCAAAAATGTGTGTTTTCTGAAACCAAAACTAATCTCGTACTTATACTAATTGTTAGCATAAGTTGAACAACATTTAGCATTAAGACACTTCAACTCTCACACACACACACACACTCACACACCTAAGTCTCCTTGTACTCGCACTGTTACAAAGGGGTTGCACAACAACAATACACGTACTTGCAACACCGTCAACCCTTTTGCAACCCTTTAGCGGCAATGGCGGCGTCTCTAACAATTTCATTTACTTTGTTGTTTGAGCCCAGCAACATTGTAGATTTAATTGTAAAGTGTGAAACCACTGACGTCAAAGCAAGGCATTATAATTATAAGTTGTATATACACCGGAAATACTTAGTTAGATGTTCTCTTATTTTGTACTCTATACAATATTACGTATACGTACCGAAGTCTTGCATTTCCACAGGTACGACAAACTTATCTGAGAGTATGAGAAATGTTGTACGATATTTAAGGTGATAACACAACAGCACGTAAATAATGTTTATTGATAATATTAAAATATATATATTAAAGTCTAGCCAAATTATAAGAGTTTAATTGTTAGTGAAATGCATGTGTAATTTTCTTATCTGTGTGTGTATTAATGTAAATAAGTTACAATTTACATATGAAAATACAAACCATATTCATATAATTGATTGTCTCTATAAATATATAAAATAAATACTAATTTAAATATTGATCAAAAGGAATCATGCTAAATGTTGTTAGGTGGCATCTATTTCCGAGAACAAACAACTATCAATAAAAATACAATTGAATTCCAAATCGTTTTGCGTATTATTCCGTGCTGAACACCAAGGCCTCGCCAGACTCCACTTCAAGTTTTCCCATGGCATATTTCACGCTATAAAAGAGAATGGGTTATCAACAGGGAAACATTCTATTAATGACTGTGGCTTACCCATCGGTTTTCTTAGAGTCCAAACTACGTATGAGTAGTCCCAAAGAATCTGGCAATGTCTTGTCAAATTCTGTCAAATTCACCGTGACAGTTGATGAGCCAAAGTTGGAGACGTAGATAATGCTGGCGGCACCCGAAAGCCATCTTTAAGACAATATAGAGTAAGTAGTTGAATTATAATAAATAATGTCTATTTGACCCACCGTTTAACCACGAAGACATCCTCGTTGAGTATATTGTATCTAGTATTTCCATACTGTAGCGTTTTTGATCCTCTGCGAAGTGCTGTAAGCGACTTGTAGATTTTGAGATGTGAATGATTCGCTGCAGATTCGGTCTCCACATTGATCGTCTTGTAATCCGCAGCCAGAGGCAGCCAGGTGGTTGAGCCTTGTGTGAAACCCGCATTGGTACCACTGGTCCAATGGAAGGGAGTGCGTTCGGGGTCTCTGGTGTACTGCTCGAATATGTTAGGGTTTGAATTACAAGCCCAGGGATCCACAGTGTCCTCCCAACTGATTTCACCATCGGTCATGCCCAGTTCCTCACCCTGGTAGGTTACACTGGCACCTGGCAGTATCATTACCAGCATATTCATAGCATCAATGTGCTTCGGGCCATATCGACTGGCTGCTCTGCGTTTATCGTGATTACCCAACTAAATCCAGGGATGACCAGATTTATCAGTGTTTTTGTAAGGCTAACTTCAGTACTTACCACCCAATTGGGTGTACGTCCCGCTGGCATATTCTTTAGCCATAGATCGATAGCCTCCTGTACATTTTTAGCACTCAGTCCGCTTTTTTCCATTACAGTAATGAAATTAAAGTTGAACGGTAAGTGAGCCCCATTCACCGACCGATTGCCGTAGAATTGCATTGTAAACCAGGCCGGGGAGTAGGTCTCAATAAGCAGCACACTAGAACTACCTCCATAAATACGCTGATGATCATCGAGCACACTGCGCCACTGGTAAACCATGTCCACGGTCTCAGGTTGATTTTCAATGTATTTCTTCGTCAAATAATCGCGATCTTCAGCATCCTGGGTGTCTCCACTTACCGCCTCATTAGGATACTGACCTTCTTCATCTGGCAATACCTCAAATAGTGGAGGCAAAGCATCACATCTAAATCCCGCCACGCCCTCATTGAGCCAATATCGCAACACTCGCTTCATTTGAGCCACAACGTCAGGATTACGGTAATTTAAATCGGGTTGTTGCACCGCAAACTGATGCAGATAATACTGCTGTCGTTCCTCATTCCATTGCCAGGCGCTGCCTCGAAAATATTGCAGCCAATTCGTCGGAGGCTCCCGACTACCGGTCGTAGCATTCACCTTACCATCGTGCCACACGTAGTAATCCTCGTATCCCTTCTCCCTCTTCACGGACTTCTTGAACCAATCGTTCTCATCACTCGAATGATTGGGTACAAAGTCCAGAATGATCTTCAGGCCCAGCTCGTTGGCTCTCTTTATGAGATTGCGAAAATCCTCCAGAGTTCCATATTCCGGCTGTATGTCGAAAAAGTCAGAGATGTCGTAGCCAAAGTCTACCATTGGAGACTTGAAAATGGGTGATAGCCAAGCAGCTGTCACCCCCAAATCCTTGAGATACTCCAGTTTGCTGGTGATGCCATTGAGATCACCGATGCCATCGCCGTCGGAGTCCTTGAAGGAGCGGGGATATATCTGATAGAACTGCGCTGTTTCCCACCAATCCTTAGAGGTGCTTGCGGTTATTGCTGAATCCTGGCAAGCCTGGCCGAGGTCAATCAGCAATAATACACTCAGCAGCGTGGTAAACGCTTTATTCCGAAACAAAGTCAATGTCATTTTGATTGCCTGTGAGTTCGTCAGCCGGACTTTTATAGATTTCTAGAGGGCAGATAGACAGATAAGATTTGATAAGCTAGTAAGTGACGAGAAACGATTCTATCACAAGAGCAATTGGGTAATAATTATATAACGTAGAGTGCTATCAGAAGTGCAAAGCATTCCACATTCGCATTATTATTAAAGTGAACTTGTCTCCCTCCAACACACACTCGATATTTCATGTTGGCAACTCAAGTGCTTGGCAATTGCTCAGCTACTTGAGGTATTTTTATCATTTAAGCCCTGTTGAGCTAGCTAGCTTAAACGTAGTTAGCTGAATGTATAAAAGCTCAAGCGATGGGCACCCACTGGATAAGTGATTAAGATGCAATCTTTACAACTGCCAGTTTTAGTCTTCTGTCTGGTGACTCTTTGCAAACTTGCCAGGATACGTCAATATATAGCCGATGGCTTCGGATGAAAGGATAATACAGGGTGCGAATGGTAACTAGCAATATATACAGGAAGATTGAGTATTTATCGATCGAAAGGTACACCTTTAACTAAATTGAGTGGTTACTCAAAGTTTTGGTAGCCCATCTGATTCACGAGATAAGGACGTGTAAGTGGAAGGTGTCAAAATTTAGATTATTGCAGCGGTGGACGATTTTGTTTTGGAGAAAGTTAAAAATTTTTAATTATATAAAAGAAACTATTTATTAACTATTTCAGTCCAACAATTGGTTAAAAGTAAAAATTAATTTCAAACTTTTAATGGCCTTTTAAAAATAAGATAAAATGTCAGTTGGCTTTTAAAAGCTTAGATTTAATGATGATAAATAATTCACTATAGGAATGTTTGCTCTCCAACTTTTTGAAAGACCCGATAGCTTAGCGGAAAATCGCTAAAAGCCGCTAAAATTGACACCCTCACAGTTTTCAATCCAGAGAAGCCACAGATGTGTTCCTAATACGTAAATCGATGGAAAGGTAAGGTAAAGTAAGGCTTTGGCCACCAGGTTATTATTATACCTATTTAAAAATGTATTTAAAAAATCATGCCAAATGTGGTTAGGTCGCATCTATTTAGGAGAACAAACAATTATCAATAAAAATACAATTGAATTCCGAATCGTTTTGAGTATTATTCCGTACTGAACACCAAGGCCTCGCCAGACTCCACTTCAAGATTTCCAATGGCATATTTCACGCTATAAAAGAGAATGGGTTATCAACAGGGAAACATTCTATTAATGACTGTGGCTTACCCATCGGTTTTCTTAGAGTCCAAACTACGTATGAGTAGTCCCAAAGAATCTGGCAATGTCCTGTCAAACTCTGTCAAATTCACCGTAACAGTTGATGAGCCAAAGTTGGAGACATAGATAATGCTGGCGGCACCCGAAAGCCACCTTTAGTACAATATAGAGTAAGTAGTTGAATTATAATAAATAATGTCTATTTGACCCACCGTTTAACCACGAAGACATCCTCGTTGAGTATATTGTATCTAGTATTTCCATTCTGTAGCGTCTTTGATCCTCTGCGAAGTGCTGTAAGCGACTTGTAGATTTTGAGATGTGAATGATTCGCTGCAGATTCGGTCTCCACATTGATCGTCTTGTAATCCGCAGCCAGAGGCAGCCAGGTGGTTGAGCCTTGTGTGAAACCCGCATTGGTACCGCTGGTCCAATGGAAGGGAGTGCGTTCGGGGTCTCTGGTGTACTGCTCGAATATGTTAGGGTTTGAATTACAAGCCCAGGGATCCACAGTGTCCTCCCAACTGATTTCACCATCGGTCATGCCCAGTTCCTCACCCTGGTAAGTTACACTGGCGCCTGGCAGTATCATTACCAGCATATTCATTGCATCAATGTGCTCCGGGCCATATCGACTGGCTGCTCTGCGTCTATCGTGGTTACCCAGCTGCATCCAAAGTTAAGCAGATGTATGAGTGTTTTAATAGAGTTAACTTCGCTACTTACCACCCAATTGGGTGTACGTCCAGCTGGCATATTCTGTAGCCACAAGTCGATACAATACTGTACCGTTTTCGCACTCAGCCCGCTCTTCTCAATCACAGAAATAAAATTGAAGTTGAATGGCAAGTGAGCCCCTTTCACCGACCGATTACCGTAGAACTGCATTGTATACCACGCGGGAGAGTACGTTTCAATAAGCAGCACACTCGAGTTTC